>BLBF01000022.1:24441912-24454407 GCA_015471245.1 Laticauda colubrina | reverse complement strand
TTCTATTCTATTCTATTCTATTCTATTCTATTCTATTCTATTCTATTCTATTCTATTCTATTCTTTACTTAAAATGGCAGTCTTAGTTCCCAGTGACTGAGATAGCCAATAGAACCTGGGTAGATCACTGCTCCTCAACTTTATCATCCCTATGATTATTACTGAGGTTCTTTAGTCTGTCTCTACAGCAAGTTTTGTATGAGAAGAACACCATTTTTATACCAGAATAATTAGAAATTATTTCAAACTGATTCCACAGAGGATGAAAATGACATCATTAAGCAATAACACTTAAAAGACCTGTTGAAGTTTCTTCATGCTGCAGTAAAAAAGAACATCATTACGAACCTTCCTGGAGGATCAATGCTTCACTGCAGTGGTCATGGTACCCATGAAACCCCAAATTTAAAGCATATATGTGATATAGTTTTTCAAAAAATGCTCCCTCAGGAGAAAAAATGTCACTTATGCCTTTTTAAAGAACTGCCACAAGGAGGAGATACCTTTACATGTTGACTGTCCAAGCCTCAATCAGAGATCTATATACAGGTTAGCAGGCAGGCAGAGAGAAATCTGATGTTGGGGTTTGGCCCTATCATTAGGCAAAAAAGAACGCTTTTGATTTATGAAGGATGCAACAAAATATAAATATTTATCTTTATTGTTACTATATTTTCTTGCCAGGAATGGGAAGGACTGCATCTTGACTTGGGAGGACGATACCTATTGCTTAAACTTAACAGCTAAATTTTCTGGGCCAATTTTGCAAAAAGTCTTTATAAAGTCTGTTTATAGAAATCAGAGGAACTTAAAACCTTAACCTTTCATATGCTGGCCTAATTCTCTCTTTTTAATCATCAGTATTATGTGTTCATCCAATCAATGGACACCCATCTTTTCTCAAAAGGTGAGGTTCCATTCATGTTTAAAACCCAAAAGGAAGAACGGACCATTTTCCACAAATAAACTGTCAGTTTGCATACATAATAATTATAGTATTTTGTTGTTGTTTTAGTTCTCTGTTAATTTGTTTTATTATTTTTTTAGCAGGCAACAGATAGAAATGACTCCTACCAGTCGTATGAATATGTTGCACATCAGACATTCATCTACAATGAAGATAATCATATCACAGTTATCATGGAATAGATTTGTCCTTTCATCTCAGAACATATTTGTATAATGTTCTATGTTTCTCTGGAGACACATTACATTTTGAATTGTTTGAAGATGATCAGTAACATTATATTGGACTACTCTAATTAATTTATATATGGTTTATATTTAATTGTTTTTCAATCAGTTATTGGCTTTATGTGCAGTTCACAATATATGGTTATGTGTTTTCTATTTCTCTGTTATTTCAATAGTAGGTGTTTTAATTCACACTAAAATGTTCTATATTAAAATAACTGCACCATGGCACATAGGTAAAAACAAAAGTTTCTGAGCTACTTTTAAAAAAAATGTATTTTAAGCATATCATTTTAACCAAATTTCAATCATATCCACTTATTAATTGAAAATTATAAGACTTCTCATCTAAAACTATCAGAAGTTGACATAGTTTTACATATTGTGATACCATTGGTCAATCACAGTTAATAACCAGTGACTATAGTGTAAGATAAACAAGTAATTACAAAAATAAATCATATAAAAAATTTCAGATAACTGGTTTCTCAGGGGAATTATATTTTCATGTCCATATATAGAACTAGCTGGATACCTGTGTTTTGCAACAAAACTATGTGATCAGACTATGCAGGAGAAATTCGGTTCACAATCCGTTGGCTCAGTGGTGGTTGGTGATTGAAACACATATGGGTTTCCTTTCCTTTCCTTCTTTCCTCCCTTCCCTTCCCTTCCCTTCCCTTCCCTTCCCTTCCCTTCCCTTCCCTTCCCTTCCCTTCCCTTCCCTTCCCTTCCCTTCCTCCTTTCCTTTTCTCCTTTCCCTTCCCTTCCTCCTTTCCTTTCCTCCTTTCCTTTCCTTTCCTTTCCTTCTTTCCAATCCCTTCCTCCTTTTCTTTCCTCCTCCTTTCCTCCTCCTTTTCCTTTTCCTTTTCCTTTTCCCTTTCCCTTTCACTTTCCTTTGAATATGTTTTAGTTTACTTTTTTTTGTCATTGCATCTCATACAACAAAATAAACACCATCTTCAGTGCACATCATGACCATGACCATGACCACGAAAATAAACACAAACACACATCATTTTTCATTCAGTTGTTGTTTTCTGAGAAGTCTCAGGTAGTATAATCTCTGCTGGGCCCTTTTGACCAGGGCTGCAATATGGGCACCCAGGGTCAGGTCCTCTTTTAGGGTAACACCCAGAAACTTAAAACTGGCCATTTGTTCCACTTGGTCTCCATTGATAAGCAAGGGCTGGATGTCTGATCTGTTTCTTCCATAGTCCACTATAAGCTCCTTGGTGTTATTGGTGTTGAGGATCAAGTTATTGTTTCCACACCATGAAAGCAACTGGTCCACCTCATCTTGGTAGGCAGACTCATCCTCCCCTGGAGATAAGTCCCACCACTGTTGTATCATCTGCAAATTTAGCAATAGTATTACTAGTGTGAGTGGGAATGCAGTCTAATCCAAGGGAATGCTTCTCATCCAAGGAGCTTTTTCAGCTGACTGGATGGTGGGTAATAAAAATACTACAACCTTTGATGCCAGAGTCACTTTCTGTTTGGAAGTGTAGTTTGCATCCTTTTAGAGAGTTAATGAGGCAAGTTGGAGGTTTGTCTGTGTTCTCAGGTCACCTGAGTGGTGCAAATGGCTGTGGAGTTACTTAGGTAATGGAATATGAGGTAACATAATGTGAGGCAGCTGGCAGTTGGAACAGAGTTCTTTTCTGGTGGGGAGGGGGAGTAGAACTACTTAGCATCAGAGTGTGTTAATTACCGTATTAAGAAATATTTATGATTTGATGGTCATTTTGAAAAATAGTTTCTTAGCGAGCACCAAGAAGCCAAGAGGAACATACGTGCCAAATTTCAAGTTTGTAGGCTTTACAGTTGTGGAGATGTCATGATGCTGTGTCTTTTGCTTTTATATATATAGATACTGCAGGAAAATATAGACACTATAAACAAGCAAGCAATAAAAGGATAATGTGTGAAAGTCAACTGCAGTTTTTCATATAACTTACGGAACAGTTTTTGCATAGTTCTAGAAGATACCTGTTAGTGAGAACACTAATAAATGCAGTCTTCACATGTTCCTACAGCTCAGGAAAATCTGTTTTTTGACATCTCCTAAAAATAATTTGCTGCAAAGAAGAAACCAGCCTGTTGTAGTTTGTATGAATTGGGGTTCCTGCTAGAGGAATAGGGAGTCTTCGTTCAGCTTTGGCTGAGGGATCATTTGTGACCTGATTGACACAGAACACACTGAGGACAGTTATGTTCTTTAGAAGATGACTGTAATTTGATCTATGTGGGGTTGCCTTTGAAAACCACCTAGAGATTTTACTTGGTCCAAAATACAGAATTTACATACCTTCTGGTTAGCCTTGACCCTGCCATATTATGCCAGTGCTGTAGGAGCAGTGTTTCAAAATGCTGGCCATAACTTTTAGAGCTTAGGCACATCTCAGGATATCTAAAAGGTGGCATTGGCTGACAAAATTTGCCCATAGTTTCAAATAAATGATAATTAGTCAAGGGCTACCTGAGTTCTGAAGCCTCCAGGTAATTGCATTCTTCATTATCCAGACATTTTTATCTTTATTATCAACAATAGTTAAGTCTGGGGTATTGTGTGGCAATTGTTTATCTGTTTGTAGAATCCAGACCCAGAGCACTTTAGTTCCTCCATATTATTATGGTTTGTTATACTATATTTTGTTGCACAGTCAGCCTGATATTTAGATTGAAGGATCTGAGATAGGTGGATGTGGATGTTTGATGGATTGCCTTGTATTTTTACATGTTGTAAAGATTTCATAGGACTATCACATAGTAATTCTATTAACACTGAAGGTTTTGGGGGGGATGCTTGTATACTTGTGTCAACAATTTTTCATTCTAATTTTTGCAATGCCAGCTAATTTCCTACTTGGAGTTCACTCTTAAAAACCATCACATGCCCCATGTGTTTCATAATGTAAATCCAATGAAGGATCTGTTGAGGCAGACTCCATGTTCAGTCTTTGTCTGGATTTTTCCAATCTATTTAGAGCTGAACCTTATTTGACAATGCCTACTGTAACCTTTGTGTCCTTTATTGGAAGTATTACAACATTTTCTCAAACTGCTGGAGATTTGATATAGAGATAGATACAGACATATAGTCAGTGGCATCAGCAGGGTGTTTGTGCATGGTAAAATGGTAAAATATGGCAACCATGGCAATATAAATGGACCCTTCCCCTTTTGAATATGCATCAGCATACAAAATAGCAGTTAAAAAAAGAGGGAAACATTTATATCTTATTTTAAAAAAATGTTTCATTCTGTTTATTTTTCTCATATTAACTTCTAAAGCAGGAGGGATAATATAAGGACTACATGAAATTCTTGGCTTAAACTTGATGAGTATTCTGACAGTGTGCTATTATAGACAGTTTAGCAACTTTAGAAATGGAAGATATTTCTCTGATAGTATAGGTAGCAATGCAATCTACAAAACTGAACGTTAACATTTTTCCATTCCACCATTAGATGGCAACCTTGTATATTGCTATTTTCTCTCCCTTTTTACTCTCCAAGTTTAAAGTCCTTCAAGCCAAACTTAACCTGGAGAATCTTATTTAGGAGCTTCATGATCCATATTTGTCTATATTTTCCTGTATCAAATCAGGGATGAATCTGCTTGGACATTTTTTTGTCTTTGAATCTATGTTGAACTGAACTGGTGACTACAGTTTTCTGGGCAAGATTTTGGAGGTGGCATGCCATTTCCTCCTTCCCAGGGCTGAGAGACTGGTCAATGGTCACCATCTAGCTTCATGCCTAAGGTGGGCTCAGAACTCATAATCTCCTGATTAGTAACCTGATGCCTTAACTACTATACCAAACTGTCTGTGTGTAGTGTTTGATTAATGGATATTTAAACTTTTGTCTCTTGTATGCTTTTCTTCGTAGCTGCTGTTTTCCTCACAAAAGAAAACAACTGTGGGTACCCATATTGCATGTATGTTTTGCAAACAAATGCTACAAGCTTAGCTATTGCTGCAACCTTGTTCCTACCAGAAAACAAATTTGCAATAATCTCAGTAATGCAGATAACTTCTGAAAGGGTTTTCTTTGCAGTTGGTATGAGCTCCTTGCTCTTAGCGTTGCAGTCAGCCTTGAGCTGTTTCTACACAACACACTGTCTAGTCTTGTTTTGATTAATATTGCAGTTAATGGTATTTCTTGGACCGGAAACTGCTCTGTCAGCAGAAATACTGAAAAATGGGCCATAAATTCTTCAAACTCCACTGCATATAAGATTAGAATTAGTTGGGGTGTATATTAAGTAATCTGGTTTATATTTGTTTTGGCAGGTTAGCTAGTGTTTTAGCTTCTGTTTGCTAGTTTTGTCTCGACAGTCAGCAGAGCGCACTCCCAACTTTTGATGCTATTGATTCAAAATAATCACAGCCATTTGCACTTACCATATAAAATTGTCATTCACAAGAAGATCCAGAACTGCATACAGGCCTGAATCATTATCCAGTACCAACATTTTTTCTCAAAGTTAGGTAAATGCTCCTATTTGCAAAAATTTGTATTACTGGAACACCTCAACTCAGAAATCAACAGGGAAAGAAATATACATGGAGCTCCAGAATGCACAAGAAATAGGCTGTTGCACCTTTCTTGTAAATAAAGCAAAGGCAAAATTTGAACTGATGCAGTAAAAGCAACCTGGGAAAACTCACACTGAACTGGGGTTTCTGAGAAAAGGTGTAAATGTTCTTTTATTCACTGCTAGAATATGAAAACCACTTTGCAGAATCTCTCTGTCAATTGTAATAAACTATGTGTCTGTGACCTAGAGTGTGTGTGTGGAGGGATGGAAGAATCTAGGCTATTGTCTTTGTAATTACTAATAGTAAATACTGCTATCAAAATTTTTATTGGAGAATTTTTGTGTTTTTTCTCAAGGACTTCAATGAAAACATCCACAAGCTGTGCTGCCTATTGTTAGTTAATGCACATTCCTAGATGAAACTTTGTTTTTTCTTCTTAGTAACCCCAGAGGTACTATCTAGATTAGGTATAACAGGTTGAAACAATAATTTATCCTTCAAAAGGAAAAATTGCAAAACAGTTAACGATTAGGATATACCTACACGTCTTCAAAAAGCAATAGTATTTTAACAAGATAAAAAATATAACAAGTTGCTACATCAATAATACAATAGTTATCAAACTCTTCAGTGCCAGAAATTATTAAAATTTAAAATAGTATTGCTCTCTTTTATCACTGATACCACAAATTCACCAATCAGTTTAACCCTACTATTTAATTTAAATTAGTGGATTACTGCACTAGGCAAGAGTGGACTAGGCGTCTCTTCCAATCTTGCCATTCTCCAGTTTTGATTCTGGAATTTAAAACTGGCAAGATTTAAAGGTTAGAAAAATCAGTCTAGTTGTATCACTGAGATCTTAAAACATAAGGAGAACTAGCTTGATATACCTCTTAACTATACATGGTGAAAGTGTAAGAGCCTAGAGAATATTTTCCCTGGCAATTATAGAATATGTAATTTGTTTACTGAAATAATTTTAAAGACTTTGCTAGTTTGCAGGCATCAATTGCAATCTTAAAAAGTCATGTACCTCTTTTAATTGGGTTGCTATAACCAACTTTGTTCCCAGAATCCCGTGGAACTAAGTAGAGACATATATATATCAGATATATATCAGAAAACAAATATATGGAAATATATATATGGAAGATTTTTTTTTGCATTTTCAAACTTCAATTATGCTCATAACGTTCTGTAAAAAGGAACTAATAATAGCTAAAGTGCCAGACTGACTTTGTCTGGCTATGCAAAATCTTGTCAGTTGTGTTCTGGACTTTCTTTTATTCTCTGTCTGGACAAGCAGGAAAAGATGAGTTTTACACTTTTCTGTAATGTGTACAACAACTTATCAACCAGTTCTCATGAATTAGAGTGTGATGGCTAGATATTACCTCCCTGGCAACCTTGTCAGAAAAGGAACAAAAACAATGCTTTTAACATCAACAATCATTTTATTAGGCTTAAAAGGTCACCAAATAAAAATATTCAAGGTGGCACATAAAGTTAAATCTAAATAAATAAAAAACCTCCCACAAACATGCAATACCAAACAAATAGATGCTTTGGGGGGGGGGGAGGAATGTCCCCCCCCTCAAAAAAAATCATGCACCAGCACCCTTTATCTCCCAGCCAGAATCACAAATAGCTGGTCTGTTTACAAACTCAGATTTTTGGAGTTCATGACGTGGTTGGAGCTAGGATGATATTCCAGAGGGCAGAAATGGCATCAGAGCAGTAAAATGGTCTCCATAAACAATTGCTTGTCTCCCTTGCCACCTAAGTGCATCCTGCCTTTCGAGGCCAAACAAACATTACCCACTTCATTTTGCATCTCATGAACTTTTCTCTGTAAATCCTACTTTTGCTTTCTCAATCTGTGAATCAATTCCAGCAATGCAACAAATTGGCAAAGATCCATATTTTATCCATGAGCACAAAGGACCTGTCCATCAAGGGAAGAGGATTAGTTATATTATTTCAGTTTCATGTGAGTAGTTTCATGCTGCCCAATCTCTTCTTGGCCATAGGAGATGGTGGGTACTAGTGGAGCTCCAAGAGATATGTCCCACCAGAAAGGCATTAGAGCTTGGTTATGGCATTCTAATTGGGCATGCTGCTATTTTGGCTTCCCTGGTCAGAAGATCAGGGGAATTTGTAATATCTATCAGGGCTTGCCAGTTTTTGTAACCCTGTTGTTTCCTAAAGTGGGTTTTTGTCTTAGGGATTAGGAAATTATTATTGGTTTCTGCTGACTCTCCTGTATCTCCTTAGAACTAAATCCACTAAAAATGGAAGTTTGAATAGTAATAGTAAGAAGTTCATTAAATTCTTAATGCTCTGCATTAAGGAATAGGGCTCTACAGGAACAGGGCAAATAGAGCGATAAGCATGCACAACTATCTTCTCTGTATGGCCACAATGAAAAATGTGCCAAGCAACATAATAATTACAAAGCTATTGGAAAAATAGTTATGAGAAGGAAGGCATAGATACCTAAATGAATAATATCAACATACACACACCAGAAAGCTTATTATCTTGCCATAGAGTTTTTTTTTTAAATAATTCCTTGTGCAAGATAATATTTTTGTGTTTATGATGATATTATTCATTTACATTTTTTAAATTATTTTATTTGGTTTTCAAATTATTAGGAGCTGTTAGATAACCCATTGATGGAATGATGCCTCTCTTGATTTTTCAATAATGTTAATTTTAGGTGACAAGATAGGTGACAACTCGCAAGACAACAGGAAATATTCTCAGCCAGAAATGAAGCCAAGAGCACTTCTGACTGATCAGTTCTGTTTAGATGAGTGAACAGAGAACTTGCTGGATAAGAAGTGAAAACACAGTATTTCCATTGCTGTGTTTGGAAGAAAAGATGGGTGAATACTCAAAGCTTTCTCTTTTATGCCTTTCAGTTTTGAAAAAGCTGGGGTTTCAAAGCTGAGGATGACATCTTAGAGAAAAAAACAACCACAATGCTTTGAGTTACTTCCTAGTTGATTTCTCAAAGAAAGAAAAAAAGAAAAAAGAAAGAAAGAAAAAAGAAAGAGTTCTATGTATAATAGCTCTTCATCCCTAACTGCAAGAACCAAGTCATTGTTGCTTGAAATACCAAAATCAGTCATAAAGCATCATTTTTTTCTGCTCAGCATTCTAGGGAGTGAGTTGAAATCTTTTCCAAGTGGTGTGAAGGATTGTCGTAATGACCCGCAAACTGGAACATTGCTGCTGTTTTGTCATTTTTGTAACATTCCCTGTTAACAAGGAAAACTACATTAATAATAAAAAAATCTAAGCGTAGGACATCAGCGGAAAAAAACAATTCTTTCTGCTGAAGAAGAAAATTTACTTTCCAGTGGGTAATTCTAGTTACAGAAATCAAAATGAGAGAAAGAGCATTGTAATATGGCAGTAACCTCAGCTATAGTACTGGAAGCCTAAGAGAAGCCGGCAGAGAAGCTTCTAAAAGAAATTTCTGTGCTTTAAACTGTCTATAATCAGGATGGACTGACTGCAAGGGGGTTCAGAGCCCTATTTTTATGGTTCTTTGATCCTCCTAGTCCCTAGATTCCAACCAAATCAAATAGCTATTTGTATCACCTTGAAAAGCTAAACATTTCTTTGTTGGATGAACCCCGTTATCCTCTCCACCCCAAATTTCAACTTTATTTCTTTTATGATGTCAATGTGTAAAATGTATACCCTTCAGTGCTACAAGCTTGGGGCCACAAGTTTTCCCACTCTGAGTTACAGGAAGCCTGAATAAAGAACTTAATTTTCACAAATAAACCACACTATGAATTTTAAGCATGCTCTACAGGTTATCACCGTGTAAAGTAATAAGAAATGAGGAACAGCAGTATTAAAAGTGACCTAATAAAGTGGGCCTAACAAAGCTAATTTTTGCCAGCAAATCCCATACTTTTCAGAACCTTACTACTGAGCAGCACAAGGCAGCCACCAGAGGCAATGCAGAAGAGGCCATGTCAAAACCTATTTTCCATATGTCAAACTGGCCCAATTGGCCTTGACAGTAATATAATAAGCTTGGAATGGGCACTATTTGTGCAGATGACAATAGAGTTTTCTTACTGTTTCTGAATGCCAC
Source organism: Laticauda colubrina (assembly GCA_015471245.1). NCBI lineage: Eukaryota > Metazoa > Chordata > Lepidosauria > Squamata > Elapidae > Laticauda > Laticauda colubrina. Next base: position 24,444,540 of record BLBF01000022.1, on the reverse strand, counting down.
AGGAGTTTTGGTTGTTGTGGCAAGAAAACAATATGGCTGTATCTTTTAAAAAAATCAAATGTGAAGTATAAAAGCTGATCTAAAGTATGTTTGTAGCTATTTAATGTGGGGTGAAGAACTTCTGGCCCCTCAGGATAGAAGGTGTACCCTGCAATGCAGGTCGTCCTCTACTTATGACCACATTTGAGCCCAGAATTTCTGTCGTTAAGTGAGACATTTTAAGTGAGATTTGCCCCTTTTTTCAACCTTTCTTGCCACAGTAGTTAAGTGAATCACTGCAGTTGGTAAGTTAGTAACACAATTGTTAAGTGACTCCAGCTTTCCCATTAACTTTGCTTGTCAGAAGGTTGCAAATGATGATCAAATGACCTTGGGACACAGCAACAATCATAAATATAAACCAGTTGCCAAGCATCTGAATTTTGATCCCACGATCATGGGGATGCTGCAAAGACCGTAAAATTTGAAAAATGATCATAAGCCACACTTTTCAATGCCATTGTAACTTTCAACAGTCACTAAATAAACTGTTGTAAATCAAGGACTGCCTGTATCTAGCGGCAACAAGACACAGCATGGATTTTCATTTGTTCACAATGCATCTACTGCTCAATGTATTCCACACAAGTGCTTGGAGTGAGGCTGAACCAACAATATGAAAGGCATCTCCTGTCTAGGACTTAAATGCTGTCAGAATGCAGAATTTTGCAGGGTGTGTATAGTTTAATGCATATTGAAACCTCAGAGGAATTGCAGATTGTTTCACATATGCACTTAAGGTGGGCTGGAAATTCTTCATAACAAATTTTTCATTAGATAGCTCGGTTTCACCTAAATTGTCACTAGTGGTTGGGCTGAATAATGACGGAGTTTCTCACCTAGTCATAGGTGGTAAATCTTACTTTGTATGCTGGCTTTTGTTTCTTTAAAAAAAATCACCTCGCTTAGTCATTGTAGCTAGGAATGGCAATTTTGTATGATGGAAAGTTAAAAAGAAGAGCTTTCCTGCACAGACATACCTGGAACTGTATATTCCCTTTCAAAATGGGGACAGTGTGAAATGTGCTTTCATTCTTTTTTATAACACTGTTTTGTTTTAGTTTTACTGATAGATTAAGGAAAAAAAAGAAATAACGTAAATTTGCCTATTGATAGTATTCATTTAAGCCCATGTCACACTGAACCAACGGATGGAAAGAGGATGTAAAACGGAGAGAAACACTTGCCATCCGTTGGTTAATGTGATTAATCAGTTCTGTACTCACTGCGTCCATTTTTCATCCTCTCTATCCATCCAGCACCCGTCGACTGAGGTTCCATCCGCTCAAAAAGCTTTGAGCTGCTCAAAACTTTTTGAGCGGAAAACGTATCCAACGCATCCGTTCTGCATCCTCAACGCATACGGGGAACATCTGTTCTCCATCCGTCGTCATCCGTTACACGTCCGCTATATGCACTAGGCATCCGCTGCACATCCGCACAACTCAAATCCACTCCAGCGGAAAACGGACACAGGAGGAAGCGGAACGGAAGCGGAATGGACGCGCAGCATTAGTAGCATGGACGGAGAAAGGATGAAAGCGGATGCAGCTCGCAAAGAAAGCATTTAAAATGGAAAAAACGTTCGCAGAGGGGACCTATCTCGGATATTAAGGATGTCTAGAGGATGCCTAGAGGATGCAAAAGGACACCTAATGGAAAACCTATATTTCCTATAAAAAGCGGGAGCAACTCACCTAGATCTCACTTTCAGTCCAGCAGCCCTGCTGTGCAGACCTCTGCAGCCTTCATCTGGCTCTTGCTCTTCCAAAGCATCCAGTCATCTCCACCATGAATCGTAACACACTCCTTTTGGTAGCCACCATTGTTCTGCAACAGTGCGAAGCCATCTACAATCTCTTTCAACTGTTCTATGGGAAGAAAAGAAGGTGGCCTACCTCATGAAGCCCTACACTTCCAGACTCCTCACCCGTGAAGAGAGGATCTTCAACTACAGGATGTCCAGGGCAAGGCGGATGGTGGAGAACGCCTTTGGCATCCTGGCCAACAGGTTCCAGGTACTTCTCACCACCATACAGCATCGCCCACAGACCGTGAGGAGGATCGTGGAAACTTGCTGCATCCTGCACAATCTCATGTGCACCCGCTACCCAGTGTTGCAGATCAGGCTCGTGGACCTCCAACAAGGCAATGGGGACATGGAGCCTGGGGAATGGATGCAAGGGCAAAACCTGATAGACACTGAGGATGTGCAAGGCCCCAACAGAGCCTCACGTGAAAGGAAGAAGCAGCGCAACCTCCTGAGACACTGGTGCAACTCCCCAGATGGAGCAGGGGAGTGGAAAGACAGGATGATAGATGCTTAATGGATGCTTCCTTGAGCCTGTCTCATCACACTGATGAGATTGGGCCATGTATGTTGGGTGGACCTACAATGAACAGGGCATTTAATAAAGAGTTCTGTTTATGTTCAAATGTGTGGATAAATGCTTACACTGTTATTGATAATAAAGGGCCATAGGTGTGGCACCTGGGAGGGTGGACCATAGAGTCCCACTATGCTTGCACTGGAGGTTTATCTATCCCACAGCTATTACCCATCCCAAAGGTATCCCTGCCCATCCCACA
>BLBF01000022.1:24362767-24441902 GCA_015471245.1 Laticauda colubrina | reverse complement strand
CTATTACCCATCCCAAAGGTATCCCTGCCCATCCCACAGCTATTACCAATCCCAAAGGTATCCCTGCCCATCCCACAGCTATCCTTACCCATCCCACAAGCATGCAAAGGCTTAAACCATTTCTAAAAGTTTCCACCAAGACTTTATTTAATAAAATAAATGAAGCAAGTGTGTGAAGCAAAGATAATCTTTATTAATAACAAGCTGTAAAAGAAAAATGACCCAAGTCAAGTGTCCAAAGCAAAAATAAAGTCAACAGGTAGCCACCCAGTCTCTGGCACTCTTCTTGGTCACTCGGAGGTGTGCCCAGTCTCAGGGGTGAAGGGTCCAGGTGCTGTGGAGGTGGCTGCTGCTGGAGTGCTGGTCTGAAGCGCCACTGGGGTGCCTGGCCCCGAGAGGACAACAGGGGATGGTGTGTTGAGGAAACTCTCAGACAGCTGGCTCAGCCCCGTGATGTTGAGAATCCCTTCCTCCATGATGTGGGGTGTCAGCCCCAATACCAATGACAGATGTACTGAGGCTGGGCTTGGCTGTGGATTGGAGGAAGGAGCAGTGTAGTGAGGCTGTCTGGTCTGCAGCTGGGTGAGGACGGGCGTTGGTGGCATCTGTGGCGTGGGTGGCATCGGTGGCGTGGGTGGCATCGGTGGTGTGGGTGGCATCGGTGGCATCAGTGGCACTGCTGGCGTCCGATGTACATGTGCCTGGACTGGGAAGGGCTGCTTCCTGTGCTGCTGGACCTCCTGGTAGCCGTAGCCTTGGTAGGAGAGGGCCTGTGGAAAGCCTTGGAAGGGCAGTGACATCACCTGGGGTGGAGGAGCAGACCTGGACTGGGTGGGAGCAGGTTCATCTTGGTCTGGAGGGTTGTGAAGAAGATTGGTGATCCTATCCTTCACCACCTGGTACTGGGGTTCCGCCATGTTCATGAGGGTCTGGTTGACATAGGTGAGGAAGGGCTTTCGGTTGGAGGATGGGGTGTCGGTGTGTACCAGCTGAGAGAGGAGATCTATGCTGCTCCTGATGGTGTCTCTTATCTCCAGCAGGACAGTGTGGCTCTGTCCCTCCGGTTTGCCTCTCTGCCTTTCTGTGGAGGTGGGGCTGGGGGTGGATGCGGGTTGGGCTGTGGTGGAAGTGCCGTGTCCTTTCTCCCACTGCGTCAGGGGGTCCTCCACATGTTCCGACACAGGTAGGACAGCTGTCGGGGGGGTCTCTGTCGTGGCACGCTCCACAGATACCTGCCTGGAGACAGGAGCTGACTCTGCCAGAAGAGGACTGGCTCTCAGCAGGCTGCCTGAGAGAGAGGGTTGTGAGAGGGGCTGCTCCTCGGTGGCGGATCTCACCCTCCAAGAAGTTGCACTTGGCCATCACATAGGTCTCTCTGTCTGTCAGCTTGACCGCGGTCTGGCCAGATTTCTTGAGATGCAGCTACCCGTACCAGGTGTGCATGTGCTTCCACCAGCCGAGAAGCACCTCTGAAGTGTAGCCCAGGCTCTCCGCCTTCTCTCTCCAAGCATCCTGCTTCCTTTTGGCATCGTGATAGAGCCTGTGTCCCTTCCGCCATAGATACTCGCTCTCCCTCAGCCACTCCAGCACCTCATCCTCATGTTCCTCTTCTATGTTGTATTGCCTCCTCTCCCGTTCTCGCATCTGCCTCTTCCTCCCTTTGGCAGGGCCATATTGGCCCTCATCAGAGGGGCTTCGAGGTTGTAGGGGCTGCTCCTCCACACCAGCAGCAGCAGCAGCAGCAACAACAGTAGCAGCAAAAGCAGGACCAGCAGCAGCACCAGGAGGACCAGGAGCACCAGCAGCACCAGGAGCAGGACCAGGAGCACCAGCAGGACCAGCAGGACCAGCAGGACCAGGAGCAGCGCCAGCAGAGTAAGCACCAGCAGGACCAGCAGGACGAGGAGCAGCGCCAGCAGTGTAAGCACCAGCAGAAGCACCAGCATCAGGAGCAGCGCCAGCAGAGTAAGCACCAGCAGAAGCACCAGCAGAAGCACCAGCACCAGGAGCAGAGCCAGCAGAGTAAGCACCAGCAGAAGCACCACCGCCAGAAGCAGCATCAGCAGAGTAAGCACCAGTAGAAGCACCACCTCCAGAAGCAGCATCAGCAGAAGCACCACCTCCAGAAGCAGCATCAGCAGAATCCCCAACCCCAGAAAAATGAGCCCGGGCTGCAGAAGCAGAGTGGGGGCCAGGGGGCAGAGTGAGGGCCAGGGGGTGGGAGGGTGGCTCTGTCCCTCTTCCCAGGGCCGGCAGCAGATGGCAGAGGCTTCCGTTTCTTCCCCATGGTTGTTGGGTTGCTGACTGGCTGGCTGGCTGGCTGGCTGGCTGACAAGCTGTGTCTGGATGCAGGTCTTTCCTCTGAATGGTGACCTGCTTGGGAGCTGCTTCCCTTTATATCCGCGGGGCTGACGCAATGCATCCTCCCCGCATGCGCGGTGAACGCTAGGCATCCGGTAGGCTTCTGCTAGGCATCCACTAGGCTTCCGCTCTGCATCCGCTTCATCCGCTTGGCATCCGCTGTGCATCCGCTTCATCCGCTCAGCATCTGCTGTGCATCCACTCTTTCCGTTCCGCGTCCTCTTTGCTGCGCTCCCCCGGAAGCCTTGTGGATGTGCCATCCATTCTCATCCGCTTCCATCCGCTAGGCTTCCGTGGAGCATCCGCTTTCCATCTGCCCTATGTCCTCTCCCCGTCTGTTCCTTTCCGTGTTGTCCGCTCTGGTTATGCAAATTTTTGCCCCTTTTGAGAGCAGATAACAACGGATGGAACATTTTTCTCGTCCGCTGTGTCCTTTTTACAAACATTTTGCATCCGTCGGCCAGTGTGACAGGGCCTTCAGTTGCAGCATAACAAACATTGCCACTTCACTAAAATATAGCACTACAAAATTCCCTCTAGTGAAAGTCTGGAATATCAGAAGCTGCATGAAGGCATAAAGGCATAAGAGAAAGTTCAGATACTCTTGGTAACCACCTTATTTCTTCAGTTTTATAAGTGTAGTACTGATTTTTTAAAAATGTATTTTCTATCATTGAGAACCAGTTTGGTATTCTATAGCTAACTATAGCTATAGAAACGGGGAGATCATGAATTATAGTCTTACATTAGGCATGAAGCCAGCTGGGTGATGTTTGAGTCCTAGAATTAGGCAATGGCAAATCACTTCCAAAATTTGTCAAGAAAACTGCAGGGACTTGTCCAGGTAGTCACCAGGAATCAACACTGACTAAAAACAATAGCAATAGCATCTAGGCTTCTATATTGCTTCACAGTGCTTTACAGCCCTCTCTACATGCTTTACAGATTCAGCATATTGCCTACAACAGTCTGGATCCTCATTTTACAGACCTCTGAAGGATGGAAGGCTGAGTCAGTGTTGAGCTGGATAGGATTGAACAGCTGGCAGTCAGCAGAGTTAGCCTGCAATATTGCATTCTAACCACTGTACTGCAATGGCTCTAAAGCAATAAAAGAGAACATGTGTAGCTCAAAGTTGAAATGAGGAGTCCCTGGTACTCTCTGAGCTTGGCTGTTTTCTTGCAGATATTACCCAAACTAGGTAACATCATCATTGCTAGTCCCAGCATCTAGCACTATGATGTTACCTAGTTTGAGTAATGAAATATCTACAAGAAAACAACCAAGCTCAGAAAGCACTAAGGATCCTTTACAAACTAAAAATGCAGCTTTTTGTTTATTTTTATTTATTTATTTAATTTGTCAAGCGATTACTAAGATAACAGGTATAAGTATAAACATAGTTATGAATACATGAAATGGATTCATAAAAGAAAAATAAAAAAGAAACAATGGACAGGGACAGTAGGCACCTTGGTGTGCTTATGCATGCCCCCTACAGACCTTTTAGGAAAGGAGTGAGGTCAATAGTAGACAGTCTAAGGTTAAAGTTTTTGGGGTTTGGAGATACTCTGAAACCACAGAGTCAGGTAGAGTGTTCCAGACATTGACCACTCTGTTGCTGAAGTTGTATTTCCTGCAATCAAGTTTGGTGTGGTTTACCAGCACACATATCTACTGTGTGCTGTTGTATTGTTGGTTGAAACTGAAGTATTCATTGACAGGTAGGACATTGCAATATATAATTTTATATGCAACACTTAAATCGGACTGAAGGTGGTGTAGCTCTAGGTTTTCTAAGTCTAGAATTTCGAGTCTGGTGGAATAAGGTATTCTGCAACAATTAGAGGAGTGGAGAACTCTTCTTGTGAAATATTTCTGGACTTTCTCAACTGTGTTAATATCAAATACGTAATGTGGGTTACAGACTGATGAGCTGTATTCAAGTATTGGCCTAAGCAAATGTATTGTATGCTCTAGTTAGTAGTGTGATATTACCAGAAAAAAAGCTACGTAGGATTAGGTTAACAACTCTTAATGCCTTTTTGCTATGTAGTTACAGTGGGCTCTAGCACTTAGATCATGTGAGATGAGTACTCCAAAGTCCTTGACAGAGTTTGGATCATCAACAAGGTCTTGACTATTCAGCTTGTATTTTATTTTCTGATTTTTTTTGCCAGTATTTAAGACAGAGCATTTATTTGTTGAGATTTGAAGTTGCCATTTGTTTGAAGATTCTGATACATAGTCAAGGTCTTTTCAAAGGGTAGAAGTACTGTTTATGGTGTTGAATAGCTTTACCTCATCAGCGAAGAGAATGCGGTTATTTATGTAGAGTATGAAGAGAGTTGGTCCTAGAACACTGCCTTGGGAGACACCACTGTTGACAGAATTTGATAGGACGCTCCCAATTTTGATTATTTGTTGTCTGTTTGACAGGAATACTTCTATCCAGTTATGCAGATGTTCAGACATACCATAAAATTTTAGTTTTAGGAGTAGTTTGTCGTGTACCACTGAATCAAGGGCTTTACAGAAGTCTATGCAGATTGCATCTATTGCTTTGCCCTGATCGAGTGGTGTAGTCCATATGTTTTTGCAGTGTAAGAGTTGCAGATTACAGGATAGTTTTTTGTTGTTATGTTATATTTCAGTTATGTTCACATTTTCTCTGAATCTGCAATGCACTTGCCTCTAGTGGTTCCATAATTTATAATTCCATATTATGGTATAAGCTTATTTGGATTCAATATATTTCCTTATAGGTTTTGTATATTATCTGATTATTTAAACATGCTGCTCTGCCTTTTATGCAAAAGTCATAAGATTTCACACTGCCTAACATTTTAGCATGGCTAATTGAGTTATTCTAAACTGAAAAGTTAAGAAAAAGGATTAATTTGCATCCATACAATATTTGGTCCTCATGCTAGAATAACAGAGAATGGATGGAATGGTTGCCTGTTTACTTTTTTGGTTGATAGAACAACAGAAGTCCTAACATGTAAAATATATACATTTTCTGCAAAAAAATAAAGTCCACATGTCTAAAAGTTGCCAAGTTTAGAGATCCCTGTTCTAAATTTTTAGAATAGCAGCTTTGAAAAGCAGAGAAAACTCCTCTTCAATCAGAGTGATTAAATAATTACAGCCTTTAAAGAGTGGTTGGGATTGGGGAAAAATACAGGAACACCAGAGGAGCATGCTGATCAAAATGGGAAATTTGCATGTCAAAAATTCCACACAAGAATCAGCCTATCAGCCTGACACCAATACATCAAGCTATCAGCCTGACATGAATACCTAGGAAAAGTCCAGAAAAAAATAATCAAGCAATGAATATGTGAAAACCTAGAGGCAAGCAAAGTCATAGTCAAAAGCCAACATTGGTTTATCAAAAATAGAACATGCCAGACAAATCTTGCATTCTTTGACAAAGTGATGAAATTATTTTCAAATTCTGTGGATATAATTTACTTGGACTTCAGTAAGTCATTTGATAAAGTAGACTACAACCTTTTACTTGATAAGATAGAAAAATGTGGATTAGCCAACATCACCACCAGATGAAATTGTAACTGACTGAACATGGTTCATTCATCAATGCTTTCGATCAGTGGTCACCAACCAGTGGGCTGGGGACTACTGGTGGTCCATGAGAAAATTTTGGGGGTCCGCAAAGAAATGTCAACCCCAAAGCAATTAATCCAGGGTGTGCGGGAACACAAGGCTGCGCTGTCCACATGGCCCGTGGAAACAATGCAATTGTTGTTTGCATTGCAAACAACACAAGGTAGTGAGGGGAGGGGGAAAGGGTGGAGTGGGGTAACTTGCCCCACATGTCTGGCCTGGCCACTGGGCTGTTTCTTTCCTCTTCTTTCTTCTTCTGCTTTTGGCTGCATGCAAGGAAAGCAGCAAAAGTCTTTCTCTCCCCCAAACTCTACCAGAAATGAGTCTTTGGGACCCTGCAAGGCATCCTGCTCCAAGAGGCTGTGCTGGCAAAGACTTATTTCTGGTAGAGTTTGGGGGAGAGAAATAAAGACTTCTGCTGCTTCTGCTGCTTTCCTTGCATGAAGCCAAAAGTCTCTCTCTCTCTCCCCTTGAGAATGGAGCTGGAAATGGTATCCCATGATCCCAAATAAAGAATGATTGATCAGGGTGGGGGATTTTCCTGCAGACTTTTTGGGCAATTTAAAATTAGTTTGGTCTCCCTGAGGTCCAAAAGGTTGATGATCCCTGCTTTAGATGAGGGGATAGATGGGGAACTCATCAAATTTGCAGAGAATAATCAACACTCCAAAAGATAGGCTTAAGGTGCAGAAGGATCTTGACAGACTTGAACATTGGGCCTTATCTAACAAAATGAAATTCAATGGTGAAAAAAGGAAGATTCTACATTTAGGGAAGAAAAGCCAAATGTTCAGGTATATATAGGTTGTACCTGGCTCAATAGTAGTAACTGTGAGAGCAACCTTGGAGTCTTGTGGACAATCACTTAGCAGTATACTGCAGCTGCCAAAAAGCCAACATAGTCCTAGGTTGCATAAACAGAGGGATAGAATCAAGATTATGTGAAGTATTAATATCACTTTATAATACTTTGGCAAGACTACACTTGCAATACTGCATTCAATTTTGATCACCATGATATAAAAAAGATGTTGACACTCTAGAAACAGTACAGAGAAGAGCAGCAAAGATGATTAGGTTAAATGACTGGAGGCTAAAACATATAAAGAATGGTTTCTGGAATTGGATATGTCTCGTTTAATGAAAAGAAGGATGGGTTAATATGATAGCAGTATTCTAATATCTCAGGGGTTGCCACAAAGAAGAGACGGTCAACCTATTCTCCAAAGCACCTAAAAGCAGGACAAGAAGCAATAGATGGAAACTAATCAAGAAGAGAAGCAACTTAGAACTAAGGAGACATTTCCTGACAGAACAATTAATCAGTGGAACAACTTCTTCCAGAAGTTGTGGGTGCTCCAACACTGGAAGTTTTTAAAGAAGAAACATTGGGCAACCATTTGTGGTGTAGGGCTTCCTGCTTGAGGAGAGGTTGGACTAGAAGATCTCCAAAGTCCCTTCCAAGTCTGTTATTCTGGTTAAGAAGAAGGAGGAATGCAGGAATATAGTTTTATTTCCATACCTCATCCTATTTCTTGTGATAAGGCTATACTCATCTTGCCCAAGATATAAGATACAACATAACATCAATTTTGGTGAGAATTCATCCACCATGTTGTTATTATTATTTGTAATGCCCAATGGCACATTATTTCTCTTACCCATCACTGAAAAGCAATACTGCAAAAATTTACTATGGAATTACATTGGGTCAGTTTCCAGGTGGGTTGTTATAGACTTAACAGAGAATCAAATGTCAACTTTGTCCTTATTTCTTGATTTTATAAAAAATATGTAAATATGGTATGAACTCATCTATATATATATTTATTACATTATTTGTATAATGTAATATGCACATATGCAAAATGTGCTTTATCCTTCTGGTTTTTTTATTTTGAAATATAAAGGTTTATATTTACTTTAAGTAAACACATGCTGCAAATGTATCAAACTGACCCATTAATGACATTAAGTGAATATCTGAATGATTGAAATGCATTCTTTGAGCATTATTCCTCATATTCCAATTTCCTATCATGCACCTTTCCCCACACAAATGCTAAATCAGGGTACAGTCTAAGGGGTTTTCTTTCAAGAGGTGAGCATGGGGCTTGAAAGGGAAATTTTATTCTGCCTTTTGCTGATGTAGTCATGCTTTCGAAGGATCCTTATAGGGTTGATTGCTGGATAAGTAAGATTCAACACATTAAAAGCTTTGTCATTTAAAGGAAACTCTAAAATGGTGAAATCCCACACCAGACCTACTAATAAAAACCAAACACCTCTTCTCTAATACCATTTCCTGAACTGTGTTAAAACACGTAATTCTGCTTGGTTGAAAATTTTCAGTGATCAAGTATATATATCACCACCAAGAGAGGCGAAGATCAGACTTGCAAGTAGATAATCAAGTTACTCGTAAATACACTACTCTGATTCTAGTTTCCAGATCTGTAGCAAAATAGTTTTTCTATTTAAGTTAGATATAATGGCTTGGAGGATTTGTCTCTTTTTCATTCTAATGAGTACTTGTTCTGATGCCATCACTGGCCCAATTTTCGAACATATCAAAGACTCTATTCTGAAGCTAGAGAATGATTTTGTAAGTATGCCTTCAAACTTTCTTTTAAATGTCTCTTTTCTCCTTTCAGTTGAATACTACCCATAGCTACAGCTATACTTTGGTGCAACAACCCAATTTGATGTAATGGGACTGGATATAGACTTTTAATAATTTGGAAAACATTGATTTTAGTTCTTTGAGTTGGAGTAAATTATTTAGAACTTGCTTTTACTAGAGATTCTGTTGACAAATTTTTTTGCAATTATAACTACTAATTCACTTGTACATTACTGTTTATTTTAATACATCTGACAAAGTTATAAAACTGGTGTATCTATGATCTTTCTTCTAGGAGTTCATAGTTAAAAATTGAGTTTTTAAGAGAAATGGGCAGAATTGTCTACTTGTTCAATTACATAATCCTATCATTTCATTTAGAATGAGCAACCTCTACTACTTTTTCATTGACTAACACTAGAACATCTAAGTTGGCTAATGCCTTCTCATAGTTCTATACAAATGTATTTTTTCTCCAAAGCTTTCATTTTAAAAAGTATCAAACAATTATCTAATTTTGTACTTTATAATTATACAAGATTGTTGAAAGTAAAAATAGTTTAAGTGTTGAGATTGACAGTTTATTCATATCATTCTCAACAGATTGATATCTTTACCCAAAGCAGGTTTTGGTGTTAATAAAATCACACAAGCTGAATTACATACAGTAAATACACACTAGTGGTATTTCTCAAGGGATATTTTCATGAAAATACTTACTGACTCCACACTTGAAAATGCAGTCTATTTATCTTAATTTTTAATGTTAAAAATAATGCCATATTTCAAGTTCAGAAGAAGTTTTTAAGCACTAGGCTTCATTAAATGTTACAGTATACTAGCATTTTAAGGCATTCTCCTTGTTTGTGTTGTCAAAGTAGCTATAACTGGAAACTTTGTTTAACTATTTTGAATTAATTAGTGCTACATTTTCTTATCTAATTCTTGGAAAATAAGTTTTCTTGGAAACCCAGAACCAATGGAATGTAATTGCTGAATCTAATGCTTATATTTACTACTTTATTTTTAAAATAATAACAATATAGCAATTTAGCATTAGTAATGCTTATGGATTAAAACCAAAATAGCTGCAAATGGTGTGATACATTGTTTTGCTTCTGCTAATATGCTGTGTTTGGGAAGTAAAAATCATTCCTTGAGTTCTTCTTACTTCTAATTTAAAAGGAAGGCAACAACGATGACAAACATGTGCTTACTTCTAAAACATTTATTTCATTTTCTAGCAGAAGTAAAGCAGAGACCAAGAATTATTGTAGCTTTTAAAAATATCCTATACATAGTTTGGATTTGAACTAGAGTTTTCACTTTAAAGATTAATTATGTTACATTGTGGATTGAGCCATTTGTATCTTGTATTTCAGAACACCAGTCAATCTGACATAGCTGATAATGGATCTATTTTCACTCAGAGATTTAAAAGTGGATTATGGACAGAGGTAATTTCTTCCATTTGTTCAGTGGAGAGGGACACATATTTATCTCTAATCCTGAGTTGAAATATCAATTACTCCCAAACACCTGGCAGGAGAAGATTTTCCCTATATTGTCAGCTTTGTTAAATTATGCAACACTAACATTTTTTATATAAAACTTATATGTCAAGCAGAGGTGGTATTCAGCCAGTTCTGGAGAACTGGTAGCGGAAATTATGAGTAGTTCAGAGAACCGGCAAATACCACCTCTGACTGGAGATTTTACTGTCTCCTTCCCCTGCCACGCCCACCAAGCCACCCCCACAGAAATGATTGTAAAAACATTTGAATCCCACCACTGATGTCAAGGATGGAACTTTATCAATCATACTGACACAGTTTTGGAGATAAATCAGGACACACTTTGATTTCAGAAACAACTAACCATTGTTTTGCCAAATATATCAATTACAGTGTGAGGATATTTCCAGCAAAATGGAAAAAAAATTGGACACCTTTTATTTGAATTGTTCAAATTTCCGTTAACTGGAGAAATGTCACTAATATATTTATTTATTTTTTTTATTTTCTGGCAGGCCAGTGAAAAAAAGATCTTACTTGCACAGATGATTTCCATGTACAGCAAAATGTTGAAAAACAAAACCAAAACTCAAACTTCAGAGCATCTCAGAGAGATAATAGAAGCCCTTGAACAATATAAAACAGAATTCAGTGAAAGTTTGAAGAAAGCAAATGATATTACTGAGGTGGCAAATCTTCCGGTAAGTATCAACAATTTGCTTTATAATATAGGATAAAATTAAAAGAAAATTAATAAATCAATACTATGTAGACCAATACTATTTCTATTGTAAAGTTATAATATTAGAATCCAACAAGTTTGTTTGTTTGAACTAAGGGGCTTGTCTGAGACTGAAGTAATATGACAAACAATTATTAAATAGCAAAGACAAATTCAGGCTTTAGTGCAGTAATTGTGAAAAACAAAGATCTCCTCATTTACATCCATTACCCCCACACAGGCAATACCAGTTCGGGTGATGGGAGGCAAGACAAATGAATCTAGACCATTTCCTACTGGAGAATATTGATACTGTAGAGGAGTACTGAAATAACCATGAAAAAGAAATGTGAGAGCATTTGCACAAGCACCAGCTCAGGCCTGAGAAAGAGGAAGGGATGAGAAAGAAACTTTAGGTTGCAGAGAGAATAGGGACTGTCCTTGAGGAACAGGAGGAAGAATCTCTGCCAAGCAGTGGTCTGATAAAAGAAACCTGACCCCAGGGCAGGAACCCAATGTGTGTAAAAGTCTCAGATAGGGCCCTAAGTTCATACAAAGGAAGGAGGGGGAGTCACATTTCAGAATTGCAGGATTCTAATATTATAACTTTACAAAAGAAGTAGTGTTGGTCTACATCAGGGCTGTCATACCTGCGGCCCCTGGGCCAGATACATCACCCGCTGGCCATGCCATATACCCGGTTTTTCCCGAAGAGGAAAAAAGTCATGATAAAAAAAAAAGTCAAGTGACAACGCCATGGCAACATGAGTTTTACACCCATCATTTACATAATGTTGATTTCTTAATCTTGTCTACCATTTCTCCATAAAATGGCAAATGGAAAAACCAGCCAAGGGTCATTCCAAAGACAGCCAATGCAAAAACAAAAACAAAACAAAAACAAAAACCCATGTGTTAAGTACATGGTGGAAAAGTATAAGAAAATTAGACTGACTCAGACTGGCTCCTCCATGATTTGCTGAAGTATAAAACAAGGAATAGGTACTGAAAGGAAAGCACAGAACTCTTGCAAGGTTCTGCATTATAAGAATTATCCTCCTTGGATTCTCTTTGGTGTAAAAAGGGCAGAGAAAACTCAGTCAAGCTTTCAAAATTAATGGTAACCCTTCAAGACCAAGCCAGGAAGTTGATATCACAAGACTACTGGAACTGTTTTAATATAGCAGAATATAATAACAAAGTCTTGAAATCCTGTCAAAGTTTCTCCCTGCCCTCAAACATTACCCATGCAAGGTTATTTGGTGTCTCTAAATCACTGCCACTTCTCTTTTTAGGGCTGACAAACATAATCTCTTCTGCAATTCTTCTTCAACACTGTCTCTGTATTCCATTACAGAGGCAGAGGGGTTCTCCCAGTTTATATATCATAGCTCATACAGGAGACTGTTGCGGATTGCATTTCAGCAGTATCTAGGTCAGACTCCCAACTTTGGCAGCTTTCAGATGTGTAGACTTCCACTTCCAGAATTCCCTAGCCAGGAATGCTATGGTTGAGAAACACTGATCTAAACAATGCATTCCCCACTCCTGTTCTAGCGGGAGGGAATAAAAATAATGTAGTAGTTCCTTGTTCCTTACAGAAAACCACAATTACTGGGATATTTTGAGGGGCTTTAGGGGACATCAAGTGCAATATCAATGATAGTTGGAAAACATCACTCATGTGAGCATGTTCTGTTTTTTCCTGATTTCCTAATTTTAAGGAGGCATTTAAGAATATGTCGTTATTTTTGAAGTGTGTAAAAGTTATACATCATAGTTTTAATATGTTAGTCCCTGAACATGGTGGAAAACCATGCTATTAATTTTCAGTGGTCACATTCATAGCAGGCTGAAGAGGAATCTTCAAGAATTATAGGACCTGATACTGCAAATTTCCAATCCAATTCATTCTTGGATTAGGGCATTGGAGTTTGAAAAAACAGTTATTCCTTTCACTATTTCTAGCACATGTAGTATTATTACCTATCACAATCTTTATTTAATATACTATACATAGCATATGTATTGCATTGCTTTATTCTCATAATCTTCAACTATTGCTAATGTATTACTATTTTTAATTCGAAATAGATGAATGATGTGAAAATCCAACGCAAGGCAGTAGCTGAAATGTTTCGTGTCTTGTCTGAAGTGAACATTGAAGAAAATAAAAGACAAAGGAGAAGTAGAGGACAAAATCCAAGAAAGCAGAAGAGAAATATACTAAATTTCCGAGGATGACAATTTCTCTTATTTTAAGACAACCATTTAATATATAACATTTATTTATTGATATTTATCAGTTTAAAATGTTAAATTATTTAAAATTTATGTTATCTAAATTAATCTTATTAAAGCCATATTTATCTTTTAATATTTCCAAAAGTTTTTGTGGAATACATATATATTTAATTATTAAATCAAATTCTACAGTTTGCCAATGTTTTGATTATTTATTTATTCCATTTATTGGTTATGAGGTGATAGTTTGCTCTTAATATATAGTTGGAATTTATTTATTTATTGAATACCCTTATGTCCATATACTATGTTTGTGACCTGGTTGTGGGGTCTGAACACCAGTCAGTTGCCTTGTGATGTGGTCTCTTGATTAAAGATCTCAGGTTGCATGGATGCATGAGTGTCATTTAGTTTTGTTTGTAACGTACAGGGCAAAATGTGCTGAAAGTGCTCAGTGTGTAGCATACCTTGAATGATAGCATCAAACCATATATTTCATAATAACATAAAAGAATATCGGGGTGGAATTCTACTGGTTCTGCCTGGTTCTATAGAACTCCTTGTTAACTTTCTTATAGTTTGGAGGTAGTTAGAAGCAATCTCCTTTTGTTTTTTTCCACCCTTATTACATTCTTCCCAGTACGCTTAGACTTCCTGTCTCTGGAGTTTCTGGGGTTTGAGTTTTTAAAGGGGAAGGGTTGTTTTAAGATTTTTATACTGCTGTTGGGAGGAAATATTTCCCTGGACAATCAGTCAGCACTTTGAAGAAATAATCGAACCATAAAGCAGAGCTGTCAGAAAGAAGCTTTTAATGACAGGGAACCAAGATGAGTGACATTCAGCAAGGCTTCTTGGCTAGCTAGAAAGATTGACATTCAAACGTGAGTTTATATACCCTTTCTGAGTTTTGGTCTAAAATAAGGGTGCGATTCAACTGGTGTTACTACCAGTTCAGTGACTACATTTTGCACTGATTTGTAACTGCCTGATTTGTAACTCTGGCTTGCAGGTATTTTTAATCTAATGATTAGTATTTAGGGCAGCTTTTTGCAAGAAAAGAAGCTTTTTGTATTTTTGTACAAGTAATCCTTGACTTACAACAGTTCATTTAGTGACCATTCAAAGTTACAATGGCATTGAAAAAAGTGACTTATGCACACTTATGACCATTGCAGCATCCCCACTGTCATGAGAAGCCAGGCGAGGAGAAGCACCCCTTGACATGAGTGATGTCGAGTTGGCCATGCCCACCCAGTCACATGACCACCAAGCCACACCCACCAACTAAGCCACACCCACAGAACCAGTTGTTAAAAAAATTGAATCCTACCCCTGAATAATATATAACAGAATAGCAGAGTCAGAAAGGACCTTGGAGGTCTTCTAGTCCAATCCTCTGCTCAAGCAGGAAATTCTATACCATTTCAGACAAAAGGTTGTCCAATCTCCTCTTAAAAGCTCCCAGGAGGCAAGTTGTTTCATTGATTAATTGTTCCAATTGTTAGGAAATTTCTCCTTAGTTCTAGGTTGCTTCTCTCCTTCATTAGTTTCAATCCATTGCCTCTTGTCTTGCCTTCAGGTGCTTTGGAGAATAAGTTGACCCTCTTTTCTTTGTGACAATCCCTGAGATATCGGAATGCTGCTGTCATATCAGTCCGAGTCCTTCTTTTCATTAAACTAGACATACCCAATCCCAACAACCATTTGTTATATGTTTTAGCCTCCAGTTCCCTCATCATCTTTGCTGCTCTTCTCTGTACTCTTTCGAGAGTGTCAACATCTTTTTTAGATCTTGGTGACCAAAATTGGATGCAGTATTCCAAGTGTAATCTTACCAAAGTATTATAAAGTAATATTAACACTTCACATAATCTTAATTCTATCCCTCTGTTAATGCAACCTTGGACTATGGTGGCTTTTTTGGCAGCTGCAGTACACCGCTGGCTCATGTTTAAGTGATTGTCCACTAGGACTCCAAGAATGCTCTCACAGTTACTACTGTTGAGCCAGGTACTACCTACACTATACCTGAACATTTGGTTTTTCTTCCCTAAATGTAGAATCTTCCTTTTTTCACCATTGAATTTCATTTTGTTAGATAAGGCCCAATGTTCAAGTCTGTCAAGATCCTTCTGCACCTTAAACCTATCTTTTGGAGTGTTGGTTATTCCTGTCAGCTTTATGTTATCTGCAAATTTGATGAGTCCCCCATCTATCCCCTCATCCAAATCATTGATGAAGATGTTGAAGAATACTGGGTCTAAAGCAGAGCCTTGAGGCACCTCACTGTAGGCTTCCCTCCATGTAGATTTAGTTCTGTTGAGGACTACACTGCAATCGAGTTTGGTGCAGTTTACCTTGAGTTTGTATATATTGTGTGCTCTCATGTATTGTTATGGTTGAAGCTGAAGTAGTCATTGACGGGTAGGACATTCCATGATAATGGAATAATTTATAAATAAATTTATATAATAATTTATAAATAAATAAATGGATAATTTTATGTGCTACGCTTAGGTCGGACTAAGGATAGCATAGTTTTAAGTTGTCTAGGCCTAAAATTTCAAGTCTGGTGACATAAGGTATTCTGTTGCGAGTTAGAGGAGTGGAGGATTCTTCTTGTGAAATATTTCTGGACTCTCTCATTTGTATTAATGTCAGATATGCAATGTGGATTTCAGATGGATGAGCTGTATTTGAGAATTGGTCTAGCAAATGTTTTGTATGCTCTAGTCCAGTTAGTAATACAATATTACCAGAGAAAAAACTATGCAGGATGAGATTTACAACTCTTCATGCCTTTTTGGCTATGTTGTTACAGTGGGTTCTAGCACTTAATAATTAGAGATGAGTATGCCAAGGTTCTTGACAGAGTGGGGGGTCATCTACAAGGTCATGTCCATTCAGCTTGTATTTTATTTTCTGATTTTATTGCCAATATGTAAGGCAGGGCGTTTGTTTGTTGAGATTTGAAGTTGCCACTTGTTTGACCATTCTGACCCATTTTGAAAGGTAGTAGAATTGTCGGTGGTGTTGAATAGTTTTACATCAGCAGCAAAAAGAATGCAGTTGTTTTTAATGTGATCACAAAGGTCATTTATGTAATGTAAATATGTAAAGAGTTGGTCCTAGAACACTGCCTTGGGGGACCCCACTGTTGACAAGTACAAAATTTGATAGGACATTCCCAATTTTGACCATTTGTTGTCTGTTTGACAGAAATGCTTCTATCCAGTTATGCAGGTGTCCAGAGATGCCATAAGATTTTAGTTTTAGAAGTAGTTTGTCATGCATAACTGAATCAAAGGCTTTACAGGAGTCTATGTAGATTTGCGTCTATTGCTTTGCCCTGATCGAGTTGTGTAGTCCATGTGTTTTTGCAATGTAGGAGTTGTAGATTACAGGATAATTTTTTCCTGAAACCAAATTATTTGTTAGAGAGTAGGTTGTTTGCCTCTAAGTGGAGGATAATGGATTGGTTAATAATTGATTCCATGACTTTTCAGGTGACATAACATAAATAGATTGATCTGTAATTTTCAACTAGGCTGGGGTCTCCCTTTTTGAAGATGAGGATGACTGTAGCTAGTGACCATAGGATGGGCAAGGAGCTGGTCCTGAAAGATTTTTTGAAGATTATGCTGAGAGGTTTTGCTATGGCAGTGGAAAGTTTTTTTTAAGAATAAGGATCCAATAGATAGTGATGGTTTATATTGAGTAATGCTTTTTCAACATTATCTTCTCTAAAATTGATATGTATTAGATCATTGCAGTTGTCTGTGGTTCGACTAGGAAATACTGGGCACGATCTATTGCAGTTTACAAATACTGAGCCAAAGAATGTGTTAAAGAGGTTGGCTTTAATGGTTTCATTGTTACAGACTTTACCATTAGGTCCTTTTAGTGGTGGAATGCATCTCAAGTCTTTAAGTTTGTTGTTTACAAAATTATAGAAGGCTCAGGTGGATTTTGTGTGCAGAAGATTTTCTTCTTGTTTAATGTGATAATTGGTGCATTCAGTCTTTATCTGCTGGCATAACATAACATAAGAATGTTATGTTCATATGTTATGTTAAATGTGGCCATTTAATCCTTCTAAAAATGAATGAAGCCAGGTTTAGTCTCCCAAAACTTTTCAAAACTGTACAGAAATAAACGAAATTTGGTGAGGGAGGAGAAGCTGTTAAAAAAAAAGAAGAGAGAGAAAGAAAGAGAGAATTCACCAAACCTGCTGGGAGCTGCAGAGACCCCATCCTTCTGTCCAGTTCTCCAATACATCCATATTGAAGAGGCAATTGTTAATAACTCTTACTCCTTCCTCCCTCATATTCCCTATTATTGAAGGAGGCATTTCCTTTTCATTAGGTCTGCTCTTGCTGATCAAATTATGGAGGCTGAAGCCAAACACCCAGGTTTCCTTCCCATCAGTTTAGGAGATTTCAATCAAACAAATTTAAGGAAAGAGCTCCCGAAATATTTCCAGCGTGTAAATTGTCCCACCAGAGGCAAAAATACTTTAGACCACTGCTACACAACAGTAAAAGATGCTTATAGGTCTTTACCATGAGCAGTTGTAGGACACTCAGACCACTGCATGATTCATCTTGTACCTGCCTACAAACAGACTTAAAACCATCCTTCTGAAACCAACAATTAAATCAGTGAAGACTTGGTCGGATGAGGCAAAACTGAAACTCCAGGCCTGCCTTGATCGTACTGATTGGAATGTTTTTGAAGATGTCTCTGCAGACCTAGATGAGCTCACAGGTACTGTAATATCATGTCAGCTTCTGTGAAGACTTATGTGTGCCATAAGGAACCTGCAAATATATGGTAACAATAAACCTTGGTTCACAGCTAAACTTAAGCAGCTACGTAGTTCCAAAGAGGAAGCCTACAGAAAAGGTGACAGAATACTATATAACCAGGCCAGAAATATATTAACAAGAGAGATCAGAGCAGCAAAAAGAAGCAACTGTGAAAAGTTAAGGAATCAGTTCTCAACAAATGAACCAGCAAACATGTGGAAAACTCTTAAAAACCTCAGTCGCTTCAGCAAACCTCCTTCCCAGGCAGAAAGAAATCAACAACTAGCAGACGATCTGCATGTATTTTACTGCAGATTTGAAAGGAAACTACAGCCAACTATCTCCACAACCCACAAATCAAACACACCAACACCAGCCAAGCCTCCTACAACTGGCCCCAATCCATTGGGTTCACAACTCTGGTGATCACCGAAAAAGAAGTGCAAGATCTATTACACAGACAAAAGCCAGGAAAAGCACCAGGGCCAGACAAGATAACTCCTTCATGCTTAAAAGTCTGTACTGACCAATTGGCCCCCATTTTCACTCAAATTGTCAATAGATCTCTAGAGATGTGCTATGTTCCTTCCTGCTTCAAATGCTCTACTATCATCCCAGTGCCAAAGAAGCCCTCCATCAAGGAACTGAATGACTACAGACCAGTTGCTCTAACATCTATAGTTATGAAAATCTTTGAAAGGCTAGTGCTGTCCCACCTGAAAACCATCATGGATCCGCTGTTAGATCCCATGCAGTTTGCATACCAAGTAAATAGATCAACAGATGATGCTGTTAACATGGCTCTGCATTACATCCTACAGCACCTTGAATCTCCAAATGCCTACGCAAGGGTCCTCTTTGTAGACTTCAGTTCAGCGTTCAATACCATCATTCCAGACACTCTTCTAAATAAACTAAACCAACTAGCGGTACCTGAAACACTTGTAAGTGGATCATAAGCTTCCTAACAGACAGGAAGCAGCAGGTGAAGCTAGGCGGAATCACATTCGATACCTGTACAATCAGCACAGCCCCCACCCCCCAAGGCTGTGTGCTTTCTCCACTTCTCTTCTCCCTATATACCAATGACTGCATCTCAAATGATCCATCTGTTAAAATACTGAAGTTTGCTGATGACACAACAGTGATTGGTCTCATTCGAGACAACGATGAATCCACATACAGACAGGAGGTTATACAACTTGCCTCGTGGTGTAACCGGAACAATCTGGAACTGAACACATTCAAAACCATAGAAATGGTGGTAGACTTTAGAAGAAACCACCTCTTACAATACTAGACAACACAGTGTCAACAGTAGAGACCTTCAAATTTCTAGGTTTTACTATATCACATGACACCTAACATCAAAAACATCTTCAAAAAAGCACAACAAAGAATGTTCTTTCTGTGCCAACTCAGCTCAAACTGCCCAAGGAGCTGCTGATCCAGTTCTACAGAGCAATTATTGAGTCTGTCATCTGCACCTCTATAACTGTTTGGTTCTGCAACCCAACAGGACAGACACAGACTTCAGAGGATAATTAGGACTGCAGAAAAAACAATTACTAGCAACCTGCCTTCAATTGAGGACCTGTATACTGCACAAGTTAAAAAGAGGGCTGTGAAAATATTTCAGACCCCTCACATCCCAGACACAAACTGTTTCAACTCCTTCCCTCAAAATGATGCTATAGAGCATTGCATACCTGAACAACTAGACACAAGAACAGTTTTTTTCCTGAAAGCCATCACTCTGTTAAACAAATAATTCACTCAACCCTGTTCAACTGTTACAAAGTCTGCACTACTATTACTGCTAATCTTGTCATCACTCCTTATCACCCATCCCCTCCCACTTGTGACTGTATGACTGTAACTTTGTCACTGGTATACTTACGATTTATATTGACTGTTTCCTCGTATGATTGATTACTTATTGTACCCTATGACTATCATTAAGTGTTGTACCTTATGATTCTTGACTCCTGACAAATGTATCTTCTCTTTTATGTATACTGAGAGTATTTGCATCAAGACAAATTCCTTTTGTGTCCAATCACACTTGGCCAATAAAGTATTCTATTCTATTCTGAATCCCACCATTCTGGACAAATATCGTCCAGTTTCCAATCTTTGTGGGGAAGATTATAGAAAAGGTGGTCAGATAGAAGTTCTGGAGGATCTTGGATAAAGGGATTATCTTTGTCTGATTTAGCTCAGTTTCAGATAAGGGTATACTATGGAGACAGCAGTGATAGTGCTTCTCAAGGTGCTTTGTTGAGAGCTGATGCTTTCATCCTTGTGCTCCTTGATTTCACAGCAGCTCTCAATACTGTTCACCATGAAATTTTTCTTTACTGGCTGTGGGGAATTAGAGTGGGAGGTACTGGGCTGCATTAGCTTGCCTCTTTCTTCAGGGATTGTTCCTGTGGGAATGGATAGATTGCACCAATGGTATCTCATTGTGTGGTATCCCAGAGCTCAGTCCTCTCTCCCAACCTGTTTAATTTCTACTGAAACAGTTGAGTGAAATCATCCATGAGTTTGGGGTTTGATATAATCGATACTCTGATTCTATTAAGTGGGAACTGAAACTGGTCCTTGTCAGATTTAAAGGGTCAAAGAAAAATGTCTTAGAAGTAAATTATTTTTGTCACAACAATTTGAATGGTGTAATTTATAATGAAATGTGTTCTTTTAATTATAATGCAGTATCTGTATTGCCCTACAAAGTTATTGGCACAAACTTGCCGACAGAAAACACGGCTTTCCCTATCTTTTCAAAGGTTGAACGTGATCTGTAGGTTGAATTTGGAACAATCCTTGTGAACGTGAAGTTCCATTTATACTATGGAAAACAGCTCAAATGGTTGGGATGGAATGTCTGTGGTTTATGCTGAACTTTCAATGGGATATTCTTGAAGCTCATTATAAGAATCTCTCTGGCAATTTGTCAGCAATTTGTAATTTCCATAAGATGAGACAGCAAGAAGGTTTTCAATGAAATACCTTAGTGTTCTGTGATACTTTTTGTAGCCACAAGAAAGGATGGGATTTTAAAGAGTGTTTCTCACAGGGTTAAAAAAACTCTCTACAGGAAACAAGATATATGTGGCGTAGAAAGCTTTGCCTTTGAAA
This sequence comes from Laticauda colubrina, assembly GCA_015471245.1. NCBI lineage: Eukaryota > Metazoa > Chordata > Lepidosauria > Squamata > Elapidae > Laticauda > Laticauda colubrina. The sequence goes on along the minus strand of BLBF01000022.1, from coordinate 24,420,860 downwards.
AGAAATGTAACCACATCCATCAGTACTAAAACTGAAGTCTTTAGTCAACAAAAGAGGGACTGAAAAATCAGTTCTAAATGCTTTGAAATATGGAAATCCCAAGAAAATGCAATTATGCAAACACACCCTTACACACACATACAGACACACAGAGAAAGGTATATTAAAATATTTAATTATACATTTACTGTGTCATAGTATATCAAGTTGCAAATCAAACAAGGTTGTAGTATATGAAATGAAAATGCTCATCTCCATTCGCTATTTTAATAGAGACTGCCATGTAACCAACCTGCATAAAAGGAGAACACTTCCATCATGTGCAGCAGAAATAGCTGTGAATTTCAGGAGAGTTTACAACTATAGAGCACCCACAGGAATCTCCTCTATTTTTTAAACACCATGCATAAGTATTTTTGTTAAGACAAATTCTTTTTCCTTTCCCTTCTTCCTATAATGCCTGAATAAACAATAAGTATGAGAAATTGTATCTGTTGATGGTTTGCATAGACAACTAAGATGCAAAAAAGTAAGATGTCTAACATACCCACCTATTTCCTATAAGGTTTATGTTACCACTTTATCAGCATTGTTTATAGTTTTTCAGTAATATGTAATGTTATTGTTGATGTAAATGTGCTTGGAGCAGGGAATGAATAAGTGAAAAGACTATGCAAAGAGCCATCCCAAGACAGTTTAGCACTGAAAACAAAGGGAAGCTAATATCTTTGCAACATTATATCTGCTTCCATTTAAGGGAATGAGGCTATCCAAACCCAGGGCACATGGCCTTATCTTCTACAAGAAGTTACTACCACCCAGCAGTTGCTACCTAAAGCAGCTGTCTCATTCTAATTGTTGCAGCCAGCTATATAAGAAAGGAACAAAACTTTTCATATTTTCATTGATATTATACCTATTGTCTCAATTCTAAATATACTTTGTAATCCCAAAGAAAACCCTAATGCATTCAGTAAGGTTTGATCTCAAGTTGATCTATATAGGATTGCACTGTGTATTGCTGAGAAGGATGAGCAATTGCCCCTTTAACATTAGGAATATGAGTTAACATATAATGCCTTTATGCCACAGAAAAGAATCATTGCTCCCATCACTTTTTCCCTTTTAGTATACATTTCTGTTTCTAAGATTGTGGTCTGAGGTACATTGTGATGATGCGGTAATTTTATGACATGAATGGAATTTCCTGTGAAGGTTCAATATCTTGCAGTATAAAGTGAAACCAAACTTTGACACCTGACGACAATAATTACAACTTTCACTTTTATTTACTGTCATTTACAAATCCGAGACTCCCAGGAAAGTGAAAGTATTTTTTTCCAAGTTTCCAGGCCAAAGTTGGAATACATTAATCCAAGAAATCTGTTCAACATATGCTTAACACATTTATAAATGAAATAAGTGAAGATACTCATTGTCCAGAGGAGATACCATAACTTCTTCAAACAATCTAGTAACATCTGCTTTTCCTCCTTTCTTTTTGACAGTATTTTTCCTACATATCTTGTTGAAGTACTAGAAAAAAGAGAAAAGAGGAAGATTCTGCACAAATATATGTAACTTAAGCCCATGTCACACAGGCCAACGGATGCAAAAAGGACACAGCGGATGAGCAAAATGTTCCATCCGTTGTTATCCGCTCTCAAAAGGGGCAAGAATTTGCATAACCAGAGCGGATAACACGGACGCGGGGAGGACGCAGGGCGGATGCAAAGCGGATGCTCCACGGAAGCCTAGCAGATGGAAGTGGATGGGAGCGGATGGTATATCCACAGGGCTTCTGTGGGGCCTCAGCGAAGCGGACGCGGAACAGATACAGCGGATGCAGAGCGGACGCCGAACGGATGAAGCGGATGCACAGCGGATGCACAGCGGAAGCTTAGCAGATGCCTGGCATTAATTGCGCATGCGGAGAGGATGCATTGCGTCAGCCCCGCGGATATAACGGAAGCAGCTCGGAAGCAGGTTGCCATTCAGAGGAAAGACCTGCTGTCGGACGGATTGGCTGCCTTGCCTGCCCTGCCTGCATGTCTGCCTGCCAGCCTTGCTGCCAGCCTTCCTGCCAGCCTTGCTGTCTGCCTTGGTGCCTACCTCCCTGCCAGCCTTGGTTCCTGCCAGCCTCCCTGCCAGCCAGCAACCCCACAACCATGCGGAAGCACAGCAAGCCTCAGCCATGTGCTGCCAGCCCTGGCAAGAGGGACAGGGCTACCATCCCGCCCCCTGGCCCTCACTCTGGTTCTGCTGGGGCTTCTGCAGCACGGGTTCACTCTTCTGGGGCTGGGGCTTCTGCTGCTTCTGCTTCTGGAGGAGCTGATGACAAGCACTCCAGCACCAGCCACCTCCACAGCACCTGGACCCTTCACCCCTGGGATTGAGTGACCAAGAGGAGTGCCAGTGACTCATTTTTGTCTTATAGCTTGTTGTTAATAAAGTCTATTTATGATTCACACACTTGCTTCATTTCTTTTTTTTAATGAAGTCTTGGTGGAAACTTTTAGAAATGATTTAAGCCTTTGCATGCTTGTGGGGTGGGCAGGGATACCTGTGGAATGAGCAGGGATACCTTTGGGATGGGTAATAGCTGTGGGGTAGATAAACCTCCAGTGCAAGCATAGTGGGACTGTATGGTCCACCCTCCCAGGTGCCACACCTATGGCCCTTCATTATCAATACTAATGAAAGCATTGATCCACACATTTGAACATAAACACAACTCTTTATTAAATGCCCTGTTCATTGTAGGCCCACCAAACATACATGGCCCAATCTCATCAGTGTGATGAGACAGGCTGAAGGAAGCATCCATTAATCATCTATCATCCTGTCTTGCCACTCCACTGCTCCAGCTGGGGAGTTGCACCAATGTTTCAGGAGGTTGAGCTGCTTCTTCCCTTCATGTGAGGCTCTGTTGGGGCCTTGCACATCCTCAGTGTCGATCAGGTTTCGCCCTTGCCTCCATTCCCCAGCCTCCATGTCCCCATTGCCTTGTTTACGGTCCACAAGCCTGTTCTGCAAGACTGGGTGGTGGGTGTGCATGAGATTGTGCAGGATGCAGCAAGCTTCCACGATCCTCCTCATGGTCTCTGGGCGATGCTGCATGTTGGTGAGAAGTACCTGGAACCTGTTGGCCAGGATGCCAAAGGCGTTCTCCACCACCCACCTTGCCCTGAACAGCCTGTAGTTGAAGATCCTCTCTTCATGGGTGAGGTATTTGGAGTTGTAGGGCTTCATGAGGTAGGTTGTGAGGGAGAAGGCATCATCCCCCACGATGAAGTCGGGCACATCTTGTGTGTCGTTGGGCAGCGGGTCTGGATCTGAGAAGCCCACCATGAGATTGCTTTCCAGCCCCTCCTTGAGGTGACTGGCATTGTATACCTGGGCATCTGAAGATGAGCCGTTGCCTGAAGCATCAATGTACATGAACTTGTAGTCAGCATCGACCATGGCGAAGAGGATGATGCTGAAGAAGCCCTTGTAGTTGTGATAAGTGGACCCCGACTTGGCTGGCGCTTTGCAGGCCACGTGCTTCCCATCTATGGCTCCAACGGTGTGGGGGAAGTTCCACCTCTGATACCACTGCTCTGCAACTTTCTTCCAGCCTTCTTCAGTGGAGGGGCACTGGAGGAGCTCCTCCATGTATTCTTCAATGATGGCCTGCACCACTTCTCTGACCACAAAGCTGATGTTGCTGGGTGGCACCCTCCAGCCGTACTGCATGCTCCTGCAGGTGGTCCCTGAGGCCAGGTGGCACAGAGTGAGTGCCACCTTGAGCCCAGGTTCCAGGCTGGGCGGGAAGTTGGTGTTTGTCTTGGTCAACCTGGGTGTCAGGCGCTTCACAAGTTCATCAAACATGGCTGGAGGCATCATCATGAAGTTCTGGAACGCCCGAGTGTCTTCGCTCCTGAGCTCCACCATCAGCTTGTTGTACAGTCCGTCCTCTGCTCTTCTGGCGGACCATCTTTGGACCCAGACTTTTTTTGGGTGCCTCCTTTTCTTCCCGTAGTAGAGTTCACAGAGCCTGTAGATGGTTTCGCACTGTTGCAGAAGGATGGTGGCTGCCGAAAGGACTTTGTCACAATCCACGGTGGACATGACTGGATGCTGTGGAAGAGGAAGAGCCAGATGAAGGCTGCAGAGGTCTGCACCGCTGGGCTGCTGTTCTGAAAGTGAGATGCAAGCGAGTTGCTCCCCCTTTTTATAGGCAGTATAGTTTTTCCACTAGGCATCCTCTAGGCATCCTTAATATCCGAGATAGGTCCCCTCTGCGAATGTTTTTTCCATTTTAAATGCTTTGTTTCCGTTCTGCATCCGTTCTGCATCCGTTCTGCATCCGTTCTGCGACCGTTCCGCTTCCTCCCTGTGTCTGGGCTGATGGAGTTGCGCGGATGCCTAGCGGATATAGCGGATGTGTAACGGATGCGTAGCGGAAGCGTAGCGGATGCAGAATGGACGAACTGGATACATTTTCCGCGCAAAAGTTTTAGGCAGCCCAAAACTTTTGGAGCGGATGAAACGTCCATAAACGGATGTTGGACGGATAGAGAGGAAGCAAAACAGAGGCAGTGAGTACATTGCGTTAACCAACGGATGGCAAGGTTTTTTGTCCGTTTTACATCCTCTTTGCATCCGTTGGTTCAGTGTGACATGGGCTTTAAATATAAAGAAGCTAATAAGGGGAAGCTAATGGTGATGTCCATCAATTCAAACCTATTCTGTAACGCCCATAGCCAATCAAGGCTACAGCCTCGAATGGCAAATCCGAGATTTTTGGTAGGGCAATTTGTTGGCTTTCATTCAAAAAAGAAAATGACATTGATATGTTAAACCATAGAAGCTTTAATATTTTATTTGATACAAAAAAGTTATTTTTCTTTTATGTTTCCTCCCAACTGTCTCTGTTCCTTTCTGCAACTTCATTGTGCAATTGCTATATTTCGTAAAGTCCTCACAAGGAAAGCAAAAATATTTTGATTCCCCAATCAAGAAAAGTTGCCCTCTGCTTTCTAATTAATATATTGAGTAATATATTGAACTCTGATTGGTTCTTTCTTGTCAGTGTGATTCCCAAGACCAGTAGAGAACACAGTTACATTGTGTTCCCATGAGGCAATCACTCTCCTATCATAACAGCAAGAGAGACATTTAATTGCTTCAGTTGTACTTATAACAGACTAACAAAATTGGAAGGGACTTTGGGGCAGAGGTTGCATTCATTAGGTTATGACCAGTTCTGGAGAACCAGTAGTGGAAATTTTGCATAGTTCGTAGAACCGGCAAATACCACCTTTGACTGGCCCCACCCCCATCTATTCTCTGCCTCCCAAGTCCCAGCTGATTAGCTGGGTCTTCTTTTGTTACCCTGCACAGGAGAATGGAACTGGAAAGTGGGTTAATAGGGTGGAGAGGGAATGGGATTTTGCAGTAACCTTCCCGTAGGAGTGGGGAGGGAATGGGATTTTACAGTAACCTTCCCCTGCAACTCCCACCAAGCCATGCCCACCAAGCCACACCCACAGAACCGCTAATAAAAAAATTTGAATCCCACCATTGCTTTGGAGATCTTCTAGTCCAACCTTCTGCTCATGCAGGAAAACCTATACCATTTCAAATAAATGGTTGTCCAATCTTTTCTTAAAAACCTCCAGCGTTGGAGCACCCCCATCTTCTGGAGGCAAGTCATTCCAGGTCCTTTTTGAAAATAGGTTGACCTTCTTTATTGGATTGGAAGTCAAACACCATCTTACATTTAGGTCTTCTTCACTACTGATGTGTATTTGTTTATTCTCATTGCTACAGTGCTTCAATCAAGAACATAATGTAACTATAGCAACATCATCAAAACAAAGAGTAATAGAGATACCTATTAGGGGAAAAATGAACACAACACACACACAAACACATATGCACAAACACAGAGAAAACCATAGTATAAGGTAAACCACACATCTGTTACCAGCACTACTCTCTCATGTTAGGTAAATTAGCTGTTTCAACTCCTTAGTCTCCCAATGATCTCCAGAAAAAGCTAGATTACCAGTAACTACTTTTCTGAATATCAAAAGCTAGATGCCAGCTCTTATTTTAGGGTCTCAATTATCCCACCGGGTCAGGGTCATTCCCAGAGATGAGACAGTGAGTCCAATATTTTATTTACTTACACCTAATAGAATGGTGCCAAACTAAAACTAATGCTTGCTAAGTTAGTAGATATTATCCTGAGAGTGGCTACCCTGAACCTCTTTGCCCCTCACCCCTCCAGCTTGGCACTGTGCAGTCTCTTGAACTGGGTGGGTCCCTCCGGGAAAGTTCTGAATTTTCAGAATCCTCTATGCTCCATCACACATATCAGAGAATGCTTGCCTCCATATTCCTTCTTGCTGCACCTCACAGGAAATGGGTGGAAACAGTATGTTACATTTTCTGATATACTTTTAAAACTCAATTTATGACAGATAACCAAGACTTCTGAGGCAGGCAAAGTGAACCAAAAATAACTCTATGAAAGCAGATCCAATGACCATGGCAAAGATCAAGGGACTGGTGAATAGACCAGTTCTTTAGAATTTCTCCAGATAAGTAGAGGACAGGAGATCACTCACATGTGCTCTGGGCAGTGTAAGGAGTGCTTCTTATAGTGTAAGGAGACCATAGAAAAGCAATTTTCCATGGGTTTGAGTTCCAGAAGATGATGAAATTAGCAAACCTTTTTCACGACGATGGCTGAGGTTTTTGAAGGACACAAAATTTGCTAATCTCACTTTCTAATGTTTTTCAGAAATCACTCATTAACTACTTCTAAGCTAGTGGAGAACTTTGGAACAACAAATTTGAAAATGCTGAGTGAGTCTGCCTTCAATCCTGAATGAGATAAAAATTTAATCATAAGCTTCAGAATGTAAATATGAAATACAATAAAAAAACTAAATAAAAATTGATCTCAAAATGTTTTAAATGTACTGAGGGCCAGGTACAATTGGAATATTGAAACTTTTACAAGATTTTGGAATTTATTATAAAATACAAGTGGTTTATTGGATGAAATAGATGTTTTTGGTTTTTACAAGACACTGATAAGCAACTTTAATATTTCAAATTTTGGACACTATAGCATATGAAAGGTTTTATGCAGAGGAAAGTTTTAAAAGCCTATAAAATGATGCAAAATGCTATGACAATACTAAACTGAGGACTTTTGAAGAATGGAACAGAAAAATAGAAAACACAATAGCAAACATATCAGTAATAATGTATGTTTCTATGGATGTGCCTAAATTTTAAAGAAAGGACAGATGTAGAACAAATTTTACTTGACAAGATAGATATGGTATCAAAAGTGGATTTACAACAGACAGGCCAAGAGAATGATTTAGGATGTTTCACTGGATATACCAAAAACAAACAAACAAAAAACAATTGGAGGATTTTTTAAAATTTAAAACAGAAATAGAAATGGCAAACGATGAGTGTGGCTTGGATAATTTTTTTCCTGTTGGATTTACAATAGAGATTTGTTAAAGCCTCAAAGAACTTAGTGAAATGGGACAAAGAAAAAGAGAGAGAGGGAGGGAGGGAGGGAAGGGGATACACACACACACACAACCACAATATCTTGAATGAACTAGAGATTAAGACTGTTAGAAGTAAAAGGAGGGAGCATAAGGTTGGTATATTTTAAAGCAAGATATATTATTACTTTTGGGCTTTCTGTTTTATGGATTTATTTATAGATAAACAAGAAGATATGAGATTAAGATATAAATATTTGTAATCCTAGAGGGGTTAAAGAGACATTAATGTTGTTTATACTTGTGATGAAGGTTGAAAATCACTTTACATTTATATTTTAATTTCTATTTTTTAAATTATATTCTTACTTTTCTCTTCCTTCTCTATCAATATTATAATCAACACACATATATATACCCAGAGAATGTACACCAGATGGAAAGAGGGCCGTCAGAGTCCAGAAAGCCACTGTTATGGATGAAACACAGAGTACATCAGTAAGAGGGCATCAAAAGATGAACTGCAGACAGAATGCCTGAGGTAACAGCAGGTGTGAGAGAAAGTTCAAGCAGAGGAAGTGCCCTGGCAAGACAAGACCTTGCATGGATATACCATTGACAGATAGCTAAGGTAACAGACATTGGGAAATGCTACCAGTGACTGGAAAGGCCTGAACTGAGGCACTGATCATAGCAGCATAGGACCAGGCATTAAGCACCAGGTCTATGGAAACAGAGAGACACTAGAAGGAACCCAAGGTGCAGACTATGCAAAAAGACTCCAGAGACAGAATGACAGGAACAGCAAACACTGAACAGCAGAACAAGTAGTTGGTATACTGGAATATGGACTATACCCCCCCCCCCCCAAGTCCAGTTGGGAGTCACACAGAAGGTTGCGGAAAATAAGATGGCTAAGATTATTTGGGATTTCCAAATCCAGGCAGGCAGGCAGATACTGGCCAATCAACCAGACATCATAGTAGAAGACAAAAAACAGAAGACATCAGTGATGATCGTTGTAGCAGTGCCAAGTGACAGCAACATGAGAAATTGGAGAAGTATCTTCTCAAGTTCCTGAAAGAGGAACTTGAGAGGATGTGGAAAGTAAAAGCCAAATTGGTCCCAGTGGTGGTACAGCATTGGGTGCTGTGACTCCTAAGCTGGGAGAGAGGCTCCAACAGATCCCAAGAATGCAATGCTAGGAATAGCTAAGATCCTATGCATAAGGGTGAGAAGAGGATTTTTTAAATTCTAGATTACAAATACATTTCTACTCAATAAATTTTAATTGATGCATTCTAATGTGCTGTGGTCTGAATGTTTCAAATCAACACTTCCTTAATCTTTGTTCTTTCCCATTTCTTTAGGTATCAATTTAGCAGCGCAATAAAATACACTAGAGCTGATGAAATCAAGTGCCACATATTATAGAGACAGATTTATAACAGCCATTGATCTTAATAAGCTTCACTTTTGGAAAAAAGCATACATGGGATTGTGCTGCCAACATTAAATTTCTGGTTTCTTCTTTTTGTCTTGATTTTTGTCTCAACCATGATTGAGTGGACTATAAAACATAATTAAATATATCAAAAACCATAATTAAAAAATTAATGTTATGCCCATTTTTAGGGAATTAAAACCATTGAATTCATCTGGACTTAGATATGCAGGCACATATATAAAATTATTTTATCCAGCAAATTCTGGTGTAAATCTACTTTTTGTACAATTAGGGCAAAGTAAGTATCTGAATTAACAGAAGTAATCGAAATAGTGAATAAGAGTTTGATTAAGCAGTTTAAAAACCCCCCGCAACACCCACCTCCCTCAAATCCTTTTGCAGCAAGTAGAGCAAAGTCACTCTGGTTTGTGCCTATGGGCATATGTGTCTATGAGAGAGAGGGATATGATTCATCAGTTACTTTTATATGTAGCCAAAGCTCTCAAAATGATGAACTATTTCCAACACTCCTACCAAAACAATAAAAACTAAAACAGTGCAAATAGCTGAACTGTCTCAGCCATTAGTTTGGTTTCAGCAGCAGGGAGAACAAGACTGCTAGATAGGCACCCCTCTGTTAAGAAAAATGGAGGCAAGATTTATATAATAATAAACAACTCTCCCAGATTTAATAAACAACTCTCCCAGGCACTGGTGTGTTTAAGGAATGAATGGTATGAACATCCTGATTTGGCCTCTTCCATTCTCTTTCTGTCCATGTCACATAAATTTTCAAGGGAAAAACTGATTTCCTGGCTAAATTCTCTAATTGTCTCTTCTTTTTAGAAGCAAATGATTCTGGTCTTGTTTTCTACACCTCTCCTACCAGAAAGCCACTGCTTCAACTGAATTTTTCCAAGCTACTAAAGGTCTTCCCCAGAGCTATGAGCTGCAAACTACCTGGGTTTCTTCATTTCTGCTTTGCCTTTCAAGAGCACAGATCTCTGAACAGCCTTTGAGGGACTGAGCATGTTTGAATGCCATTGCTGACTACAATCTCCTTATTTTGAAATGTTGTTTACAGGAAATTACATGGCACTGTTATTATTAGGCTTTAACCTTTAAAAGTATATTTTACAGATCTAGATGTAAACCACAATAGACAAATATTTTTTCTTGCAGACAAGGTAATGTGCTAATTATCTCTTCTGTCAAACAATGTGCATTTATTTGCTCACAGTTTGCAGATGACCTTTTCGACAATCATTTTCCATACCATGCTCTGAAGCAGAGGAAAAAATATGAAAAGAGTGACTGAGAACTGGCAGTGCTAGAAATGATACAGTTTTGGACTGACTGAATTCATAGCTAGGACTAAATAGAAGTAGAAGATGGTTTTACTTATTTATTTTACTGAGCTTGTAAGTAGCATAATAGGCTCATAACAAACTTTGAATTACTATATGCCCAATACGGTAATTGTATTAAAAAGAGATGCATAACAATTTATTATTACAAACTCAACTCATAGATTAATAATCAAATCCCATTCGACATCCCCCAGCAACAAGAAATAAGTAAATATACCAAATCCTGATGGCATATTGAAAAGCTGTCTTAATAGCTTTATGAAAAGTTAGCAGCTTGAGGTCTAATCTAATGCTTAGAGAAATACTGTTTCAAATCCCTTCTGTTCCAGGGAAAGCCACAAGTAGTGGACTGATATTCCTGAGCAGACACTGATAGAATTGCATTGCATATTGTCATATAGTTGGATAGAGGCTTGCAAACTTTTAATTAATTTTTTTTGTTGCTGTTTTAAAAATGCTACTGTAAAATTAACTACCATACTTAATTACAATTCTTGGGGAGCCAATGTGGCATAGTGGTTAAGGCATTAGGCTAGAAACTAGGAGTGCATGACTTCTAGTCCCCTTTTAGGCCCAATGCCAGCCGGGTCTCCTTTCAGCCCCAGGAAGGAGGCAATGACAAATCACTTCTGAAAAATCTTGCTAACAAAACTGCAGTGACTTATCTGGGCAGTCACCCAAAATTTGACGCAACTGAATGGAAGAAACAAAATGACCATGCTTAATGGCAATATAGAATTAATATACACAATTAATTATCATATTTATAATTATCACACTTCTGATATATGAAAAGGTCAAGATGTGAAGCCAAACATAGTAGATATTCTCTCTAGAGTTTGGGTGATTTGAACATTTAAGAGCCAAAAGATGCTGTCCTAATTTTGGGGTGATTTGGGGGTATTTAACAAATAGTAATTTGAGTTTTGCCCCATTTTACAATCTTTCTTGCCACAGTTATTAAGATAACCCGGTTGTTAATGAACCTGGCTTCCACATTGACTTTGCTTATCAGAAGGTTGCACAAGGTGATGACATCACCCCGGGACACTGCTACTGTCAAAGATTAGGAGCCAGTTGCCAAGCATCTGAATTTTGATCACATGACCATGGGGATGCTGCAATGTCGCTAGTTTGAAAAATGGTCATAAACTACTTTTTTCAGTGCTGTTATAATCTAGAACGGCTACAAAACAAACTCTTATAAATTGAGGACTACCTATATACAGTAGCTTGTTGAACCAGCTACTGTGCCCTAGTTCACACATAACACCAATCTCTGATAGGTCATACAGCATGCCAAGCCAAACCAAACCAAATAAATTATATATAGTAAACTGACTTAATGATACATATAAGCCAGATTGAGGAATGAAGCTGGGAATATTAGATGCCAATCCAACATAACTGGGAGTTGTTGTACAGGGGAAGTTGGATAAAAAGATTAGAGCATTGGAAAATGCTTACAGAGGGAATGAGTAACTGACTTTTCCTTTTTTGTTTTGGCCAGTGGTGCAAGCAGATAAATGTTTGTGCAAGCCAGACATTCAGATGACAAGATGACAGTTTTCTTGCTAAAAGTCTGTGGGCAGGTTTTTTCCCTGTACATTTTTTGAGTGGGTGTAATTTCAAAGAAAAGCATGCAAACAGGAAAAGAACTGCATCCAGACTTTGCACATTTGGAACAGAGACTGATAGTAGCACATATTTATGGCAGGAGTCTGAAGTCCCATTCAGTTGATTGAGTAGGAAGACCTAAAACATTTTAATATAAAAATGGAGGAAGATTAAGCTATGAAGATTAAAGTCTCCAATTATCTGACTGCACTTCTCCAGATAACAGAATAATTTATCTAGGCATTCAGATGGTCATATATACATATGAATTAAAAAAAAAAAACAGTAAAACACTAGCTGGTTTATACAGAATCTATGACCTGAGGTAGGAAACTGTCTATGAGTCCTGAATGTATGCCTTCGGTTAGTAAATTTAAATTGATTTCCCCTTTGTAATACTGACTTAATCATGGATCCAGAGTGATTAACCTTTTTTCTCATGATCATTTTAATCAGTGTCAGATAGTGTCTTTCATGTTAGGCACCACTTTTCATTCAGTTTAAAGGAATAAATTATTTCAAAGGAGAAGACAATTTGGGAAAAAAAATTCATGGGAATATGTGGGTTATTCTGAGTTATTTATCTACAAATTCCCCAAGTGATGGATGAGTAAATCCATGGGTAATGTATTTATTCTGTCTTTCACAATGCATTCATTTCTCCAGTAGTCCATGGCAGTCTTTCTCAGCCATGGCCACTTCTAAGGTGTGGACTTCAAGAATTTCAGAATTCTCTAGCCAGCATACTGGGATTGAATTTCATACTTCTTAAAGTGATCAAGATTGAGAAACTCTAGTCTGTGGCCTCTTGGCTTTTCATGCTGCAAGTGAAGCCTGGGGCCAATGGGTTTATTGTTACTGTCCATAGGGGAATTATGCCCTTGGTATATTGTTGCAGAATGTCATTTTCACCTAACGAAATCAGGAAATGTATCAGTGGTGGGATTCAAAATTTTTTTACGACCAGTTCTGTGGACGTGGCTTGGTAGAGGTGGCAGGGAAAAGATACTGTAAAATCTCCAATCAGAGGTGGTATTTGCCGGTTCTCTGAATTACTCAAAATATCCGCTTCTGGTTCTCCGACATTCTGCAACAATGTACCAAGGGCATAATTCTCCTATGAACTGGTCAGAACCTGCTGAATACCGCCTCTGAAATGTATGCATTCCATTACTCTGGTCACAAATTTGATGGAGAATTCCAAAAGGCCATTTTAGCCAGTTCCGGTTATAATGTACATGGGTGAGATGAATAGAATTTTCATTTCTATTATTTATTATAAATAAAGACTAAAGTATAAGTGTTATTTCAAAGTAAATGTAAACTATGCTAAGCCCCTGTCACACTGCACCAATGGATGCAAAGAGATGTAAAACGGACAAAAAAGCTTGCCATCCGTTGGTTAACGCGATGTACTCACTGCCTCCATTTTGCTTCCTCTCTATCCGTCCAGCATCTGTTTATTGACATTTCATCTGCTCAGAAAGTTTTGAGCTGCTCAAAACTTTTGCGTGGAAAATGTATCCAATTCGTCCGTTCTGCATCCGCTACGCATCCGCTGCGCATCCGTTCGGCATCCACGATATCCGCTAGGCATCCGCTGTGCATCCACGCAACTCCATCCGCTCGGACACAGGGAGGAAGCGGAATGGACGCAGAACGGATGTAGAACGGATGCAGAATGGATGCCTAGTGGAAACAAAGTGTTTAAAATGGAAAAAACGTTCGCAGAGGGGACCTATCTCGGATATTAAGGATGTCTAGAGGATGCCTAGAGGATGCCTAGAGGATGCCTAGAGGATGCAAAGGGACATCTATACTGCCTATAAAAAGGGGGAGCAACACATCTGGATCTCACTTTCAGACCAGCAGCCCTGCTGCAGACCTCTGCAGCCTTCATCTGCCTTTTCCTCTTCCACAGCATCCAGTCATGTCCACCGTGGATCGTAACACAATCCTTTTGATAGCCACTATCCTTCTGCAACAGTGCGAAGCCATCTACAGGCTCTGTGAACTCTACTACGGGAAGAAAAAGGGGCACCAAGAAGCGTCTGGGTACGAAGATGGTTCGCCAGAAGAGCAGAGGACGGACTGTACAACAAGCTGAGGGTGGAACTCAGGAACGAAGACACTCGTGCATTCCAAAACTTCATGAGGATGCCTCCAGCCATGTTTGATGAAGTTGTGCAGCAGCTGATACCCAGGTTGACCAAGCAGAGCACCAAATTCCGGCCCAGCCTGGAACCTGGGCTCAAGGTGGCACTCACTCTGCGCCACCTGGCCTCAGGGACCACCTACAGGAGCATGCAGTACGGTTGGAGGGTGCCACCCAACACCATCAGCATTGTGGTCAGAGAAGTGGTGCAGGCCATCATCGAATAATACCTGGAGGAGCTCCTCCAGTGCCCCTCCACTGAAGAAGGATGGAAGAAAGTTGCAGAGCAGTGGTATCAGATGTGGAACTTCCCCCACACCGTTGGAGCCATAGATGGCAAGCACGTGGCCTGCAAAGCTCCAGCCAAGTCGGGGTCCACTTATTTCAATTACAAGGGCTTCTTCAGCATCATCCTCTTTGCCACGGTCGATGCTGACTACAAGTTCATGTACATCGATGCTTCAGGCAACGGCTCATCTTCAGATGCCCAGGTATACAACTCCAGTCACCTCAAGGAGGAGCTGGAATGCAACCTCATTGTGGGCTTCCCAGATCCAGACCCCCTACCCAACGACACACAAGATGTGCCCGACTTCATCGTGGGGGATGACGCCTTCTCCCTCACAACCTACCTCATGAAGCCCTATACTTCCAGACTCCTCACCCGTGAAGAGAGGATCTTCAACTACAGGCTGTCCAGGGCAAGGCGAGTGGTGGAGAACGCCTTTGGCATCCTGGCCAACAGGTTCCAGGTACTTTTCACCACCATGCAGCATCGCCCAGAGACCGTGAGGAGGATCATGGAAGCTTGCTGCATCCTGCACAATCTCATGTGCACCCGCTACCCAGTCTTGCAGAACAGGCTCGTGGACCTCCAACAAGGCAATGGGGACATGGAGCCTGGGGAATGGAGGCAAGGGCGAAACCTGATAGACACTGAGGATGTGCAAGGCCCCAACAGAGCCTCACATGAAGGGAAGAAGCAGCACAACCTCCTGAAACATTGGTGCAACTCCCCAGCTGGAGCAGTGGAGTGGCAAGACAGGATGATAGATGCTTAATGGATGCTTCCTTGAGCCTGTCTCATCACACTGATGAGATTGTGCCATGTATGTTGAGTGGCCTGACAGTGAACAGGGCATTTAATAAAGAGTTGTGTTTATGTTCAAATGTGTGGATCAATGCTTACATTGTTATTGATAATGAAGGGCCATAGGTGTGGCACCTGGGAGGGTGGACCATACAGTCCCACTATGCTTGCACTGGAGGTTTATCTATCCCACAGCTATTACCCATCCCAAAGGTATCCCTGCCCATTCCACAGCTATCTCAACCCATCCCACAAGTTTCCACCAAGACTTTATTAAAAAAAAGAAATGAAGCAAGTGTGTGAATCAAAAATAGACTTTATTAACAACAAGCTATAAGACAAAAATGAGTCTCTGGCACTCCTCTTGGTTGCTCAGTCTCAGAGGTGAAGGGTGCAGGTGCTGTGGAGGTGGCTGGTGCTGGAGTGCTTGTCATCAGCTCCTCCAGAAGCAGAAGCAGCAGAAGCCCCAGCCCCAGAAGAGCAAGCCCGTGCTGCAGAAGCCCCAGCAGAACCAGAGTGAGGGCCAGGGGCGGGATGGTAGCCCTGTCCCTCTTGCCAGGGCTGGCAGCAGATGGCTGAGGCTTGCTGTGCTTCCGCATGGTTCTGGGGTTGCTGGCTGGCAGGGAGGCTGGCAGGAACCAAGGCTGGCAGGAAGGCTGGCAGGCAGGCAGGCACCAAGGTTTGCAGGAAGGCTGGCAGGCACCAAGGCTGGCAGGAAGGCTGGCAGGAAGGCTGGCAGGCAGGCAGGCACTAAGGCTGGCAGGCAGACTGGCTGGCAGCAAGGCTGGCAGGCAGGCAGACAGCAAGGCTGGCAGGGAGGCTGGCAGCAAGGCTGGCAGCAAGGCTGGCAGTAAGGCTTGCAGGCAGACATGCAGGCAGACATTCAGGCAGGACAGGCAAGGCAGTTGATGTGTCTGGAAGCAGGTCTTTCCTCTGAATGGCGACCTGCTTCTGAACTGCTTTCGTTATATCCGGGGGGCTGACGCAATGCATCCTCCCCGCATGCGCAATTAACGCTCGGCATCCGCTGTGCATCCACTGTGCATCCGCTTCATCTGCTCTGCATCCGCTCTGCATCCGCTGTATCCATTCCGCGTCCACTTTGCTGAGGTCCCCCAGAAGCCTAGCGGATGTGCCATCCGCTCCCATCTGCTTCCATCCACTAGGCTTCCGTTTCGCATCCGCTTTCCATCCGCCCTGCGTCCTCCCCGCGTCCGTGTTATCTGCTCCGGTTATGCAAATTTTTGCTCCTTCTGAGAGCGGATAACAACGGATGGAACATTTTTCTCGTCCGTTGTGTCCGTTTTGCATCCGTTGGGCAGTGTGACATGGCCTTTACATATTTAGCTATGCATTATTCTGTAAGGGGATATTTTTTGAACAAGCTTATCAGTAATAGAGAATACTGCTTTGAAAAGCTGTTTTTGTTAACTTTTAATGCTCTTGTTCTTAGTGTTTTAAATTTTATATTACTGTTTTTATGATGTTGTAAGCTGCCCAAAATCACTTGACAATGAAATGAGCTGCATGTAAATTTAATAAAATAAATAAACATATGTATAAATAAATTTGCATGACCACATGGTGAGTGGTTAAACTGGAAGGAAAATGTTTCCTGAAACCAGCCCCAAGAAGAAAAGAGAAAAGGAAAAAAATCAATCAATTTATCAAATTATGGCTTTACTATATGTATTTCTTATGGTATTATAATTAGTCACAGATCAGCACCACATTGCCCACTGAAGCCAAGGAATTTACACCATGACATTATGATATATGCTGCCTCTTGTCGATTGCTGCTGCTTCCGGTACTGTTGCTATAGCATTAGCCATTCTGCAAAGTCATACAGAACCGGTGCTAACTTTTTGCTAGAGATTTTGAGACCTCAGCTCCAAGATCTCAGATCTATCCTTAATGTAACAATGGGAATAGTGGTAAATAAATGATTCACTCTTTATTTGCAGTGTCCTACACTATTTTTAGCCCCATCTTCATGTGCTCCTCCCCACAGCATGAACATGGGCCAGGAACCATTCTTCAAACCAAGTTCCAACCATGCTTTCATCTCACCAGATGAGAGACAGTATAAGGGAAAAAGAATGAATCTTTCAGGAATGTGGGAGTCACAATAGATTACTTGCATTTGAAGACTGACAATAGAACCCCTTCTCAATTGTCCAATTTTGTGAGAAGTCAATTTGGTATTTACTGCTGGAATCCAATGCTTTTGATAGGAAACATTTTGCCCGGTGAAGTCCATCAAGTATGTGACTACATCTCTGGTACCAGTAACCAATTCAGATTGGATTCTGCAACATTATCCTGGGACACACATATTTGCCTTCATTCACAATAGACAACATTGTTTTTTTCTGAAAGCAGAAAAAGTATTGACATTGATTTTCTTCATTATATTTTTGAAATATTTTTAATAAAAATGAAAGTTATAATTTTGTCAATAGGTTTTCAATATATGCCAAAATACACTGCTCAAAAAAATAAAGGGAACACTTAAACAACACAATATAATTCCAAGTCAATCACACTTCTGTGAAATCAATCTGTCCACTCAGATAGCAACATTGATTGACAATCAATTTCACATGCTGTTGTGCAAATGGAATAGACAACAGGTGGAAAGCATAGGCAGTTAGCAAGACATCCCCAATAAAGGAGTGGTTCTGCAGGTGGTGACCACAGACCACTTCTCAGTTCCTATGCTTTCTGGCTGATGGTTTGGTCGCTTTTGAATGCTGGCGGTGCTGTCACTCTAATAGTAGCATGAGACGGAGTCTACAACTCACACAAATGGCTCAGGTAGTGCAGCTCATCCAGGATGGCACAACTATGCGAGCTGTGGCAAGAAGGGTTGCTGTGTCTGTCAGCGTCATGTCCAGAGCTTGGAGGTGCTACCAGGAGACAGACCAGTACATCAGAAGATGTGGAGGAGGCCGTAGGAGGGCAGCAACCCAGCATCAGGACCGCTACCTCCATCTTTGTGCAAGGAGGGACAAGAGGAGCACTGCCAGAGCCCTGCAAAATGACCTCCAGCGGGCCACAAATATGCATGTGGCTGCTCAAATGGTCAGAAACAGATTCCATGAGGGTGGTATGAGGGCCTGACGTCCACAGGTGGCGATTCTGCTTACAGCCCAACATCATGCAGGACGTTTGGCATTTGCCAGAGAACACCAAGATTGGTAAATTTGCCACTGGCACCCTGTGCTCTTCACAGTTGAAAGCAGGTTCACACTGAGCACATGTGACAGACATGACAGGGTCTGGAGATGCCATGGAGAACGTTCTGGTGCCTGCAACATCCTCCAGCATGACCGATTTGGCAGTGGGTCAGTAATAGTGTGGGGCGGCATTTTTTTAGGGGTCAGCATAGCCCTCCATGTGCTCACCAGAGGTAGCCTGATTGCCATTAGGTACTGAGATGAGATCCTCAGACCCCTTGTGAGACCATATGCTGGTGCGGTTGGCCCTGGCCTCCTCCTTATGCAAGACAATGCTAGACCTCATGTGGCTGGAGTGTGTCAGAACTTCCTGCAAGATGAAGGCATTGATGCTATGGACTGGCCCACCCGTTCCCCAGACCTTAATCCAATTGAGCACATCTGGGACATCATGTCTCGCTCCATCCACCAATGCCACATTGCACCACAAACTGTCCAGGAGTTGAGGGATGCTTTAGTCTAGGTGTGGGAGGAGATCCCTCAGGAGACCATCTGCCACCTTATCAGGAGCATGCCCAGGTTTTGTAGGAAGGTCATATAGGCACGTGGAGGCCACACACACTATTGAGCCTCCTTTTGACTTGTTTTAAAGACATTACATCAAAGTTGGATCAGCCTGTAGTGTTTTTTTCCACTTTAATTTTAAGTGTAACTCCAAATCCAGACCTCCAGGGGTTGCTAAATTTGATTTTGATAATTTTTGTGTGATTTTGTTGTCAGCACATTCAACTATGTAATGAACAAAATATTTAATAAGAATATTTCATTCATTCAGATCTAGAATGTTTTATTTTTGTGTTTCCTTTATTTTTTTGAGCAGTGTATATATGAACCTATTAAAATAATGATAAATGTAATGCTAATGCAGTTTACTGCAAAATTCCATTCCCTCCACACCCCACTAACCTGCTTTCCAGCTCCGTTCTCCTGTGCAGGGCAACAAAAGAATATCCAGCCAATCAGCTGAGACTTAGGAGGCAAAGAATAGATGGGGCAAGGCAAGTCAGAGTGGTATTTGCCGGTTCTCCAAACTACTCAAAACTTCTGCTACTGGTTCTCCAGAACTGGTCAGAACTTGCTGAATACCACCTCTGGTCCAGTTGCAGATGAATGGAATTGGATTGTCAGCCTTCAAGATTTTCTGCCTTTGCTTTGCATCTTTTGGCTGTCATAAGTAACAGGGGGAGGAGGGGGGATATGGTTATGGGAAGTGAGCTGGAGGTGTTACAAATCAGAACTGTATAAGCTGGGGGGGGGTAGATTCTTGCTTAGGCTTCTATCCTATGCTATGCACAGCTGCAGCTCTTTATCAAAATATGTCAAGGTCAATGGACAGAGGCCTCATCACCACCTGGAGATGCCCACATGATGATGTACACAACTTTTAATTGGATGAGTCAATTGAACTATTGGGGGTGGGAACGTTGCCATTACTTTGTGATTTACGTGCCCATTTTCTCAGATTCAAAATTCTTTTGTTGCTACTACTTGATTTCCAGTAAAATATATCTTTTCTCTAATTAATGGAATCTAAGTATTTCTTTCTTGGATTTTGAATGGAGCACCAGCTGACATTATTCCGAATCTCCATGTTACCAGCCCACCAGGAGAATTAATAAGTTTTCTTCTGAGGAGGTCTGAACACAATGTCAAATCCAGCCAGTGATCAAGAAGACCTGGGAGCGACTGGAGGACAAGATTCCCTGCTGTTAGATGCGGCAGGGGAAGCCGACTTGTTAGCAGAATTAAATCTTGGCGGAAAACCAGCTGTAAAACCCAAATTGTCCCTGGGAGTTGGCTGGAAGGATCCTGAGGAAAAGCCTCCTCCAGGAGTGACCACTACCCATTGGTGTGGAAGGGAAGAGCCATGGCAAGAGAAGGAAAGAAAGAATTTTTTACTAACTCAAGCCATGCATCTTTTAAATGAAGCTATCAGAGAACTTCAAACTGATCAAAGGTATGAGGGAGAGGAGGGGGAGGTAGCCCCAGCCAGAAGAATCAGAGCAGCCACCCCCATAAATCAACCTGGGCTAGTGCAACAGGCAGCAGCCGCCCAGGGGCCCCCAGTGGAGGGAGTAATTGCCAGAAGACATAGAACTCCAAAGGTGCCTCCATTGGAAATAAAATATGGGGGGGGGATCCCAAGGAGAGTCCAAACAAGTCCAAACAATGCCCTATGAGCATTCCAGTGTTGGGAGAAATGTTGGCCTTGTTAGACTCTGGGTGCACAAGGTCCGTAATCAGCTCGGAGATAGTAGAGAAAATGGGCTTAAGGCTAAAGACTTTAAAAACACCCATAGCCTTTTGCCAACTGGATGGATCGGTATCTGGGGGCAGCCCTACACATTTCATAACAGAACCAGTACAAATGACGATGGGGAAGCATAGAGAGACTTTGTGTTTTATTGTGGTTCCTGGGATGGAGTGCCCCCTAATACTGGGTTTGCCCTGGCTCCGGAAATGGAACCCCCACATTGATTGGAGGAGGGGATCATTGCACATATGTACTGACCAATGACCAGAAGGAGAGGGGCAATCTCAACTGAAACTCAAGAATTCCACTGAGCTGTCCTCCATTGGCACCGAGAGTCTGAGGGGGGAGGAGAAAATTCCAGAGGAACACTGTGACTTAAAGGAGGTATTCAGTGAAAAGGCTTCGGACGAGCTTCTCCCCATCGCTCAACAGATTGCAGCATTGAAATTTTGCCAGGAGTGAAACTCCCAAAACCGAAACTGTGCTCAATGACACCGCAGGAGCTAAAAGAGCTGTGGTCATTTATCAATAAGAATTTTGAACGTGGTTTCATCCAACCTGCTAAAGCCCAGGTAGCAGCCCCAATATTGTTCCGTGAAAAGAAAGACGGCTCTCTTCATCTATGTGTGGACTACAGAAACCTCAATGCTATTTCGGTGGAGAACATGTACCCCCTCCCCTTGATGAAGGATATGTTGGCCCACTTGGCCAAAGGGAAATTTTTTATGAAACTCAACCTGAGAGAAGCATACTACTGAGTTTGAATTAAGGAAGAGGATGAATGGAAAACTGTTTTTAACTGCCCAATGGGCTGTTTCCAATTCAACGTTCTTCCATTTGGCCTACCGAGGGCCCCTGCAGTATTCATGCAAATGATCAATCAGGTGTTACATGAACATTTATACAAAGGGGTGTTGGTTTATCTTGATGATATTCTTATCTACACAGAGACTCGTGATGAACATGTGAAACTAGTGCGGTCAGTTCTGGAAAAACTTCGAGCTGCTGAGCTGTACACAAAGTTGTCCGAGTGTGAATTCCTCCAGGAAAAAATTGACTATTTAGGCTATCGCATATCACATGATGGCATAGAAATGGATCTGGGGAAAGTTCGCACCCTTTTGGAATGGGTCCCTCCCCACACCAGGAAACAACTGCAGAGTTTCTTGGGATTTGCTAATTTTTCTGTCAATTTATCCCTGTTTTTGCGAAGATTGCAATGCCTATCACAAATCTCCTAAAAATCAAAGGGGAAGTGAAACCAAAGCCTAGTAAACCACTGGAGTGGTCCATGGAATGTCAAGAAGCTTTTGAGAAGCTGAAATGACTGTTTGCTACTGAACCAGTACTCAAGCACCCGGACATGGATGCTCCTTTTGTAATCCAAACTGATGTGAGTGACGTAGCAGTCAGGGCGGTGTTACTACAAGCAAACTAGATGGGGATTCTGCAACCATGTGCATATATTTCTTGTAAACTAACTGAAACTGAAAGAAGATGGGCCATCTGGGAAAAAGAAGCTTTTGCAGTTCGCTGGGCTCTGTTAACCTGGAGGCATTTCTTAGAAGGGGCAAAACACCCATTTGAGATATGGACAGATCATAAAAATTTGGAGGCTTTGAAAACACCTTGGAAGCTGTCTCCCAAGCAAGTTTTCTGGACGCAGTGCTTTAAGTGCTTTAATTTGTCATTGAAGTACATTCCGGGGGAAGAACTTCATGGAGGATACTTTATCTAGATTACCTCAATATAATAGTGCTCGCCAGGAAGTGTTACAGCCTATTCTCCCAACCAAACAGTTGGCAGCTCCAGTGGCTACCAGAGCCCAGAAAAAGAAGGAAGTTGACTTATCAAATGTTTTAACTGCACAATTAAAAGAAGCTCTAAAACTTGATGATTGGTTCTTTGCTCACTCAAATAACTGTACAGTTAGAGATGGATTGACATGGGTGGGGGCCAAATTATATGTGCTAGCGAAGCTGAGAAACCAAATATTACAGCAAGCTCATGACTCTAAAGCTGCTAGACATTTTGGATTCATGAAGACCTTACACTTGGTTAAAAGGCAATTTTGGTGGCCTACCTTGAAAAAGGACATTGAGAAATATGTGGCTAGCTGTCCCATCTGTGCTTAAGACCACCCAAGGCCTCCCCAACCCACTAAAATACCTCATGCTCCCCACAATTGCTTCACCCTCCAACTTGCTGCACCGGGTCACTGGTGTACCTGGGTACCTTGTGAAGACTTAGCAAGCAGTCTCCTCTCCAGCCTCTCAGCCATGTGCACCCCTCTGCAGTTCTATTCAGACCTCCATGGGCCTCTCCTGACCCATCGCAGGGCAAAATGGAGCTTCCAAGGAGTGGATCTGGCCCTCCAATGCTTCATTCGGGCCTCTGGGGCACCCCAGAGGAATGAAATGGAGTTTTCAAGGGGCAGATCCTCCCCTTCGAAGCTCCATTTCACCAGCAAAATTCTGGCCAAATGTTGCAGAGTCTCTGCAGTTGTTTGTAAGGGCAAATGACTGCTGTGATGCTGCAATATTCATAGTTTCAGGACTTATTCACAAATACCAAGGAGCACTAATCACAAAGGGAAGCTCATAACCCAGGGATTACCTATATTGCAGTATCTCCAACCCATCAATCTAGTAGATTTGAGCCTCTTGGTGTGGTATACATGGGGTTCACCATAATTGAGATTGCTCCGCTGGTTCACTTTGCAGGTATTGATACAATCTATTTAAATAATATGAAGTTTGTTTCCAATGTTATATGAATTGCCAATAACAGAAAGAAACAAAGAATATAAAGCTATAGCTATGGAAACAACCTATGACACTGACAGCCTAATGTCTATTTCTTAATGAAAAATTCTTAATGAAAAAAATTAGTCCAATATCAATTCACCATAGTTAAGCAGTGTAAGCTTTCAACCCAGTAAGTTTCAGGTGCAAATATTGGAACTGCTCATCTAAAACAGGAGCCCTCAAACACCACTACCAGACCTTGAGTCATTCAGAATTGGGCCACAGAGGTGTCAGGTGAGCATGCAGGCATGTGCATCACCATTTGTGCAAGCAGTGGGTGAGTGTGAGCAGTGGATGCACAAGCCTTCTCCTCATGCAAATGGAGCTGCAGGTGTTCACATTCATTCCCATCACTAGTGTTGAACCATCCCTTCTTGTCCACCCACCAGTCTGAAAAGCTGAAAAAGTTGAGGAACTATAATCTAGATCCTATCCAGACATATCTTCCTTTGCTGTTCCACTCTCAAACACATAATAGTGATTTTGTGGGTTCATTAATATTCCCCAGCAATTCCCTTCACCAAAACCCAAAACTGTCCCAACTAAGTCCAGCCAAAAGCAGACCAATGCTAGCTAATGAGTCCATAAGGCACTTAAAAGTTTTCCAAACAAGATAAACCCAGCAGGCAAAATTAAATCCCCAACACAAGAGGGTTTATGAGGCAGGAAAGTCCAGAGTTCATAAGGCATGATCTAAGTTAAGACATGATCCAAAGTGAGTCAGGGATCACAATGACCAAGGAAACACACAGGTAGGAAATGAACACATTGTTTCTAGCATTGTCTCCATCCATCCATCCATCTATCTGCTAAATAGTCAGCTTCTGGTACAGCCCATCAAAAGGGACAACGCTGCCTCTTCGCAAATAATCAGGCTAACCTTCCCTTCTCCTGACTTTTCTCAGCCCTATGTGTGCTTGGACCAGGTCTAGAAGGCAGTTCCTCGTCCTCATTGCTGATCAGCTGCAGCTTGTGCTTCAGCCAAATCCTTCTCAGATGACTGCTCAGAGCCAATGACCAACTCTCATCCTGACATGACTGAAATTGGCTCATCTTCCTCCAAATTGACATCTGGAGGGGTATCTGGGGAAGTGTCCTGGGAATCAACGAACTTCCCAACATGCTTTGCCTCAGTCATGAAAACCTTAAAAATGGGATGAATTCTAAAGACATTACACAAGTTTGGAAAATATCTTTTTCGGAAATTATAACATTTAAATGAAAAACAATGGTCATTTCTTTAACCTTCTATCTCAGGTTTTCTTCCAATAGCCCTGCTGCTTCTGATGCACTATGCATTTCTACCACTAGAGGAGATATGTTTTTTTTTTCTTTTTAGCTTCATACACAGTACAAAGTTAGCAGAACTGGGATATGAAGAGATCATCATGCTTGATTTGATTTGCATCTGAAATACAATCCCTGTCAACAGGTTTCTCTTGTGGAAGCTTGGGTATGGGTACAAAGTCTTGTCCCAAAGCCAATTTAAATGGAGTAAACCAAGTACTACTATGTACCGAATTGTTATATGCTACCTCAGCTAATGGCAATAGGTTAGCCCAATTATCTTGCTGATAATTTATATAACATCGAAGATACTGTTCCAATACCAAATTAGTTCTCTCACAAGCCCCATTGGTTTGTGGGTGGTGGGTGGAGCTTAAGCCCTGGGCAGAGCCCAATAATTTCAGGAACTCCTTCCAAATGTTTGAGGTAAACTGGACACCCCTGTCTGAGATTATGCATTCAGGAACCCTATGTAACCTGTAGATATGTAAAATAAACAGTTTAGCCAATGTTTTTGCAGATGTGATTTTTGGACAAGGTATGAAATGTACCTGTTTGGAAAACAAATCGGTTACTTCCCAAATAACTGTATTCCCCCCACTTTCAGTTAATTCCACTATAAAATCCATAGAAATTTACTTCCTTGGAGCACTTGGTCTAGCCACATTTTGTAGTAAGCCTGCTGGTTTACCCAGAGGGCATTTGGCTAAGGCATAGGTAGGAAAAATGGAGCAAATGTATCACTACATAAAACTATGGCAAAATCCTTGAGGTTCTTCGAGATTTATAAAGCGTTAAATAATATTTCCTTTAAGCCCCTGTCACACTGAACCAACGGATGCAAAGAGGATGTAAAATGGACAAAAAAGCTTGCCATCCATTGGAAAACGCGATGCATCCGTTGTGTACTCACTGCGTATGTCTTTCATATGCTCTATCCATCAAACATCTGTCTACTGCTATTTCATCCGCTCAAAAAGTTTTGAGCTGCACAAAACTTTTTGAGCGGATGAACTTTCCGCCATATACGATGTACATCCGCGACACATATGGGCAACAAATGTTCTACGTCTGTTGTCATCCGTTACACGTCCGATGTATCCTCTCGGCATCCTCTGGCCATCCGCACAACTCACATCCGCTCCAGCGGAAAGCAGAAAGAGGGAGGAAGCGAAAGGTACAAGGAACATCCACACAGCTTTAGTAGCACGGACATACAAAAGGATGTAAGCGGATGCATCTTGTATATAAAGCATTAAAACGGACAAAACGTTCGTATATGGGATGTATCTCGGATATTTAGGAAGTCTGGAGGATGTCTAGAGTATGTGGAAGGACACCTAGTGGAAAACCGACATTTCCCATAAAAAGGGGGAGGAAATCACCTGGATCTCACTTTCAGTCCAGCAGCCCTGGTGTGGAGACCTCTTCAGCCTTTCTCTTGCTCTACCACATCATCCATTGATCTCCACCATGGAACATCGCACACTCCTTTTGGTAGCCGCCATCATTCAACACCAGAACCAAGCACTCTTCAGACTGTTTCACCTTTTCTACACAAAGAGAAGGAGACGTCCAAGAACTGTCTGGGTCCGACAATGGATCAGGAGAAGAGCAGAGTTTGGACTGTATGACAAGCTGATGGTGGAGCTGAGGAATGAAGACACTCGTGCATTCCAGCACCTCATGAGGGTGCCACCAGCCATGTTTGATGAAGTTTTGGAGCGTCTGAGACCCAGGTTGACCAAGGCAAACACCAACTTCGGTCCCAGCCTGGACCCTGGATTGAAGGTGGTACTGACTCTGCACCACCTGGCCTCTGGGACCACGTACAGAAACATGCAGTATGCCTGGAGGGTGCCACACAACAGCATCAGCATTGTGGTCAGAGAAGTGGTGCAGGCCATCATCGAAGAATACGTGGAGGAGCTCCTCCATTGTCCCACCACCGAAGAAGGCTGGAGGAAAGTTGCAGAGCAGTGGTATCAGAGGTGGAACTTTCCCCACACAGTTGGAGCCATAGATGGGAAGCACGTGGCCTGCAAAGCTCCACCCAACTCAGGGTCCAATTATTTCAACTACAAGGGCGTCTTCAGCATCATCCTCTTTGCCATGGTTGATGCTGACTACAAGTTCATGTACATCGATGCTTCAGGCAATGGGTCAGCTTCAGATGCCCAGATATACAACACCAGTGACCTCAAGGGTGGGCTGGAACGCAACCTCATCATGGGTTTCCAAGATCCAGACCTCCTACCCAACGACACGCAAGATGTGCCCTACTTCATCGTGGGTGATGACGCCTTCTCCCTCACAACCTACCTCATGAAGCCCTACACTTCAAGATACCTCACCCGTGAAGAGAGGATCTTCAACTACAGGCTGTCCAGGGCAAGATGGGTGGTGGAAAACGCCTTTGGCATCCTGGCCAACAGGTTCCAGGTACTTCTCACCACCATGCAGCATCGCCCACAGACCGTGAGGAGCATCATGGAAGCTTGCTGCATCCTGCACAATCTCATGCGCACCCGCTACCCAGTGTTGCAGAACAGGCTTGTGGACCGTCAACAAGGCAATGGGGACATGGAGCCTGGTGAATGGAGGCAAGGACTAAACCTGATAGACACTGTGGATGTGCAAGGCCCCAACAGAGCTTCATGTTCTTCAGGGAAGCTTCAGAGCTTCAGGGAAGAAGCAGCGCAACCTCCTGAAACACTGGTGCAACTCCCCAGCTGGAGCAGTGGAGTGGCAAGACAGGATGGTAGATGCTTAATGGATGCTTCCTTCAGCCTGTCTCATCACACTGATGACATTGTGCCAGGTATGTTGAGTGGCCTTACAATGAATAGGGCATTAATAAAGAGTTTTGTTTATGTTGAAATGTGTTGATCAATGATTAAATTGTTGTTGATAATAAAGGGCCATATGTGTGGCAGCCGGGAGGATGGACCATACAGTCCCACTATGCTTGCACTGGAGGTTTATCTATCCCACAACTATCCTTACCCATCCCACAACTATCCTTATCCCACAGCTATCCTTACCAATCCCACAACTATCCATCCCATAGCTATCCTTACCCATCCCACAGCTATCATTACCCATCCCACAGCTATCCATCCCACAGCTCTCCTTACCAATCCCACAAGCATGCAAAGGCTTCACCATTTTTTCAAAGTTTTCCCCAACACTTTATTAAGTAAAAAAAATGAACCAAGTGTGTGAAACAAAGATAACCTTTATTAATAACAAACTGTATGACTTATTAAAAAGCAAAATGACCCAAGTAAAGTGTCTTTAAGCAAAGATAAGGTGAACAGATAACAACTCAGTCTCTGGCACTCTTTTCAGTCACTCTGAGGCATGCCCATGGTCTCAGATGTAAAGGGGCCAGGGACTGTGGAGGTGGCTGTTGCTGGAGTGCTGGTCTGAGGCACCATTGGGGTGCCTGGCCCCGAGAGTACAACAGGAGATGGTGTGTGCAGGAAGCTCTCAGAGAGTTGACTCAGTCCCATAAGGTTGAGAGGCACTTCCTCAAGGACCTGGGATGTGAGGCCCAACACTGATGACAGATGTTCTGAGGAAGGGCTTGGCTGTGGGGTGGAGGAAGGAGGAGTGTAGTGGGGCTGTCTGGTCTGCAGCTGGGTCAGCTGAGGTGTCTGCGGCATCTGTGGCATCCGAAGAACCTGGATGTGGACTGGGAAGGGCTGCATCTGCTGTGGGAAGTCGTGGTAGTGGTAGGCTTGGTAGACGAGGGGCTGCTGAAATCCGTGGAAGAGCTGTGACATCAGCTGGGGTGGAGGAGCAGCCCTGGAGTGGGTAGCAGCAGGTTCAGCTGGGCCTGGAGAGTGGTGCAGAAGAGCTGTGATCCTCTCCTTCATCGCCTGGTACTGGGCCTCGGGCATGTCCATGAGGGTCTGGCTCACGTACATGATGAAGGGCTTGCGGTTGGAGGATGGTATGTCAAAGTGGACCAGCTGGGAGAGGAGATGTGCTGGCTTTGATTGTGTCCCTGATCTCCAAGAGGACAGTGTGGCTCTGTCCCTCCGGTCTACCTCTCTGCCTGCTTTCTGTGGAGGTAGAGCTGGGGGTGGGGATGGGTTGGTCTCTGGTGGTTGCCTCTTCTTGCTCCATCTGAGACAGGGGATCCTCCACGTCCTCTGGCATGGGGAGTGCAGCTGTGTGTGGGGGTCTCTGTCGTGGGGCCCTCCAAAGACACCTGCCTGGACACGGTAGCTGTCTCCTGGCTGGAAGAGGAGTGGCTCTCTGTGGGCTGTCTGAGGGAGAGGTTTGACAGAGGGGCTGCTTCTCGGTGGTGGATCTCACCCTCCAGGAAGCTGCACCTGGCCATGACATAAAACTCCCGGTCAGTGAGCTTGACAGCGGCCTGCCCGGATCTCTTCAGGTGCAGCTTGCCATACCAGGTGTGCATATGCTTCCACCACCCCAGGAGGACATCTGAAGTGTAGCCCAGGCTCTCTGCCTTCTCTCTCCATGCTGCCTGCTTCCGCTTGGTGTCACGATAGAGCCTGTGGCCCTTCCTCCACAGGTACTCGTTCTCCCTCAGCCATTCCAGCACCTCCTCCTCATGGTCCTCGGAAATGGAGTACTGTTTCCTCTCCCCCTTCTCCTTGCCTTGCCTCTTCCTCCCTCTGGCAGGGGCTTCAGGGCCTTCAGTAGCAGGGCTTTGAGGGCCTTGGGGCTGGTCCACCACAGCAGCAGCAGCAGGAGAAGCACCAGCAGCACCAGCAAGAGAAGCACCAGCAGCAGCAGCAGCACCAGCAGGAGAAGCACCAGCAGCAGCAATACCAGGAGCACCAGGAGCAGCAGCAGCAGCAGCAACAGCAGCTTCAGAGTCAGCACCAGGGCGTGGGATGGTGGTTTTGTCCTTCTTGCCAGGGCTGGCAGGAGTAGGCACAGGCTTCTTCTTCTTCCCCATGGTGTTCTCTCAAGATGTCTCTGGCAGCAGGTCTTTCCTCTGAATGATGACTGCTTGTGAGCTGCATCCTTTTATATCCACGGAGCTGACGCAATTCATCCTCCCCGCATGTGCAGTGAACGCTTTGCATCCGCTAGGCATCCGTTATGCATTCTATAGGCGTCTGTGATGCATCCGCATCACCCGCTACGCTTCCATTCCTTCTGCTACGCATCCACTTCTCTGTTCTCCCCCAGAAGCCCTGCGGATGTGTCATCTGCTTCCATCTGCTAGGCTTCCTACGAATGTCCGCTTTATTTCCCTGCTACATCCTCCCCCCGTCCGTTCCTTTCCATTGTTGTCCTCTCTGTTTATGCAAATTTGGGGCATTTTTGAGAGCAGATAACAATGGATGGAAAATTTGCTCATCCGTTGTGTCCTTTTTACATACGTTTTGCATCCGTTGGCCAGTGTGACCTAGCCTTTAAGTTAATAGCAAAAATTGCTACGGGAAGAGGAACGGGTATTTCCAAAGTAACATTATATCTTTTAATGCAAAAGGTTGCTCAAATAACTCTTAAATTTGGAGGCCTCAGCATCTGATGAACCAGTTACCACAAGCGTTCATCTAGTCATACCTGAAATATTTAACCTATTGTCATTGCTGAGTCATCAAGTTCTTTAGTTGCCATTTTAGAACTTAATTTACGCATGGAAAAATTAACAATTTCAATTCTTGTGAACAAATTCTCCCCAACTGAAATATGATCATAAAAACATTTTTCCCATATATATATATATATATATATATATATATATATATATATATATGTGTGTGTGTGTGTGTGTGTGTGTGTGTGTGTGTGTGTGTGTGAGAGAGAGAGAGAGAGAGAGAGAGGGAGGGAGAGGGAGGGAGGGAGAGAATATTTATTTATTTATTTATCTATCACATTTGGGAACCACCCATCTCTCTCCCAGAAGTACTCTGGGTTTTGTATAAGTAAAATGTTAAAAACATAAAAAACCCAAAAATAAAAATTTTAAATAGAGGCAAGGTAATTAAAATATGACATTAAAAGTTAATTGAAAGGTGGAGGCAGAGTTTTCAGGGTGCTAATCAGCTCCATGGCTGTTGCTCCTCTGAGAGCCCTAAGCGACATGGCAGAGTCAGGTCTTTAGATATTTTTTAAAGACCAGGAGAGTGGTGGTGAGGAGAATGTTCCAAGGGGCAGAGGCAGCAATAGACAAGGTTCTCTTTCTGTTAAGCAGAAGGAGGTGGTTCAGGTTGTTTTCCTTTTAAAGTCAGCTATCTTTCACCAGATGATTATTGCAACGAGTGTGCACAACTTCAGAAGCATCTGTGTTTCAAGGTGTTCATCCAAAATTGTGACTCTCTATAAAAAAACCTGCTGTGAATTCTGAAATATAGTTTCATGTCCAGTAAAAGACTACTCTTTGGAGAATAAATTGCTTCCAGAAAAAACAGCTCAATAAAGATGCAATGGTATATGAGAAAAACCTTGACAGCCAGGGCAAAGAGTTACTGCCTAGGAAATAGGCAGATAAGAGAGGGCATAACCCTCAGCTGCCTAATGGGAAAGAGTTTCAGAAGGGATCTTCCCCCAGTTTCTCAGACTGTAAAGGAGACAGCAGAATATTTGTACTTTCAGACTTGTAAGATTCTGTTACTGTAGCCTTATAATAAAGCAGAGCTAGCTTAGTTATTGTCAAGATTGATTCACAAGGCACCTGTCAACCTTGTAGCTATTTTCCTTGGTGTCTTCAGGGCTGCCACAGCGGTAGCTGACTGAGCTGTGGGAATGGGAGATAGAGATAGCGAGGGCTTTAAAACCAAAATAAAATTCTTTTCTCTGAGAACCAAAGACGTTCCCACCAGGTGTGAGGAGGCAGGATGTGAGTCCGGATGAACTTTGGACCATGACCTGATTGGGCCATGTGATGGTCTGCAGGGGCAGGAGGAGGAAATATGTATTTTTAACTAGGGGGAAACCTGAGGGACTTTCGAGTCGGAATTTCCCAGAGGTGCCAATATGACATATCTAATAAATCTATACTTTGAGGAATATGCCTGCCTTGGAGTTTTGATTCTGTTGGGGGTGTTACTTGGAACCCTGACAGCACCCTGATTTTCTGCTTTCCATTTGACAAAGAAGCAAAGGGAGGAGGGAAGGATATGGGTGGGATGTGTGGGGAGTTGGGAGGGAGAAACGGAATTTATGTGAACCATTTGCAGCCTGAGAAAATCTCGAAACTTCAAGTTTGTGCACTGAGAACTTTTGGAAGGCACAGATGGTTTCCCAAAACAGGTTAAACCTGGAATGGTGGACAAGGAACAATGGGTGGCCCAGGGAAAGAAAAGTTTTATTTTTTTTTTAAAGTATATTGCATTTCATGTCAAAACCTTAAAACTGACTTCTGTGCCTCTATGGGTTTATCAGTAAAATTATACTTTTGGTAAATAAAATGTCCCTGCAGTTTCTTTTGCTGTACATGCCAATGAGACAGTTGACATAAATGGAACACAAAATAATGTTTTTGATGCCACAAACTGGATTTTTGGTGGCCAGCTGAGAATTTAAACTAGTGGGGGAATGTACTGGAATAAGAAGAAAGTTGTCTGAATCTCAAATCACCCAGAAACAATGCTAAGAAAAAAAGTCACTCTCAGGGATCCAACTCAGTGATCTTCCACCCAGAATATTTGGCTTGCTTCTCCTAGTTCTTGCCCATAATTGAAGGATTTTCTGTAGCTTTTCAGTTTATACTCAGTCAGGATTAGTCTTTCGGATAAGCTATCTGACTTTAAATGGTTGCACTAAATAATTCGGCGTATTGGGTAGAACTGTCCCTGGATGTGTTACTGGGTCTTGGATTAAGTATGGATGCCAATTATGTATGGATGCCAAATATGAATGGGCCCAGCACAGATTTCTGCTCTCCTCCTCCTTGCTGTTAAACCCAAAAACATCATGTTGTTTTTAATTACTGTCCTTCAATCTCTTGTCAGTGTTGCACACTAAAAAAAAAAAACCTTCCCAGCTTTTTTCTACTAGGAATCAAAGAACATTCGGACAGTTAGAAAGAAAATAGAACAAAGATAAGATAGTAGGTGACATATTGCTGTATAATACTAAATATGACAGAACAGAAAATGTGGGGCTTCCATATTACTCACATGTTGCATTTATTCCTATTCTAATTCCTATTATTCTTAGAGTGGTAATAACATTAAAACTCAATTGATCATAGCAAAATTGGAAAAAGGAGAGGTGGGATTGAAAACTACAGTATTGAAAAACAACTCCAAAGAATGGCAGTAAACTGTAGCCAAATAGGAATAAAATTATGGAGGCTTACAGAAGGATGGGAAACAGATTGCACTATCTTGAAAAGGAAGGCAATATTGCAGACTAATTTTAATACAGTGAATCTCACCAGTTTGTACACTCTGCCACATGGTGGTGAAACAAAGGTATCACATCCTTGTATTCTGAGATGAACAAATGATTTTTGGGGGCTTTAAAGGTCACATGTGTTGCCCATTGGTGAATTGAAGTATGGATGTATGTATGTATGTTTGTATGTATGTATGTATTTATTTATGTAGCACATATTTACTTACACTTGCGCACAATATATACGCAAACATAAACGCACACATTTACATGCTGGTTCTCCCTTCTAGGGCAGAGTTACTGTTTCTATTGCAGAGAAGAGCTAACTTGCTTCTCTGTTCCATGCCACATTGTTATTTATACATGGACTTGGAGATTGGACTGCACTATTATTGACTGATCATTGAGAGCTGGGGAAAGAAGGAGCAGGTTATCCAGAGCTGTTCAATAGCAAGTAACAAAACCAAGGAATTAGATGAGCTGTGGGTATAGAGCTATATAATTGATGATTGCATTATAGGTAGGTTTTGACTAACAACCGGTTCACTTAGCAACCATTTTAAGTTACAACCATCCTGAAAAAGGGGACTTATGATCTGGTTTTAAAGTTCTGAAGTTTGGGCGCTCTTTCAGGTCACGTGACTGAACTCTGGGCATCTGGCAACACAGCTGCATTTGTAGAGTTCCATGGTAATGTGAGTGTATTTTACAATGGTTTCACCAACAACTGGCACTTAACTTCTGGTTTTTGGCACAGCCATACCCATACAGAACCATTGGCTTACCTAACAAACATGGTGTTCACTTAACATGGCAAAAAAGGCCACAACAACTATTATGTCATATGATTGTGATAAGCTGGCTCTGCTATGGTCGTATGTAAACTACCTGCACTACTTAAGTAATAGAAAGCAATGGAAAAATTTAAATCTTCCTGGTCAAATATAAGATTTAATAGATGTTTCCCTTGCCATGATACTCAGGTCATTTTGAGAAGTCACAAAGCTCCAGAGGGAATAGCAATTGCTTTTGAGGTGCTGGCTAGTGCAGTGGATATTGCAGTGTTACAGAAAGAGGCAAAAGAAGGCAGGCATTCAATGTGATTAAATGGTGTAGGAAGATAGAGAATTTTGTGTTTGCTTAGAGTTGTGCCATAATGGACATAAAGTAGGGACACATAACACAGTCTGGTACACAGCACAATAGAGACAAGAAATTGCTCCGTGAATATTTTTTTCTAAAATATAATACACATGCTAATCTTACCATTACTTCATCTGCCTCTGTATATGGCGTTGCTTGACACCTGCCTTGCAACCAATAATCTGTAATTTGAGCTTCTTTGTTTCTGTAAAATAGATATAGCTTGTGTTTGGCAGTGGACTTGGGAGCATGGCCCACATATCATTTGGGTGATTGTACAGCCTCTGCAGACCTTTACAAATAAACTATTTGGAGTCTGGATTTTGACTTTGTAGTCATGATTGAGTAAGTGATCAGATTCAGCACCCACTTTATATATTATAGTTGAGGAAGGAGAAAGGAATGAAGGAGAAAGGAGTGACAGTGAAGCAACGTCATAATGAAGCAGGGTTATAACATTTCAATTAAAAAGTAATGAGTAAGAGAAAATATGCAGATATCACATTATCTCTCTCCCTTGAGCAATAAAATCTGACCCAGGAAGTGAGGACAAGGGTCTAATGAAGTTGAACTGAGCCAGTGAAAGAGATTGCAAACAAAATATTATTTTATATTGTAAAGTGTTACTACCGCTAGTTAAAAGAAATGTTAACTATTGATATAGAGATTTCCATGGTATGGAAAATAAGTCAAGCTGACACTATTTAACTAAAGTGATTTGAATTTAAACAGAGAAATAAACCATAGTAATAACCAAAACAGTCTTGTTTCACTGCTGAAAATATTAGAATTTGGTCAAAGTATTTTTCTCCTCCAAATAATTGTCCTTCTTATATAATATCCTTCTTATATAATATTATTATATTATTATATATTATATTATATATATAATATATTATATAATATTATATTATATTATTTGAGGTCTGATGGCTCAGCAGTTAAAGATACTGAGCTTGTCAGCTAGATAACTGACAACTCAGGTTCAAGACCTGAATGCTGCGTGATTGGGTGAGCTCCCGTTACTTGCCCCAGCTCCTGCTTAATGTGGATTTTGAAAGCATGCAAATGCAAGTAGATAAATAGGTACCACTTTGATAGGAATGTAATAGAATAGAATAGAATACTTTATTGGCCAAGTGTGATTGGATACACAAGGAATTTGTCTTGGTGTAAATACTCACAGTATACATAAAGAAAAGGTACATTCATTAAGAATCAAGAATCGTAACATACAACACTTAATGATAGTCATAGGGTACAATCAACAATCAAATCATACTAGGAAAAAGTCAAGTGGGAGGGGATGGGTGATAAGGAGTGGTGAGAAGATAAACAGTAATAGTAGTGTACACTTTGTAAATAGTTGAACAGTGTGGAGGGAATTATTTGTTTAGCAGAGAGATGGCTTTCGGGGAAAAACTGTTCTTGTGTCTAGTTGTTCTGGTGTACAGTGCTCTATAGTTCGTTTTGAGGGAAGGAGTTGAAACAGTTTATGTCCGGGATGTGAGGGGTCTGTAAGTATTTTCACAGCCCTCTTTTTGACTTGTGAAGCATACAGGTCCTCAATTGAAGGCAGGTGGGTAGTAATTGTTTTTTCTGCAGTCCTAATTATCCTCTGAAGTCTGTGTCTGTCCTGTTGGGTTGCAGAACAAAACCAAACAGTTATAGAAGTGCAGATGACAGACTCAATCATTCCTCTGTAGAACAGTATCAGCAGCTCCTTGGGCAGTTTGAGCTTTCTGAGTTAGCGCAGAAAGAACATTCTTTGTTGTGCTTTTTTGAAGATGTTTTTGATGTTAGGTGTCATGTGATATAGTAGAACCTAGAAATTTGAAGGTCTCTACTGTTGATACTGTGTTGTCTAGTATTGTAAGAGGTGGTAGTATGGGAGGGTTTCTTCTAAAGTCTACCACCATTTCTACGGTTTTGAATGTGTTCAGTTCCAGATTGCTCTGGTTACACTATGAGGCAAATTGTATAACTTCCGGTCTGTATGCAGATTCATCGTTGTCTTGAATGAGACCAATCACCGTTGTGTCATCAGCAAACTTCAGTATTTTAACAGATGGATCGTTTGAGATGCAATCATTGGTATATGGGAGAAGAGAAGTGGAGATAGCACACAGCCTTGGGGGGGGGCAAGGTATTGTACAGGTATCGGATGTGATTCTGCCTAGCTTCACCTGCTGCTTCCTGTCTGTTAGGAATAATAGTATTTCATGAGTCTCAATGTATAGTTATGGTGGCCACATGATCACAGAAATGTCTTCAGACAATGCTGGCTGTTTGGAGATGAGCATCATCCCCCTAGAGTTGGACACAACTGGACAGGGGTAACCTTTACCTTTACCTTTGTATATTAGTTAAATAGGTTTGTGATGCATATTTTGGGGATGCTCTTCCAGATATTATCATTTGTAGTAAATGGCATATTGAGAGAGACCAATTTAGGGTGGATGATTGTCTGATGAAATATTTCCTTTATACACACTGTTCAGAAAATATGCAGATTTATTTTTATGAACTTTTTATTCTCTAAGGGTGACTAATGACCTTTGTTTTTATGAGTTTATTATTTTTAATTGATGTTTTATTTAATATATTTACAAACTGCTTGTCATTCAGTGAATATCTAAGCAACTCACACATTAAATATGATAAAACACTGTTACCAAAACATAGGCAAAAAGAAATGGCATCTAGTACAGCTGGTGAGTAGGGAGCCCATATTGATGCCCATGTAAGAAGGGCCACAAACAGTAGCCTAATCTGGATTTTTAAATCCTGGAGTTAGGTTGGATCAGATGCTTTTCAATATGACTCTTTCTTCTTTTTCCAAACCACAGAACTCCATGAATTTGATTCCTGCATAAATATGCGAAGATTATATTCATATTTTCAATGATAGACCCGAGAACAATGGCCCTCAGCTTTTTGAGGACCAAGGACTAGTTCCATGGAGAGAGATTTTTCCACAGACTGGAGGGTGCATGGTTTCATGCATCCTGCATCCCAAGGATGAGGCTTCGCTTGTTTGTGTGGTCCAGTTTCTGGCATGCAGTAGACCGATGCCAGTCCACAGACTGGGGGTTGGGACCCCTTCCTTTGAATATTTTTGCACTGCAAGCTGATGAGTTTCAAAGTAATCCAGAATATCAATATTTCCATCAATGCTTCTTTTAATAACTGATTTTATATTGCAAGGGCATCAGTCCTTCAAAGTTGGTTAGGTTAGGAAACAGACATTGCAAGAACTACTGGTGTTCTACCTCATTGTTCTAAGTTAAAATAACATAATTTTGGAAGTCTGCATAATTTCCCTTTTCTCCCTCTTATATGAAACAGAATCAAGACAGGGATTTTTGAGTTTCTTTCTTATACTCTTTTCTTTCCTGGATATGTTATTTTTACTGTCTCTTTCATCTGCCAACAGTAAGGTTGCTTGCTTTTTCCAACTTTGTGTCTGTTTTTCTTTGCCCTATTTCTCCTTCTGGAACTAATCTCTCTTTGCAGACATATTGCTATGAGAAACCAGTACAAACCCATTCCCCCACCTTTGCTTGGCGGTTACTCAATGTCAACAGACATGTTTTCTTCCAAGGAATCAGATTGATGGGTGGAAATTTCTCACCCATTCTTGTAAACCAGTACTGGAAATTTTATTGTGGTAGGAATCATGATGTGGTCCTCATCCTGGGGTTTACTATCTATTGATAGTGGTCATAGATGACGGAGAATGAGTCTTCTTCAGGGATTTCAGATGGAATTGGTACAGAGAAAGAACATCTGTTGCATTCTCCCTCAATCTCTCAGATTCAGGGTAGTGCTTCCAATGAATAAAATATTTCAAACATCTCCTTCTACATCTAGAATCTAAAACACATTCCATTTTTTCTTCCTTTCCAACAAGATAGGGTTGGGGGAAGGGCGCTTCTCATAAACAAGCAACTATGATGGAAAACTAGATAAAATTTCATGATACAAACAGAAGGCCACTAGGTCAATTCTGAGTAACAGAAGGAGCCAATAAATTTCCAGTCCAAGTTTATAGATTAGCAGGCAGAAGATAAAAATGTAGTAGAGAGCAACACCAGATTTCTTACTGCAATTGTAATATCCTATTGTCTGTATGCAACTATGTCATATCTGTGCCACAGAGACAGGACTGTGGAGGAATTTATTAAGTTAAATTCAGCAAATAAAAGTCAGCAGGGTTTTTTTTTGTTTTACTGATAAGCGACACAGCACCTCTGGAAATGTAGAAGAGTGAAGAAAATGAAATGTATATTCAGGGTCAAGATGGTATTTACATATTTTATCAGCTAACAGTTCTTCCATATCTTTATTTCCATTTTCCATTAAAAATTATCATAATTTTAGATGCAGAGAAGGCCTTTGACAACCTGAATTGGGGCTTTATGTTTAAAATGCTGGAAGAAATGGGCTTTGGAGTAAATTTTATGCAAGGAATTAAAGCAATTTACACATTACAGAATGCAAAAATGTTCATAAATGGTGATTTAACTTTTCAAAAGGGTATAAGACAAGGATGGCCTTTGTCCCCTTTGCTGTTTACTTTGATTTTGGAAGTCTTGAATACAGATTATCAGACAGGATGACAAAATCAGGGATATAAATATTAAGAAAGAAGTTTATAAATTGAGAGTTTTTGCTGATTATTTGTTTGTATTTCTACAGGATTGAAAAAATAACATAGAATATTTGATATGGAAATTTGAAGGAATTTGGAGCTCTGGCAGGTTTCAGAATAAATAAACAGAAAGCAACTATGCTGATTCAGCCTATGTCTTCTCAGGATAGTGATATATTGAATAAAAAGTCAGGTTTTAGGGTTGAGAAAAAGGTAAAATATTTAGGGGTTATGTTGCCAAATACAAATATAAAACTGTTCGAAAATACCTGTCCCTTTCTGGAGGGATATTAAACAGGACTTACAAAGATGGGATAAATTGCATTTATCACTACTGGGAAGAATCTCTGTAATCAAGATGAATGTTTTACCAAATATGCTTTTTTTTATTTCAGACATTACCAATACTCACAACTGACAACACATTTTAACAATGGCAGATGGATATCTCTAAGTTTATATGGCAAGGGAAAAAACCAAGAATTAGATATAAGTTATTGCAAGATGCTAAGAAAAGAAGGGGCAGGGTTGAGTCTACCAGATACGAAATTGTATTTTGATGCATGTTGTTTGACCTGGGCAAAAGAACTGGTGAGCTTTCAGAACAAGAGGCTACTCGAATTAGAGGGCCATGAATTAAGGTTTGGATGTCATGGCTACATGGTATGACAAAAGTAAAGTTAATGTTAATTTTAATAACCATTTTGTTAGACATGCCATAATAAGAGTTTGGAATAAATATAAAACTAGGCTCTCTACAAAGCTGCCCCTTTGGGTGTCACCACAGGAAGCTTTTTAAAGAAAAGAAATGGTGGCAAAGCCAGATTGGCTGAAGTATGGTAAAATTTTATCTTTCAATTCTGGCGACCCAATATTAAAGCCGAGGGAAGAATTTGAATCAGAAGTTATGTTTGCCATTGGTTTACTTATGAAAGAAAGGTTTAAATTGGATAAAAAGTGCTATGGATTTGACTTTGTAAAAATGAATTGAAATTTTCATTATATGGCAACAATAACATATTATTGCTAAGATTTATAAAATGCTATTAAAATTGAATTTGGAAAATGAACATGTAAAATATTATATGATTAAGTGGGCAAGGAATTTTGGATATAATGTGATGCTTGAACAATGGGAAAATATGTAAACAAAGGGTTTAAAATTTACATTACATAATCTAAAAGAGAATTTCTATAAGATGATGTATTTTTCATCCAAAATGTATAAAGGTTTGTCAAATGAATGTTGGAAATGTAAAAATAAAGAAGGAACTTTTTTTTATCATTTATAGTGTATGTGTGATAAAGCAAAAATATTGAAGTATGATTCATATTTTAATACAGAAAATTCTGAAAACTGAGATAAAAATGAAACCATAACTTTTCCTTTTGGGTCTCATGGAAAAAGAACTGTGGAAAAAATTTGGAACTTTGTTTCCATAAATTTTGACAGCAGCAAGACTATTGTATGCAGAAAAATGGAAGGACATTTCAATTCCTAGCATGGAAGAATGGTTGTAGAAGTTGATGGAGTTGGCGGAAATGGCAAAACTGACTACTTTTATTAAAGAAAAGAACATAAGTACTTTTGTTTCCACATGGAAATCGCTTCTGAACTTCGTGCTTGATGTGGAAAAGAATATAACTCTGACTTTGGGTTTTACAGATTTGATTGATAGATCTTAATAGAAATGATTTGTGTGTACTCTTATGGAAAATCAAAAAGCTGTGATTTGATGTTAATGCCTTATTTTACTGTAATAGAGAGAGCTGGAAGTCAATGCTTCTTTTTCTCCCCCCCCCCTATTTCTCTCACTTCACTTCCCCTTTCACCTCCCCCCTCCTACTGTTCTTCTATTTATATTTGTATTTTGTAATACTCTATAACTTAATAAAAAAATGAAAAAAGAATTATCATAATGTGTACACATACATGCATCTCTCTCTCTTTCTCCCTCCCTCTCCCTCTCTCCCTCCCTTCCTCCACCCCTCTCAATATATGCTTACCTCCTTACAATATACATTATGCATTAAAGGGTGCTATCAAGCTCCAGGAAATAAGACTTAAGGTTATTTTCAGTTGCTAGGGACTGTAATACATCCACTTCAAGAGCTGATATTCTTGTTCATAAATTGCTAGCAACTGCAGTAGTTTTGTAACAAGAAATCAATGGTTGAAATTAGAGAAATGATTAAAAACATTTAAGAAGACCAAGTTGTCTAATTCCAGAACTACAAGCAGCTAGGCTGTTAATTAAAAGTTAAATAACTTTAATTTATAGTAAAACTTTTATCTGGTGCCTGGGGTTTCCGTTTAGAAATTCATTCTATTAAGAGTCCAATCTGGTGAAATTGCATTCTACCAGATTGGACTCTAATAACAAATGATATCACATATACTCAAAAATCAAAAATGTTTATTTCTAAGAAACCGAACTATAGCCTAAATAGGAATTTCATTTGCACATTGAATCCACAGATTGAAATTGGTAGTTTGTATATTTCCCTAGGCAACATAACTGTTGACCATACTGGGGGGAATATAATGGAAATTGTAATCCAACATATTTGGAGGTTACCAGTTTGGGTGATGTACTAAATTCTGCACTGGGGTGGTAGGTTTTGCTGGACAGTTTAACAGGACAATGATTGAAAGTAAATTTTTGAATAAATAAATAGAGATTCAGACTATAGATCTAAAAATGATTTTACGTGGAGCTTGGGAACATAGAATAATTATGGCTTACATTATTATGCTGCTGTAGTAATGGGATAAATTTTATTCAAGAATTAGTAAAATGCAACCTTAGATTAAAAAATGAAATATTATTTCAAGACAATATTTTTTCAGATAATGGGCTACTAATTTTAAGCCAGAAATGATGAGGCAGAAAATAACTTTTACAATAATGTTTTCTTCCCTGAAAAATAAGCAAAATTAGTTATTATTTTGAAAAAATCTTTTTTTTAAATTAAGTCTTTTTATTTATATATAAATATTTTGAATACCGTGTACTGTCTGGGCATACCATTATACAAAAGAAAAGAAAAAAGAAATAGTAACATATATACTGATAACAATAGTAATAGAATCACAAAATGATTCTAACCATATTTATAATTATGTTAGCTTTATTATATTATCATGTTATATTTGTAATCCTATTGATTATATTAGCATATAGTTATAAACAACATTCATGTTTAATTTAAACATAACAATGCTTTTTTTAATCTAATTTCTACCACTTACCTCTAACCATTGATAAAACCAATTCGATGTTAAGTAATACTCTGTATCTCCTTTATCTTTTATTTTCAATGTTATATCCATCTCTACACAATCCAATATTTTCCAAATTATATTTTTATCTGATGGGATGTTCTCGTTTTTCCAATATTGTGCAAATACAATTCTCGCTGCAGTTAGTACATGTAATATTAAATATATAGTCCCTTTGACACCGCTTTCTGGTATTACACCTAATAAAAATATTTCTGGTTTCAAATCTATATGCTGCTTAATCATCTTTTCCAACCAAATATGTTTTTTTGTCCAATTACTTTTTGCTTTCATACATGTTGACCACATATGATAATAGGTACTTGGGGCCTGATTACAATTCCAACATTTGGCAGACATGTTATTAAACATTTTATTTTTAAAAAAATCTTACAAATACAGTGGGATCCCTATGTGATAACTTGTAAGAGTTTGAGAGAAAACCATACACTGATAGTGGCTTATCTCCTATTGCATCTACTTAAAGTAGATTAAGAGGTGTGCTAGATGTTGCACAGATACAAAAATGTAACTTTCCATTGGTTTCACACATTACAGTTTCAGCAGATAACTAATAAAGATTACTTAAAGTGCTTGCTGAATACACATGAAAAAAGACAATGTTATAGAGAACTTTCTTTCTCATATAGGAGGGATCCAAGGAGACATTTGCAGACTCCTACCAGTTTGGGCAAAAAGGGACCTCATCTTTCTAATTTAGATTCTGCCCTGCAGATCCCTTTTCTTCCTGAAAAACTCCAGCAAGGCAAACCTTTGAGAGCATGAAGAGCTGTAGCTCTTCATTCCAAGAGGAAAGAGAATGAAGTCCCTTCCACTAGAGTCACAACCTCTTTGCTAGGTCACTGGCTAAGAATTCAATTCATTTTTTCTGTACCTAAATTGGACAAGTGTATACGGTGCAAAAATAAACACAGTAAAAGAATCTCTGCCTCCTGCCCACTTTTCTGGCACAGATTCTCTATTTTTAACATCAGCCTACCCGATAGAAATATAAAAATCTATCTGTTCCCAGCATGAAAATATAGTAATAGGTGAACTTTCATAAGCTGAATTCATGACTGCTTGTCATGCAAGCCTTAAAAGAAGCCTGACAAAAGTGTATAAAATAAATCTTTCTTTCAAAAATTTCAAAATAGCTACAGCTGAAGACAGGGGAAGGTTTTTTTTAAAGTGTTGGCAGTTTCATAGACCATTTACTAATAGAGTGTCATGCAACAGTGTTCATCCAGTCAATTGCTGCACAGCTCAGCTAGATGCATTTGAGAAGATACAAAAGACTATAATTTATACACCAGGGAAATGTCATGTCTATAAATAGAAGGAGGATGCCTCCATCAGTTTCAATAAATGAGAATCAGGATGTTTATTTAAATAAACATAAAAATATGAATTAAATTATATACCATT
This sequence comes from Laticauda colubrina, assembly GCA_015471245.1. NCBI lineage: Eukaryota > Metazoa > Chordata > Lepidosauria > Squamata > Elapidae > Laticauda > Laticauda colubrina. The sequence goes on along the minus strand of BLBF01000022.1, from coordinate 24,377,225 downwards.
AGTGTTTGTAGTACTTGTCAGGTACGATGAGTCATTCCTGCACTAAGGAGCTTATAGGCAAAAGTCAAATATTTCTCCACTAGAAAAGTCTTGGCAATTATTATTTTCCCCGTCAAGACCACATTCGAATTGGATTAATCTTTTAATGATCTCATTGTGTGCAAGTGATGGGAAGATTTGGCACAATCTATAGGTGGGCCAAATCCAGAAGTGGATGGATTCACCCATTATTATTTTTTTCTGATCTCTTCTTTTATCTATTGTTGCATATTCTTTTCTCTCTTTTTCTGACACCTTATTTAGTTTTCTTTCCCACAGAAAGGTGGGATGTGGGTTCAGTTTCAGAGACCAGTTCATAAGCAGTTTTTGAATTTAAATCAAATAACAAAACAGAGGGATAATGGGGAAATTGAAAAAGTCATCAACAGAGGAGTTAATAAGATGCTGGAAAAAAATAGAAGTGAGAAGGCAAGGGTGGAATTCAAATTTCTTAACAATCAGTACTGAGGGCATGGCCTAATGTGTGGGTGTGGCTTGGAGGTCACGTGACAGGGTGGGCATGGCTTGTATGTAAATATTATAAATATTTATGTAAAAATTGATTTTTTTTAATAAAAAAGAGGAACTTTTACCCAAAATCAGGCAAAGCAGGCAGGCAGATTGAGTTGCTCCCAGAATCACAGATTCACTTAGAGATCTATCATTCTGCAATCTGCTACCTGAGTCTGTCACATAAAATTTGTTGGCAAGCAAACTCACAAAATTAACTCATAACACATCATTATGTAAATATTGAATTTTTTTTATTAAAAAAGAGGAACCTTTACCCAAAATCAAGCAAAGCAGGCAGGCAGATTGAGTTGCTCCCAGAAGCACAGTTTCATTTAGAAACCTACCATTCTGCCATCTGCCACCTGAGACTGATACCTGAGTCTGCATAGAAGCTTCAGTCCTAAGGAAGGTTCAGCTCTGCTTTTAGATTAGCTGGAAAGCAAGAAATCCAATGGTTTCCTGCTTTCTAGCTAATCTAAATCTCCTGCCACAGCTGATAATTGGAACAGCTGATGGTCAGAAAATAAAAGGAAAAATAGCAACTTACCAAAAATTAGGCTAATGCAGGCAAGTTGGATGGTGCACATGCCAGGTCAGGAGTGAGTGGGTGGGGAGGGGAGGGGCCAGCCAGTGGTGCGATCTCCAAACTGGGCAGAATCATAACAACTGGTTTGACAGAAGCGGACTGACCAGGTAGAATCCCACCCCTGTGAGAAGGTCAAAGAAGAGTTGCAGCAGTGTGTAGACATGCTTAGAACACACACACACACACACACACACACACACACACACACACAGAGTGAGAAAGAGAGAGAGAGAGAGAATGGTGTTACTGAACTATCTTGCTTTTTATATATTAATATTCCTTTCTTATTTTCTGTTTATATACAATCATATAAAGGGATAAAGGGAAAACCCTGGGATGCATGCATGCATGTATATATACTTACATGCATAATAATGGTATAGTTATAGTAATATAATACATGTATATGTCGGCATATATCTATATATACCTAATTTCATTTTAATATAACGTAACATAACAACATAACACAATGCAATACATTATAATAAATTTAATATAATGAAATTTAGATATAGAAAGATATAATAATGGTATAGGTATAATATAACTATAGTTCAAAGCAGGGGTTAATGAATATATAAATATTTGCTTATTCTTTTTTTGCAGATCCATTCTCTGACCACTTCTAATTATATAAATCGATGTATCTCATTTGTATAATATTGCTAATCTGCAAATAAATGTTAGATATTTAGCTATTGCACAATTGAGTACTCCTAATTTTTCATTTTTAATCTAACAATTAGTATTGTTATTGTTATATGTAGCTGCATATTTAAGATGAATTGCTTGAGTGACAGCTTTATTAGTAACAAGAAAATTAATTATTAACACAGTACAAATTGATTGTTAGCTTGGCTCCAGGAATGAGCAAGCACCAACCTATGATTTATCTCTTATGAGCCTACTTGCTCTAAAACACAGATGTCAAACTCGTGCCATCACATTACCGTCATATGATGTATCATGGCATTTTTTTCCCTTCACAGAGCTGAGGTGGGTGTGGCCTGCACATGATGCATCTGGCCCATGGGCTGTCACTTTGACACCTCTGCTCTAAAATGTATGGAGTAAATGTTTAATTTCTCCAAATAATTTGTTTGTTGAAGTATTATAACTATCCTGAGAGATCTTGAGCATCTTTTAACAATACTATAATTCTTCCACAGGAATATGAACTTATTTAAATTTGGAAAATATACAGTTTTATGCAGATGCTTATTTGGCCTAAGTAGGAAAGATTTAAATGGAAGATACACTTCTAAATCTATGTCTTTGCAGATCAATTCCTAATCTTCCTGTGTTAAATGGATATGTTTAAATGGGAGTCTTCACCTTTCTTCATCAGTACAGTATATAATTAGAAATCCAGTGGTGGTATTCGATTAGTTCACACTGGTTCGGCAGAACCAATACCTATTTTTTGTTGATTTCTGCAAACCAGTTAGATGTGTTCCCAAAAAAAATTGTTTTCTGGAATACATCTGGTTTTTGATCAACTTCCTTCTGGGCAGGGAAAAAAATCCCTCCCCAAAAGTCCAAGAGAGAAGTGACAGAAACCTTTGATCATGTCACTCAGGTGAAAACTGTCTCAGGCAGCAGGGGTTGAGCCTGCATGCAAGCCGGAAGCTCAGGGCCACGGTGCTGGTAGAGCATCAGAGAATTAGAGAGGGTTCTGAAGTGAGAGGCATCCTGCCTGCAGCACCCATGCTGGCTGTTCCATTCTGGCCAAAGCTGCATTTAAGTGCCGGTAGATGCTGGCTTTCTCTCCGGCAGGCCTGGGCAGTTGCTAGAGAGACATGGGCCCATTTCAGCACCTGGAGTCCAGATGCCCTCGCTTCACCCAAGCATTTCTTACCTGATTTCCATCTCTGTTGCGTTTCTCCATTGCATTTTTCACAGTCATGTACAGGGAAACAAAAGTTTGTGGGACTAAAAAAAGTTCAATCAATTGAACTAAGTTCTCACACACAAAAAAGAAGATCTTGTGAAGTTGGAATTGATTTAACTACTTTTAGTCCCACAAACCTGTTTCCCTACACACAACAGCGAGAAACGCGATGGAGAAATGTGACAGAGATGGAAATCAGGTTGACAAAGAAATGCTTGGGGGAAATAAGGGCATCTGGGCAGTGTTGGGTGGAGCAGCAGTGCAGCACTGTGCTGCAATGGAGAAATGGGAAATGGAGCAGCTGGCGTGAGAGAAGGAGGAGGCCACTTTCCCTCTTTCTTCTCCCTTAAACTTGTCCTTCCCTTGTGACGACTGCTCTATTTCCTGTTTCTCCATTGCAGCGCAGCACCCAGGATCCCCTTTGATAGTGTGTGTGTGTGTAATTTAACAACCGGTTCACCCAGGGTCAGGTTGGTTGTCGCAGGATGCTTCCCTTTATATCCAGGGGGCTTGCGTCGCAGGATGCTTGTCCCGCATGAGTGGTAGAGCTGGAGGACAGGAATGGGCCACATCTGCCATGACAGCCAACCTGACCTGGGCGAACCAGTTGTTAAATTATTTGAATCCCACCACTGTAGAAATTCCTACGTTCAAACCCAATCTATGCCTTTGCTTTGCTCTTAGGTGAGGTGATGGCTCAGAACTGGACATCTTCTCTGCACCCAAATTTGTTAAAATGTATGATATAATGCTGGAATTATTATTAACTGAACCTCAGCTGTACTGGAAAGTTTGGACTGAAAAACAAGAAAGCTAATGACTACTCACTATGCATTACATCCCTATAGTGATATTGATAGATTGTATCTATCCTGCAGAAATGGAAGCAGAGGTTTACTTCAGGTCAAACTGTATCCAGTTCGTCCGTTCTGCATCCGCTACCCATCTGCTACGCATCCATTACGCATCCGTTATGCATCCGCCATATCCGCTTGGCATCCACTGCGCATCCGTGCAACTCGCATCCGCCCGGACGCAGGGAGGAAGCGGAATGGACGTGGAACAGATGCAGAACGGATGCAGAACAGATGCAGCACAGAAACAAAGCGTTCAAAGCAGAAAAAACGTTCGCAGAGGGGACCTATCTTGGATATTAAGGATGCCTAGAGGATGCCTAGAGGATGCCTAGCGGAAAACCTATACTGCCTATAAAAAGGGGGAGCAACTCGCCTGCATCTCACTTTCAGACCAGCAGCCCACCCGTGCAGACCTCTGCAGCCTTCATCTGACTCTTCCTCTTCCACAGCATCCAGTCATGTCCACCGTGGATCGTACCACAGTCCTTTTGGCAGCCACCATCCTTCTGCAACAGTACGAAGCCATCTACAGGCTCTGTGAACTCTACTATGGGAAGAAAAAGAGGCGGCCAAGAAGCATCTGGGTCCGAAAATGGATTGGGGGAAGAGCAGAGTACGGACTGCACAACAAGCTGATGGTGGAGCTCAGGAACGAAGACACTCGGGCATTCCAGAACTTCATGAGGATGCCTCCAGCCATGTTTGATGAAGCTGTGCAGCGCCTGACACCCAGGTTGACCAAGGCAAACACCAACTTCCCGCCCAGCATGGAACCTGGGCTCAAGGTGGCACTCACTCTGCGCCACCTGGCTTCAGGGACCACCTACAAAAGCATGCAGTACGGCTGGAGGGTGCCACACAACACCATCAGCATTGTGGTCAGAGAAGTGGTGCAGGCCATCATCGAAGAATACAAGGAGGAGCTCCTCCAGTGCCCCTCCACTGATGAAGGATGGAAGAAAGTTGCAGAGCAGTGGTATCAGATGTGGAACTTCCCACACACTGTTGGAGCCATCGATGGCAAGCACATGGCCTGCAAAGCTCCAGCCAAGTCGGGCTCCACTTATTTCAACTACAAGGGCTTCTTCAGCATCATCCTCTTCGCCATGGTCGATGCTGACTACAAGTTCATGTACATCGATGCTTCAGGCTACGGCTCATCTTCAGATGCCCAGGTATACAACGTCAGTCACCTCAAGGAGGGGCTGGAAGGCAACCTCATCATGGGCTTCCCAGATCCAGACCCCCTGCACAACGACACGCAAGATGTGCCCTACTTCATCCTGGGGGATGATGCCTTCTCCCTCAGAACCTACCTCATGAAGCCATACACTTCCAGACTCCTGACCCGTGAAGAGAGGATCTTCAACTACAGGCTGTTCAGGGCAAGGCGGGTGGTGAAGAACGCCTTTGGCATCCTGGCCAACAGGTTCCAGGTACTTCTCACCACCATGCAGCATCGCCCAGAGACCGTGAGGAGGATCGTGGAAGCTTGCTGCATCCTGCACAATCTCATGCGCACCCGCTACCCAGTGTTGCAGAACAGGCTCGTGGACCATCAACAAGGCAATGGGGACATGGAGCCTGGGGAATGGAGGCAAGGGCGAAACCTGATCGACACTCAGGATGTGCAAGGCCACAACAGAGCCTCACCGGAAGGGAAGAATCAGCGCAACCTCCTGAAACACTGGTGCAACTCCCCAGCTGGAGCGGTGGAGTGGCAAGACAGGATGGTAGATGCTTAATGGATGCTTCCTTCAGCCTGTCTCATCACACGGATGAGATTGTGCCATGTATGTTGGGTGGGTCTACAATGAACAGGGCGTTTAATAAAGTGTTGTGTTTGTGTTCAAATGTGTAGATCAATGCTTACATTTTTATTGATAAATAAGGGCCATAGGTATGGCACCTGGGAGGGTAGACCATACAGTCCCACTATGCTTGCACTATGCTTGCATAGGTTTATCTATCCCACAGCTATTACCCATCCCAAAGGTATCCCTGCTCATTCCACAGGTATCCCTGCCCACCCCACTGCTATCTTAACCCATCCCACAAGCATGCAAAGGCTTAAGCCAATTCTAAAAGTTTCCACCAAGACTTTATTAAAAAAAAGAAATGAAGCAAGTGTGTGAATCAAAGATAAACTTTATTGAACAACAAGCTGTAAAAAAAAAATGACCCAAGTCAAGTGTCCAAATAAAGTCCACAGGTAGCCAGCTACCCAGTCTCTGGCACTCTTCTTGGTCACTCGGAGGTGTGCCCAGTCTCAGGGGTGAAGGGTCCAGGTACTGTGGTGGTGGGTGGTGCTGGAGTGCCTGCCCTTGAGAGGACAACAGGGGAAGGTGTGTTGAGAAAGCTCTCGGACAGCTGGCTCAGCCCCATGATGCTGAGAGGTCCTTCCTCCATGCCATGGGGTGTCAGCCCCAGTACTGATGACAGATGTACTGAGGCTGGGCTTGGCTGTGGGGTGGAGGAAGGAATAGTGTAGTGGGGCTGTCTACTCTGTAGCTGGGTGAGGACTGGCGTGGGTGGCATCATTGGCGTGGGTGGCATCGCTGTCATCGGTGGCATCATTGGCATGGGTGGCATCGCTGTCGTCGGTGGCATCATTGTCATGGGTGGCATCGGTGGCATCAGTGAAACAGGTGGCAACGGTGTCACCCGATGACTCTGTGCCTGGACTGGGAAGGGCTGCTGCCTGTGCTGCTGAACCTCCTGGTAGCCGTAGCCCTGGTAGGTGAGGGCCTGTGGGAAGCCTTGGAATGGGAGGGACATCACCTGGGGTGGAGGAGCAGACCTGGACTGGGTGGGAGCAGGTTCCTCTGGGTCTGGAGGGTTGTGAAGCAGCTCGGTGATCTGGTCCTTCACCAGCTGGTACTGTGGATCCACCATTTCTTTGAAGCTCTGGTTGACATAGCTGAGGAAGGGCTTGCGGTTGGAGGATGAGGAGTTGGTGTGGACCAGCTGAGAGAGGAGATCTATGCTGGTGCGGATGGTGTCCCTGATCTCCAGCAGGACAGTGTGGCTCTGCCCCTCCTGCTGTCCGGATCTCTGCCTTTTTGCGGAGGCGGAGCTGGGTGGTGGTGGATGCGGCTAGGACTGTGGTGGACTCGATGTCTCCTTTCTCCCACCACACCAGGAGTCCTCTACGCACTCCACCACGCTTACCACACCTGTCCGCGGGTTCTCCACCGTGACACGCTCCACAGAAACCTGCCTGGAGACAGGGACTGACTCTCGGCCGGAAGAGGACTGGCTCTCAGCAGGCTGCTGGAGAGAGAGGATCGTGAGAGGGGCTGCTGGTGCTCCTCGGTGGCGGACCTCACCCTCCAGGAAGCTGCACCTGGCCATGACGTAGGTCTCTCTGTCTGTCAGCTTCACAGTGGCCTGGCCAGATTTCTTCAGGTGCAGCTTCCCATACCAGGTGTGCATGTGCTTCCACCAGCCGAGGAGCACCTCCGAAGTGTAACCCATAGTCTCTGCCCTCTCTCTCCAAGCAGCCTGCTTCCACTTGGTGTCCCTGTACAGCTGGTGTCCCTTCCACCACAGATAGTCGTTCTCTCTCAGCCACTCCAGCACCTCATCCTCGTGCGCCTCCTCAATATAGTATTGCCTCCTCTCCCGTTGTTGCATACGCCTCTTCCTCCCTTTGGCTGGACCAGATGGGCCCTCATCAGAGGGGCTCCCAGGTAGTAGGGGCTGCTCCTCCACACCACCACCACCAGCAGCAGCACCAGCAGAATCATCATCATCATCATCATCATCAGCAGCAGCAGCAGCAGGATCATCATCATCATCATCAGCAGCAGGACCAGCAGGACCAGAATCAGCAGCAGTAGAGTAAGCACCAGCAGGGGCAGCAAGTCCAGGAGCACGAGCAGGACCAGGAGCACGAGCAGGACGAGCAGGACGAGCAAGACCAGGAGCACGAGCAGGACGAGCAAGTCCAGGAGCATGAGCAGGTCGAGCAGGACCAGCAGGACCAGGAGCAGCCTCAACAGAGTAACCCCAGCAGAAGCCCCAGCACCAGTAGAAGTACCACCGCCAGGAGCAGCTTCAGCAGAAGCCCCAGCAGAAGCAGAGTCAGGGGCAGGGGGCGGGAGGTTGGCCCTGTCCCTCTTGCCAGGGATGGCGGCAGGTTGCTGAGGCTTTCGCTTCCTCCCCATGGTTGTGGGGTTGCTGGCTGGCAGGGAGGCTGGCAGGCACCAAGGCTGGCAGGAAGGCTGGCAGAAAGCCTGGCAGGAAGGCAGGGAGGCTGGCAGGCACCAAGGCTGGCAGGAAGGGTGGCAGAAAGCCTGGCAGGCAGGCAGGCAGGCAGGCAGGCAGGCAGGCAGGCAGGCACCAAGGCTGGCTGGAAGGCAGGCTGGCAGGGCAGGCAAGGAACTCGAAGTGTCCAGCAGCAGGTCTTTCCTCGGAATGCTGGCCACGTGCGAGCTGATTCCCTTTATATCCGGGGGGTTTATGTAATGCTTCCCCCCTGCATGCGCAATTAATGCTCGGCATCCGTTCCGCTTCCGCTGTGCATCTGTTAGGCTTCCGCTGTGCATCCGCTTTATCCGCTGTGCATCCGCTGTGCATCCGCTTCATCCGTTCGGCGTCTGTTCTGCATCCGCTGTATCCGTTCCGCATCCACTTCGCTGAGGCCCCTGGAAGCCCTGCGGTTGCGCCATCCACTCCCATCCACTTCCATCTGCTGGGCTTCCAAATCCGCTTTGCATCCGCCCTGCGTCCTCCCCGCGTCCGTGTTATCCACTCCGGTTATGCAAATTTTTGCCCCTTTTAAGAGCGGATAACAACGGATGGAACATTTTGCTCGTCTGCTGTGTCCTTTTTTCATCCGTTGGCCAGTGTGACATGGGCTTTACAACTGGAACATTTAAAAAAGAAACCGAAGGGTTCATTTTGACTTCCCAAGAGCAAGGTATCCTGACTAATGAAATCAATGCCAGAACTGAAAAATTGTCAAATGATTCAAAGTGCAGATTATGCAAAGAGGCAAAAGAAACAGTAGATGATATATTTATCCTGTGAAAAATCACAATGGATTATAAACAGTGACATAACAGGGTCACCAACATGATTTACTGGAATATCTGGAAAAATTATTATGTGTCAGTAATAAAAAATTGGTGAGAATACGGAGTTTAAAAAGTAGTTGAAAACAAGTTAAAATATTGTGGGATTCTGAATACAACTGATAAAATCTTAGCATTCATAACATTCCAGATTTAACTGTGGTTAATTCGTGTGACAATACCAGGAGATACAAGAAGACAAAGAATTGGAGAAACTCTAAAATATCGAGATCTGAAAATTGAAGATGAAAGATTTTGCCATAAAGCGGCCATGGTGGTTCCAGTGACTGTTGACACACTAGATTTCATATTAGATGGCATTTAGAAAATCTGTGCATTGACAAAATTTTTATCAGGCCACACTGTTTTGATCTGCGTATATATATTATACTAATACATCATGACATTCTTGGAAAAAACTTAATAACATATGAAGGCCAACAACAACTGAAGAATTGAAGACAGTTATGATTTCACATGTTTTTGTATATAAAAATAAGATCTGCATATCCCAGGTCTTTGAGAAAGTCTTACTTGGTAAATAATGCCAACTCCAGTCCAAATATCTGGCTGACTATGCAACCAACCATAGTAATAATAAATAGATGTTTGATTTACCACTATATCAAAATATGTCTTCTATTAAAATTAATATTTCATATAAGTATCATAAAACTACTGGTATTGCATTCTACTATACATAAGATAAATTGAATTTCATAACAGGAAACACAGTTTTCTGAATCATCCTCCGAGAAGGGACAAAATTACCTTTAATCTTCTTCAACTTGATTTTAGATTGGGAGTTCCAAGGATATTTTAATAACTGATATATCTCAATTTCTGGCACTGAATGCTATCTTCTGGAAGTAGCAAAATGTTATTCATTATAAAACATATTTATCTTCTCTTTTCTCATCCTATGTACTTTCTACCTCATGTTTTTTAAACTTTCTCGCCCTCTCTCCTGACATCAAATGTATATTAACTTTTCATTTATGCTAGTATAAGTATCCAAGGAGAGGAGGGGGTCAATGGGAAGTAAATGACATCACATATACAATGACATTCTCAGGCAATGTCACAATTTCTCTACTTGCATTAGATATTGTGATGAAACTATTTAATCACAGCATTTGAATGATAATTCATAACATGCACTTGATTTGTCTGATATCAGTTTGTCATGAACATTGCTGAATTCTGCAGTTGTGATGCAAAATTCATTTGAAGGTAAGAACATTTCCCACACTACTGAACTACATGTGCTGCAGTGTAGTAATATTATCATTCTTACTGGTTAAACTGGCTTTAAAGTTGTGAGATCTGTTTGTAATATCATCCTTCGTTTTCTCATTTGAATTCAGAGAAGAGATTTACACTAGAAAATCCAAGATTCTTTTTCTTTTTTTGACAACATTTTTCTCACTTGTACATTTAATGATACATATCAGCTGAGCTAGTCTGAAGCTTGCTTTCCTTTAAACTTAGTTACCACATTTTTATCATATCCAAGATTGATTTAAAAAAAACAATACATTGCAAGCAAAAAGGGTGTGAAAAAGTTTAGGGAGTTGCCTTCTGTCTGGGATCAATCAAGTATGGACCAGTTATTCCTACATTACACAATACTGAACACAATACAAATTCATTAGTTGGGGTGATGAAATGTGCACCTATAGCAGCAGAGGGGGAATATTTTGCCACTCAGCAGTATTTTCAGGAAGAGACCTGGATTAAGAAACTAAGCGGCCTGGAGCTGGAAGTGGGAAGAGGTTCAGAGTACCACTCCCTAGAATCTCTTAGGATATATCTAATGAGTTAGAAGGTTATGACTTTAGTTTGGCAAGATTTTGTCAATTAGGAATAAGCAAATAAAGGAGTGAAGTTCATTGGATCTCACTTTTTCATCTCTGAATTTGGACCTGACAGTTTGTCCCATGTGGTTTCTGCACTGAATGCATACTTTAATCCATAAGAATATTCATATTAAAATGCAGTTCTGGATATTTTTCTCTAAATATATTTCTTGGTGTTTTTAAATATACTTTATCCTCCAATATCAGCTTTGTCAGGGAGAGGTTGTCTAGAGAATTATATATTTTAACAAAATGAAAAAGTCTTATAACAATAACCATTGTATGCTAGGACAAGTATTTGTACCTTCCATATACAGCAAACATGGTAAAGCAATGCATCTTTAATAGACTCAGTTCCACATGGTGGTATACTGAATTCTAAAGTTTAGAAAGATCTAGTTGTAGAGCTGGCAGGAAAGAAACAAAGGTGCAAGCACCAGAAAATGAAAGACTGGCAACATAGCAAAGGAAATGCCGTTACAGCCAAGCTGCTTAAATGGTGCAAGATGACTTTTTGCTAATCCAGCCCACTTTTCATTCAGAATATGAATGACTGTTGCATTCTGCTTAACTGAGAAATATTTAAAGGAGCAGAAACATTCCAAAACTCTGGGATAGGAATTACCTTCCTGAACAGCCAGCTGTGCTGTAGAGAGTTTTCATACTTGTATCAGGTACCACTTATTTTTTGCAAACGAGAAAAATGATATGCCCTAGCTCAGCACTTTTATTTACAGAACTCTTAGCTGCAGAAACTCAGCATTCTGCCAGCTATTTATTTTTATTTATACCCTTGTATGTAGACTCATCTTCTAAAAATGGTTTACATGTTTTGTGAGTGATACCCAACTTGTCCTTATGTGGGTGACTTATAGTTTTGTACTCCAAACAGCTATTGTCCAGATAATATTAAATAATGAATCTAAAACTATTTTATTTTATTTTTTTAAAAAAACCTGTGTTTTAAATCATTTCTTGAATCTATCATGGCAATACATAAAGTACTAGAGCAGAAAGAGAACAATCTATAGTTCCTTCTCTAGATGGTGGGAAATACTTCTCTTTCCAGGACAAATTATTTCTCATGGCTCACTATATCCAGCAGCAGCCAATGAAGGCGCCTGTATAAAGATCACACGAGACCCATTGCATCGCCACACTAAAGTGGTTAATTCATTCTTCATGGCCTAGTTAAACCGCATGTATTTCAAAACCAGTGGATAGCTGATAATGAGAAGGACTGCACGTGATTATTCTGTCAATGCCACTTAAAAATAAGCTTATCTGCTTATTTTTTTCAGGAAAATCTCACACTTGCAAAAATTGGTTTTTATTTTTTAAGAAAGTGATTTCAGTTAAATTAGCCTTCTCTGACAACAGAAGTATAGCACAATCCCCAATTATCTAATTGCATCTTTATGTTATATATTTGTATTGGGTATGCTTGCACAATATAATAAGCCTTTCAAACAAATGGAAAAGCAAAAATTGGAGTAATGATTGTGTCTTCAGTCCTCATGCCAATGGCTCTCATTCTGGATGGATGGCAGCTGGAAATTATAATTTACAAGAAACCTTAGTTTCACATTTCTTTAGCCAAAAAGGTACCGGCACCAGTTTAGGTAACTGACTTATTTAGACTTTATTTGTTTTATTCAATGTGTCTTTGTTTGTTTGTTTATTAATATTTGTTTAGGTTTTTTAAAAAACTCAAACTTTGGTAAAAGGCTGTTAAGTTGGGAGACTGCTCTAACCATTTGACTACAAAATTAGGAACAAAGAAAAAATGATGTCCACATAAGCACATGTATTCCTACAGGGTAATAAATCTCTAATCTATTTGGCCTTCTTTTATCAGGGCTGAAAGCAATGGGGACTGTATTCTTATGGACATGGACCATAAAAGTTTGAGAAGGTTTCAGGGAGCTTTAGATATGAGTTGCTTGCAACTTGACATCTTGGCCTGGGGCCCAGAAGTTTTATATAGTGACCAAAGATTGCTTGTTAAAATGTGATATTTTGGGAGTCATTTTCTTTGAAGGCAAGGATAAAATTAACTACTTCCTTACAAAGCAGCCTTTGGCTCCTATGACTTTGGCAAGTCACAAGGTTGCTTTTTGGCAAGGTTGCTTTTTTGTGTGATCATTGCTAGCAATAGCAAACTTCCCTTTGAGCAATGCACTCTCACAAATGTTTAGTGTACTTAAAAAAGCATGCACTTAATTTAAATGATTGAAAATTTAATAATGAAATCTTATAGATTGCTGCATTTTATTTACATCAATGTCAGCCCTCCCAGGTAAATTGGACAGGAAACATGATTAGATGAACTAATTTTAAACTACTTTTAATTGCTTGATCCATTAGGGCGGGTCCTTCCTAAGTTTCTTTTTCTGACCTTTAAGCAACTGGGGTTCCTGCCTCTCTTGTCTGATGATTTCCAAGGCAGAATTTCTTCCCCTTTCCCCTGGTCATCCATACATTCTATTACAACTGATAATATATCTCCAATTTGGTGTGAAAGGAATATCTGCAAACAAAGCAGACCATTTCTGAGCAGCAGAGTTTCTCAGCTTTGTCAACCTGAAAATGTGTAGACTTCAGCTCCCATAAGAGGTGGTATTCAGCAGGTTCTGACCAGTTCTGGAGAAGCAGTAGTGGAAATTTTGAGTAGTTTGGAGAACCGGGAAATGCTACCTCTGACTGGAGCTTTTACAGTATCCTTGCCCTGCCACACCCACCAAGCTATGCCCACAGAACTGGTAGTAAATATTTTTGAATCCCACCACTGGCTCCCATCATACTGGCTGGGGGGTCTTGGAAGTTGAAGTCTACACATCTTAAAGTTGCCAAAATTGATCACCATTGCTATAAAGGTAGACCTCACTTTCTTACTGCCTCATTCCATGACCATTCTAAAGGCCCTGTCACACTGCCCAACGGATGCAAAACGTTTGTAAAAAGGACACAGCGGACAAGAAAAATGTTCCATCTGTTGTTATCCGCTCTCAAAAGGGGCAAAAAATTGCATAAGCAGAGCGGTTAACACAGAAAGGAACGGACGGGGGGAGGACGCAGAGCGGATGGAAAGCGGATGCGGAACGGAAGCCCAGTGGATGGAAGCGGATGGGAGCAGATGGCACATCCGCAGGGCTTCCAGGGGGCCTCAGCAAAGCGGATGCGGAATGGATACAGCGGATGCACAGCGGATGCACAGCGGATGAAGCGGATGCAGAGCGGAAGCCTAGCGGATGCACAGTGGAAGCCTAACGGATGCCTAGCGTTAATTGCGCATGTGGGGAGGATGCATTGCGTAAGTCCCGCGGATATAAGGGAAGCAGCTCGGAGCAGGTCACCATTCAGAGGAAAGACCTGCTGCCGGACGGATTGACAGCCTTGCCTGCCCTGCCTGCATGCCTGCCTGCAAGCCTTGCTGCCAGCCTCCCTGCCAGCCTCCCTGCCAGCCTTGCTGTCTACCTGCCTGCAAGCCTTGCTGCCAGCCAGTCTGCCTGCCAGCCTTGGTGCCTGCCTGCCTGCCAGCCTTGGTTCATGCTTGCCTTCTTGCCAGCCTTGGTTCCTGCCTTCCTGCCAGCCTTGGTTCATGCCTGCCTGCCAGCCTTCCTGCCAGCCTT
>BLBF01000022.1:24321437-24353430 GCA_015471245.1 Laticauda colubrina | reverse complement strand
TAGTATTTCACCTAAAACAGTTAGGGCGAACAATGTTATCCCTAACAAACCCGCCATCTTTCTTCTTGAACAACACGGGGGCAGCTAGTCTTGATTTGGCAGGCTCAATAAAACCTCATTCCAAATTGCTGTCAATGTATTTCCTTAATTCAGTCATTTCAGCAGGTGTCATGGAATACATCTTTGGTAATTTCCCCCTGGGCTCTAATTCTATGGCTCAATCAATGGTTCGATGGGGAGGTAAGACATTATACTCTTCTTCACTGAATGCTTCAGCCATTTCTTTGTATTAGTCAGGTACCTGGAGTTTGTCTAGGAGAAGATGGGATGCCATGGATGCTGGCTCAGGCTCTGGGTACAAGCTGATTGGTGGCTTTGTAGTGGGTGGAAGAGGGGGCAATGGGCCTGGTCCAATGAGGATTTTTCTGAATCCATCCTCACATTTGATCATCGGGGCCCATTTGTCTAGCCAAGCAAGTCCCAGTATGATTGATCCTGACATCTTGGGGGCCACTATGAAGTGTATGAGTTCATGATGGGGCCCTAATTCCATACTGATCAGTTCAGTCATCTGAGTGGCTGCCCCCCCCCATTAAGGTTCCATCCATTTGCTCAAATCTGATTGGGCGTTTTAGCGGGTTAGTCTTTATGCCCAATTGTTCAATAATGGGGAGTACAATAAGACATCTAGAACACCTAATACCAATGACAGCTTCTAACTCCCCGGCCTCCCTCATGTTTAGTACCACTAACTTGACCTTAACTGTAAAACGTATGATGGGATCACTCACCATTGGGTTGTCTTTGTAGGTCGGGTTCTCAGGGACTTGGTTGTGGTCTGGTGGTCCATTGCTCCATCTGCGCAGAGCGGGCTTTCCCAGTTGTGTTTGGCAACCCCCAGCCGGAGGTCTTTCTTGATTCTTCCAACCTCTAACAGCTGGATTAGCCTTTGACTGCAGAGCTTGTGGTATAGGAGCAGGGGCCAGACACTCTGCTGCTCTATGGTCAGCTTGGCCACATCGGTAACATTTCAACACCCTGGTAGGTTGGGTACGAGCAGGTTTGGCTGATCCGGTTAGTGGTCTCCTGGCCACAATTCTCTTCAGCAGGGCTGCCGGAAGGGGTTTCCTGTGTGGGTTGATGCTGCGATCTAAGCTGAGGGCTGCGACATATCACAATTGTAAGGTCTCTGGGATTCCCCTAATTTCACAGGCCTTCTTTACTTCTAGATCAATAGCATTTTTAAAATAGTGTAAAGTTATTCTTTCAGGCCAATCCATGAGGTGGCTTGTGACCCTTCTAAAGTCCCAAATAAATTCTGACAAGGGTCACTTACCTTGCCTCATTTCCATTAATTTCTCTTCATTCTCTGCTACCCTCTCTGGATTTTCAAATCTGAGTCTTAATAATTGAATAAATCCATTTACATCGCATAATTCAGGGGCTTGTTCATTGTGTAGTTGGGCCACCCAGTCTGAAGCATCCCCTTCATTCCTCCCCTTTGTTATGGCCATAACCAAATCACACTTGTGACATATTGATCTCCAAATTGTTCTATATGGGATCAGATTCGAGTGAGGAAGTAATTGAAATGTTCATGGCAGCCATAGAATATGGCCTTAAAGGGTATTTGGTCCAGCCTGGATCATGGTTGAGGAGGTGGCACAGGCCAGGCCCTTGCAGGTTGTTCTGAAATGAAAGGAACCAGCCTGGTGGCGTACGTAGGCTGGGTAGACCCCTGTATCCTGGCTGGGTGGTGCCTCTCTGGAATAGGGGTCCCTGTGGTCTCACTGCCAGTTTGGGCTGCACTTGTGGTGGCCAGGAGGAAGATGGGTGTGGCCTGGTTTCCTGGTCGGGTGGAGGGGAAGTGGCTGCTGTCTGTTGTCTGGGCAACCCCCCTTCAGACCAGAACTGGGTTAATGCTGGCTGCTATTGAATCCACCCTTGGCCTGGATAAAATCCCCACCCTGGAGGGATACTCTCTATAGGGGGCAAAATTCCCTCTGGAAAATGAGGGGATTGCCTCGGAGGCTGCAACATACCTCTGTCAGTTGATGCGTCTTTCTGGCTTCCTCCAACTGGCATCAGTATAGTCTCCTCCCTCCAATCAGATTGAATAGCAGTCTGCCTGGGGCTTGAGAAAGATTTTTCTTCTACCAGCTAGGTTACCTCTGGGTTATAACAACTTCTTGAGTTGAAACGCTTCGGTATAGCTCCCAAACCTCTTTCCTTGACTGTCATTCTGAAAGCACCCATTATCTCCTCCAAACAAAGTCTTGCAGATTCAATTAATGAGGGAGGGCCCCCATACTCTCCCCTCTGCATATCTCCAACTTCAGCTGATTGTTGATAATTCTCCATCTCAGGAAAAAGAACTCTAGGGTATCAGCCAAGTCCCTTCTAAAAAATAAAAGTTTGTCTTGAGAAATAAATGTAAGGCATCCAGAAAGTATTCCTGATATCAATCACTCCAAGACATTTCTCTCCAATTGATTTATTTAGAAACAGATCTGGCATGTCAAAGGCAATTTCCCAAGTGAAATTATTTTCACGTGTTACACATAATCCACCTTCTCCCTTCTCTCATCTCACTCTACACTTCATAAATCACAAGAACCAATTAACTGCCACTGGAATTTCTTAATACTACATACAGAATAACCTTGAACTTTTCAACTCCTCCAACTCTCTTAAAAAAATGTGGCAGCTGAATTTTAAACAGAGTTGTCTTTTTGGAGAAACATGATAGGAAGTTGAAATTTAATTCATTATTGTTTACACTGACTGACAACCATCCTCCAGGATTTCAAATCAGGACCTTTGTAAGTCTACAGATGTTCTACCACCAGAGGAAACAATGGTTAGGAAAAAGAAGGGATAGAAGATAGTAAAGGACTAATAAAGTGTCTGGCAGTTGATTAGTCTCTTTAAATCAGAGATTTCCAAATAGTACAACATTTAGGCTTAACTTTATTTGTTGCCCTTATGTGGTTCAACCAGTGGTGGGATTCAAATAATTTAACAACTGGTTCTCTGCCCTAATGATTTCTTCCAACAACCAATTCACCAAACTGCTCGGATAGTTAACAATCGGCTCTCCCGAAGTGGTGTGAACTGGCTGAATACCACCACAGGGTTTCACCCTTTAGTGCTCTTTATTATGTCGCTTTTAAAATCCCAGCCAAGAATTTAGGATGGGATCTGGATTTTCAGAAGTCTCTTTATTGGGCCATATTGCATGCATTCAAAGTGGATCAATTCAGTGTACTGTGCCAAATCATTACCAATACCTGGCTTAAAAACTGAGGTTGGCAGAAAACCTTTAGAGTGAACAATGGATGACACTCCAGGCAGCTTTCATGGAATCAGCTGTCAGAGAAATTATCAAGCCATGTATTTTCTCAAAATTAACATCAAAGTGATGCCAATACTATTATTTGCAAAGCAATCATGATTGATGAGGCAGCTGCTTGCATCTTGTCTGACCAATCCACATTCTGGTGGCCAACTAAAAGTTGCTGCATCTAGTAGAAGTTTAAAACATGATTGCTTTTTACATATTAGATATATTTTAAGTAAAGTTAATGGTTCTTGTTAATTATCCTGTTCTATCTGGGGAAAAAAATGACATTTTAAAAAGCACATATAAGAAGAAAAAGCCAGCTGCTGGAATGTAAAAATAAACAGAATGTGCATATGGCCAACATTGGTAGTATGGTTCACTTTAAGAAATCATATAGGAAGATCTGTATACCTATGAAGACTTATAGCTTTCATTTTTTAAAGTTCTAGTCGTAGGTGTATTATCATAAGAAATTATATTACAACACTCAGCACCCCATCGAGCAGTACATTAGCCTCCTGGAACCTTCTTATTAATTGAAGATGTAATCTTAATCTTAAAAACTATTTATGAACTATTCAGTTGAATATACTAAAGTAAAAAGAATTGAACTCACTGAGGCAATTATACTTGGTTTTGTAAAAAAAAAGGATTGGAGAAGTTTTATACACATGAGATAAATTATTTTAAAGCCTTCCCCATTGAGCAGGTGATTTTATCTTGGGGTGACCAAGGTGCATGTTTTACCTCAGCTGATTCAATAATTTCAGATCAGATTTTGTCATCTATAACACAGATGACAAACTCACAGTTGCTGTCATGACAATTTTCCCCTTTGAGGAGCTGGGGTGGGCATGCCATCCAGCCCATGGGCTGCCAGTTTGACACCCCTATTCTAGAATTACTCAAAGGAGCAATCATTTGCCTTTGAAACTCAGCCAGAAAAAAATAATATTTGTTTTAATGGATGAGTAAAACAATTATTGTAAAAACAGTCATTGTAAAATGGACGTATGAGCAAGATATATTTGCAGCACTTTAATCAGAATGATGAAAGAAGCCCTTAACTGTTGTGCTGCAAATTCCACTTCTATCACATATGTGTGTGATGTCATAATAGACATATAAAAGGGGTAGTGCTTGTGATACATTGATGCTATGCCACTTCCATCATCACCGCCCCTTTGACTTCCCCCAAGGACAAAAATTGAGCTGTGATTATGTGATTTCCTTTTCTTATCTGTAGTAGATTGTAAACTCTTGAAATATATAAATCACATGGAAATACTGCTTTATTATTCAGAATTACGATTTATGTGCCACTCTAATCAGTACATCTGCAATAGACACAGTTTGTAGGTAACATGAAAGGAATATTATCATTTAATATGACTATTATCATTTAATATGAATGTGTGTGAAGTGATATGCCCAAAGCAGTAATGCATCTATGAATGCATTTTTATAGGCAAAGGTATACCTGTGTACTTACTAAACATTTGACAAATTGTACTGGCATTTATTCTGGAATCATTGCTAGGTCAATTACAACATCCCTGGAGGTATTGTTTGAGCAATTTTAAAGATATTACAAGACAACCTCTTGGGTCATCCTTTCAGAGATATTTTTCTACCAGACTCCCCAATGCCATAAAATATGATTATGATATTCCCAATTCATTGGACCCCATTTTAAAAAAGAGTGTAACTTTTATTCTCTTTTCTTCCCTTTGTTTCCAAATTGGTGGCTGTCATTGCTTTCTTACCTCTTCTTCTATTGCCACTAAAGCATAGGATACCTGTGACCCTTCAAGATAAAGGACGCTGACAGTTCTTCCAGAACATACAGAACACAATGCATTTTTATTGACATAGACTGAATACATTGTTTACTTTTATCTTGTGTCTTGAAATGGTTCTTGAAGGTGTCAAGTGATGGCACTCGCACAGTTTCAGAGGGCAAGCTATTCTATTGGTTGATTGTTCTCACTGTCAGAAAGATTCTCCTTATTTCTAGGTTAAATCTCTCCTGGTTAAAATGATATGGAAAGGTTAGAATAATATGGAAAGGTGACAGCTCAGCAGCAGTAAGAGAAAGCATTGTGCTATGTTTCTGAATAGAATTACCAGTTGAAATTCTACATAATTCTACAACCATCATTATGTTCAGTCCATGTGGATGGATTGATACTAATATTTTTTCAGAGCTATTGCATTGGTACAAATGTATGTTTATGGGTAGGTGTATAAATCTAATGAAGGGAACTGTATTTAATTAAGAGACAAGCCTTCCAAAGATCAGCAGCAAAAAAAAATGTCAATTGTTGTGGTCCGCCAGTGGCCTGTAGAACTGGCAACAGTGGGGAGGAACATGGGCCAATCCTGGAATCTGGGAAGGGCTCGGATGAGGGATTTGCATCCAGCACAGAAATGAGGCCAGGGCCATCTGAGAGTTATGTGCTGACTCTGGAGCCTCCAGAATCTGACATCAGCGAGGCAGAGGAACAGGAGGAAGTCTGTTCCCAGTGCTCAATTGCACAGAGCTGCCAGAAGGCAAGAACAGTTAAAACAAAAGGGGCGACTCGGGAGTTAGGTTTGGAAATGATTGGCTCCTCCCATAAGACATAAAGGAGTAGCAAAGGGAAATGAGCCTTTGCAGGAAGCAACTTTGTATATTCGGGTCGGTTTAAACTCTGAGGCTCCATGTTGACTCTGTGCTCCATTTGGCCTTGTACAGCTAATTGGCAATTTAGTCATTGGCAGCATTTCAAGGGAGATAAAATTAGATGCTTATCAGTCTTATCCTGAAGGACTGCAGCAGACTTCTGTTGGACTATTCATGAATTGCTTGGGACTCATCATGGACTGTGAATGCATATAATTCACAACCGTTGAAATAAAAACAAAGGTTTTTGGGAACAGCGTGTGATTGTCATTGTCTCAGGAAGCCTTGGTCAGAATATCAATATGTTCCTGTGTTGAATCTGTTGTTTCAACACACTGAATTTGGGGGATTCAGTGAGGAGGTTTTATATTGCTATTTTTGTAACTCCTGTTGAGTTTCAGCTTAATTATTTGAAGCCATTTTTGGCTTTTAACTCATAGTGGTATACTATTGGTTCAGATTGGTTCAGCTGAACTGGTAGGAAAAAAAGTCAACGTTCAGCTGAGAGGAAAACAAAGAGAAAAGTTCAGGATCAGCCTTCCCACCTGCCCTTGTGCTTTTCTCTTCTTTATCCTCTCAGTTGATTGGCGCTGCAGTTCTCAGCTGGTGTGGAGAAAGCTGCGCACCGGCATTAGGCAAAACATGTTCACCAAGCCATGCCCACTGAACTGGTGATAAAGCAATTTGAATCCCACTACTGTTTCAACTTATTAGATGAAAATATAGCAATAGTCTTAGTCCTGCTTAATGGATGTCTCCATCCATTGAAATGTAAAATTGGACAGTAATGTGATCTCATGCAGACCTGCAATTTATTGCTCTGAAATAGATATATTAAACAAAGTAACAATACATTAAAATATGTGAAATCACGAGACTACAATAACCTCTATTTTTTCAATTTTCCAAACGTATGTCAGTAAAATTTAAACTAAATATACTTTAAGCATTTTCACTGAAATATATCATATTTATTTCCAAGCAAATTTGCTTTAGATTTCAATGTCACCTAAATTGAAATAAATACTTAGAATCCAACTCATAAACTTGATCCATTATGAATTTATAAAATTTTCATCTCATGAGTGTTTTATATATAATAAATGTAACATAAATTTAAAGAATGACAATTCTTTCCTACTAACTGCTCCATTGTAACTAAATTTTAAGTAACATTGCCTCCCCAATGTTAGAAACTAATTTTGCGAAGGAATTTCAGTCATTTATATTTAAGACAGATAATGAAAATAAATTAGAACATCTTTCCTAAAGGCCCAGTCCCACTGCACTTACGGATGCAAAGAAGATGTTAAAAAAAGCTTGCCATCCTTTGGAAAACACTATGCATCTGTTGTGTATTCACTGCATACGTGTTTCATACGCTCTATCCATCGAGCATCCATCCACTGCAATTTCATCCGCACAAGAAGTTTTGAGCTGCAAAAATTTTTGTGAACGGATGAACTTTCCGCCGCGTATGATGTACATCCATGACATATACGGGCAACAAACATTCTATGTCCGTTATCATCCGTTAAACATCCGCTGTATCCTCTCTGCATCCTCTGGCCATCCCCTCAACTCACATCTGCTGCAGCTGAAAACGGAAAGAGGGAGGAAACAAAAGGTACATGGAACGTCTACACAGCGTTAGTAGCACGGAAATAGAAAGGATGTAAACGGATGCATCTTGTATATAAAGCATTAAAAATGGACAAAATGTTTGTATCTGGGATGTATCTCGTATATTTAGGATGTCTGGAGTATGTCTCAGTATGAGTCCAGCAGCTGGGCCTTGAGGGTTGTGCAGAAGTGCTGTTATCTTTTGCTTCATCATCTGGTACTGGGCCTCGGGCAGGTCCCTCAGGGTCTGGCTCATGTAGGTGATGAAGGGCTTCCGGTCTGAGGATGGTATGTTGCTGTGGACCAGCCTTTTTAGATTAAACCCAGAAAAAAGTTTGTTTTTTTCTTAATATTCATTTTGAGAACCTTTTGCATGAAGATCCTACTCCAATATGTCTTTGCTTTATCACCTGTTGATATCTCCCTTGAATACAAGTTAGAATATGTATTTATGTTTCTTCAATTCCCTAAGCTTGATTGAAGTCATCATTTTCTAGACCATGTGGGGGAAAAACTATAGTGAAATAAATAATGTCTACAAAATGCTATTAAAATGAAGGCTGTATTTCTAAGATAAGCAAATATAATGTCAGTTATGAATCAAATTCTTCCATTCCCCTCACCCTGCACCCAAAAAGTTGTTCTTTAGTGTAAAGAAATCCTCTAAATGAGCAATGGAGTAGAGCAGCTGTGTGTGTGTGTTGTAGGAGGGGAAATCAACAGAATTGGGTAGGGGAAGCAATTTGGAAGAGCAGTTATGCTTTCCCTTTATACAGTAAATGTGGATCTAACCAAGGCTTTAGTTCAATGTAGATTATGGGGTTCATGGAATGAAGGCAATAAAAAGGGAAAATGAAGAAATGAATCATAATCTATGCATCTTCTACATGAAGATACATCATAAATTCCAATTGTATTGCCTCTATGTTAGCATACAAAGTTCACAAAAGACTGTTTAATTGATTGAAAATATATCTTGAGACATTTCTGATTAGGACTAGGTTCTGAAAGGGACAACATAAGCAACTGTAGACTAGTAACTTACCTGCATCCTGCGAAATGGAAGTTTCTCACTCTACTGTAGCAGGAATTTCTTATCAAAGTGCAAACTTATTTTTCAGTGCAGAGAAAGCTTTGATTTTTCTGTATGCTTGGCTAAAACAGTCACTGACAGAAACATATCAAGCACAATGCAGATGACTATGGAAAGTCATAAAGGCTTACTTTTCTCAAGGCCCTGAAATATAATAAAGTTAGAACCTGAGAATTCTATGCTGATCAGTCACCTAGTTTTCTTGGTTTTTCTTCCCCCAACCTTAATTTTCTAGTCTTTGGTTTTATTGTTGTGAGCTGTGCAGTTTTGTTTTACAAGATGGGTGACCATGTAAGTTTTAAAAATAAAATAAATAAATAATAAAATAAAACATTCAAAAATAAAATAAAATAGTGGCAATCCAAATGTAGATTAATTTTGTAAAGTTACCAAAAGTCCTATTTCCAAAGTGTTCTTTTCACTCAGCCGCCACATTCTATTCAATGAAACAGAAGTTCTTTTGTACCCCATATCAGTGATGGTATGCTACCAGTTTAGACTGGTTCAGCTGAACTAGTAGTAAAAAAAGCTGAGGATCAGCTGAGAGGAGGAAAAAAAATCCTCCAACAATCAGCTGAGAGGAAAACGACAAAAATGCAGGATTGGCCCTCCCACCCACCCCTGCCCTTTTCTCTTCGTTACCATCTCAGCTGATTGGCACTGCAGGTCTCAGCTGGTGTGGGGGAAGCTGTGTAACGGTGTTAGGCAAAACACACCCACGAAGCCATGCCCATAAGCCACACCCACTGAACTGATGGTAAAACAATTTGAATCCCACCACTGCTCTGTATAATCAATCAATTCAGTACTACTTAAGGATTGATTTAGCTTTGTGTTCTTTGGGCAATACACAAGGCAGCTGTTATCAGTTGTCTACAAGAATTTGTTCAGAAACTCATGTTGAAATAACTGGGGAAACTACTATGGCTTAATGAAGCCAGAGGTTTACCCTGGGCTACTTACTTCCTTGCCATTTTCATGGAGAGAATTAGACTATTGTCTATTCAAAATAATTTTCCAATCTAAGAAAAGACTCCAGAATTGTCACTAAGCATTTATCTTCATGTCTGGTGTATTGCAGTCTCCAGACGTCACATTGTCAAGTCACATTCTCTGTATTTCCTCTCCTGGTATTGCCTGGATAAGTCAAGCAATTCTTCGGAACTGGGAGGGACAGATTTGTTGATCTCACCTGTAGAAGCGCTGGAAATCAGGAGACAGGAGACCAGTGTAACTTCAGCTCTTTATTCAAGGTATAAATCTGTGTAACCTTTAGCGAGCCGCGGCAGCTCTTCTTATAGAGCTAGCCGGCGGCTCTCACCCAATGACAGCTTTCTGAATCTCCCGCGTTCAGTTCGTCCAATCACAGGAGATTCCTTACTAACCAATCACCATCGTGCATCTCGGCCAGTCACAGTGCAGTTCGTTTCAGCCAATCAGGTTAGGGTATTACAAGAATGTTAATATGTAACACCCCTCCCCTCTTGGTATGATCCATCCTACATGACGTAGTCGCGTAGGTAGGCAGGGCTTTTTACTTGCCTACTTGACCTGCGTAGTTAAGTTGCTGCGTGGTCTTCAGCCAGTTCGGAAGAGATCTTCGTTGCTCCTGCTCTTCTCCATGGAACCGCCTGGAAGAGTGAGTCAGGCCTTTCACCACAACTCCCACCCGGTCTACTGGGTTCAGTCGAGTTGTCGGCTTCTTTGTTCCCGACCGGTCTTTCCGGGCTGGTTGAGCTGGCTTGACTGTTCCTTCCAGGCGAGGTTTCGAGTGGGTCATCTTCCTCTGGTACCCTTTGGCTGCCTTCATTCTCCGGTGGGTATTGTTGGTTTCTTCTTTTATTTAGCGGTGTTTGTATTTCTGGTTCGGTTTGCATTGGTTGGGCCCATTCGGTTTGTCGTTGTCTTGTAGTCATATTTTCTCTTTCTTTTTGATGATTGATTGGGGTTTCTTCCTCCCCCTCTAGTTTTTTTTATTAGAGTCTGTTTGCGAGTTTTGTGGGTATTCGGTGCTGTTTAAAATTATTCTTGATCGTATTTGGTTGACATGCCGTTTCCAGTTTCTTCTGTCCTCTGTTTCCAGCCGGTACGACGGGGGTCTGTCACTTGGGTTATTGTAGTGGGTACCCATAGTGGGTCCCCTGAAATTTTTTTAGTGTAGATCGTGTCTCCCAAATTAAATGCCCGGTACTGGCTGGATGAGTCTGGTGGTTTTTCTGGATTGTATGTCGGATGAAGTCTGTCTCGCTGGGATTGGAGTTTTCTTCCCATCAGGAGTTCTGCCAGGCTTTTATTGGTTTTAGCACTTGGTGTTATGTGCTGTATTGTTAATAGTTTATTTATTTTGTCGTGTATGTTACCAGTGTCCATCTTTTCTAAAGTGTCTTTGGTGTATCTGACCATTCATTCCGCCCGCCCGTTTGCCTCCGGATGAATGGGCGCTGTCAATGTGTGTCGGATTCCCCGTTCTGCGAGGAATTGCTCGAATGCCAATGCCGTAAATTGTGGCCCGTTGTCAGATACTATCAAGTCAGGTAGGCTGTGGGTGGCAAAAAGTCTGTTTAGTTGTTTTGTAACCGCCTCCATCGTGGTAGATCGCATTAGGCTTACCTCCAACCAGTTGGAGTAAGCGTCTACTGCGATCAAGAAAGTGTGCCCTTTCGTGGGTCCTGCAAAGTTTATATGGACCCTTGACCATGGGCCCCTTGGTGTTTCCCACTGGAGGGTTGGTGCTTCGGGCAGGTTTGGTCTGGATTGCTGACATTTGTCACATGTAGCCACCCAGGTTTCAATGGTTCTGTCTATCCCTGGCCACCAAACATAGCTTCTGGCTAGGGATTTCATTTTCACAATGCCCAGGTGTTCCTCATGCAACATGTGTAATATTTTTTTTTGTAAGCTGTCTGGAACTACCACTCTATCGCCCCATAGTATACATCCCTTTTGGGAGGATAATTCAGTTTGCCGGTTTCGGAAGGATTTAAACTGGTCACTGCTTTCAGTTTCCGGCCACCCTTTTACCACCCAGTTCAAAACTCGCACCAGTTTGCCGTCTTTGATCGTCTTACCACCCAGTTCAAAACTCGCACCAGTTTGCCGTCTTTGATCGTCTCTCTCGCAATGTCTGATGCGGTTGTTGGTAGGGCAATGTCTCTATTTGCAGGGTGGATGTGGTGGGTTCAGGGTCATCTTCGTAATCTGTTAAGGGTCAACGGCTTAGTGCGTCGGCATGAGAGATGCATTTCTCTGGGCGATGTATTAGTTGGTAGGTATAGGCGGCAAAGAACTCAGACCACCTTGTCACCCCTCAGAGCCTCGTCCATGTCTGAAAAGCCACACGCACCTCCGATGTTCCTCAATACTGCCACAAAATCCCCGATGCTCTCTCTGTCCTTTTGATCCCAATGGTAGAATTTGTGTCGCTGGATCAGGTTTGGCACGGCTGGGGCATAGTGGTTCCACAGTAATCGATCGAGATCTGGCCAAGTCATCTCCTTCACGTCCTCTGGCTTGGCCAATGCTTTGGCCATCTTGAATACGGCTGGCCCACAATGGATCAGGAACACAGCTCTCTTTTGGTGGTCATTTGCATCCTTGAGGTTGTTGCTCTTGAGGAACATGAGGAATCTATCAATGTAAGATTCCCAGTCCTCGGTTGCCTGATCGAATGGTGCGGGTGGTGAGTTGCTGCCATCTGGTCGGTTGTTCAGCTTGGTTGCCACCTGCCCGACTGGTCTCTTTGTCTCAGAATCCCACCTTCGTCGCCAGTGTAGAAGCGCGGGAAAACAGGAGACAGGAGACCAGCGTAACTTCAGCTCTTTATTCAAGGTATAGTTCTGTGTAACCTTTCGTGAGCCGTGGCAGCTCTTCTTATAGAGCTAGCCGGCGGCTCTCACCCAATGACAGTTTTCTGAATCTCCTGCGATTGGTTCATCCAATCATGGAAGATTCCTTACGAACCAATCACCATCGTGTATCTCAGCCAATCACAGTGCAGTTCGTTTCAGCCAATCAGGTTAGGGTATTACAAGAATGTTAATATGTAACATCACCCCATCCCAATTAGGTTCTAAAGCTAAACTTGACATCTGCCCTCCAATCAACATCTGCTTTTAAAACTTTACCTTGACTCCAGACTGAAGAGAAGAAGCAAGCGAACAAGTCGAGAAAATACTTCTGTGGCACTTGTCCACTGGAATTTTTTAAAAATCCATAAAAGTTGTGCCAGAAAATGGAGGATGCTGAGTCTTTGCAATCTTTAGCTGTATGTCTGACTGCCTACAGTATAAAGATCTTAAAGGCTAGATGGTAGACTAGCTTCTACAGGCAATCAAACTTACAACTAAAACCTGTAAAGCATTCTTCATTTTCTGGTCCAATTTTTAAGGGTTTAAAAAAATATTATTATTTCAGGTGTGGGGGTGAGGCTATAGAAAGATTTTCTCTCCTTGCTCACTTCATTCCTCTTCTCATCAGTTGGAGACAAGATAAGGTTTTAATCTATTGGTAAGATGTGTGGCAAATAATAAAATAAAGTAAAATAAAATAAATAAATAAAAATGAAATAATAAAATCAGTAATAAATATTTGTAGTTCTCAGTAGTAGATATTTATGGAAATCATGTATTTTTAGTAAAATGTATTAAATGGTTCTGAATTCAGTGCTTAATCCTGCTTCCAAAGTATTTTGGAACATGAGCTTCAGACCCAATACAAAATCTTGGAGAGTGAGACTAGTCTTAATTTTCTTTAGTGGTGAGAGCCAACCAATTATTTCCTTTCCTTACTGTTCGTTTGATCATTATCATTCAGAAGAGGCACACACTTTATTCCATATCTCAGAAGCCTTTCCCTAGTAAAGTATGTAGGTAGCCCAGGACTGAACTGTTGTGTTCTTGATGTTCTCTTAACTTGTTTCCCGCAGTTGTTTTATTAAGAGGCTAAATAACATAATTTGTGCATGATGTTTTTTAGCCTGTTAATTTCCTTAATTGCAGGAAACAAGGTCGAAGAACACCAAGTTCAGAAGCTTTTCCTAGATATATACTCAGATATATCATCATTATTGAATCCCTTTTGCCAGTTGCATTCTCAAACAGCATCAAAAGATTGATGAGGTAGGATTTCCCAATGCAGAAACCATGCAGGTTCTTCTTCAACAAAAATTATTCTTCTGTTACTTCAGGTTTTTTTTTTTTTTGGGGGGGGGGGTGGAATCAGAATGAATATTATATTGGACACTTAAAAAATCAAATCCATTCAATTATTCATTTAACTCATCAAGCTACAGTCAATGAAAAGGATATTAAGATTACACTGAGCCCCTTCCTACATGGTTTAATGAGACAAAACTGTCACTGCCTCACATTAATACTGCTAATTTTCTTTTTGCAGGGCCCTGTAGCATTAGATGCTAATCCATCTTGAGGTTCTGACTTTTTAAATAGATATAAGAGCTAATCTAAGGGCTGTAACACAGCTGTGTAGTGTGTGTGTGTTGTTGAAATAAATTTAAAAGTGTCCTTGATTCTTTTATAGAATCTGGAAGTTATGAAACTTTAAAAATAGAAGTCTCCCGTATCACTGATCCCCCCACCCAGTACTTGAGGTATCCAAGGAAGGAGAAGGGCCACAGGTAGCCTTCAGAAGCTCTGGTTTCGGTCCATTAATATCAACTCACAGGAATAGCAAAGGGTGTTCCGTCCGGAAAAACGCGAGGTAGACCGGGTTCCAATAACAAAGTCTTTATTTCAGAACAGTTGCAAAACGGAACATTGGCTCAAGCCGCGACAGCCCTTTTATACTTTTCTGTCTGCTGGCTTGTAACCAATGGCATTCATTTGATTTTGCCATCTTTGTGCGGCTTCGGGGATTGGTTCCTTTTGAACCTATCCCCATTAGTTTTTAGTAATCAGAATGAGTTATTTGGAGTCTACTATTTTTATACAGAACACCCCTCCCTTCTTAGTTCAGTCCTACGTGGTGACGTAGTCGCGCAGGTAGGTGGGGCTTCTCTTGACTCGACTGGACTTGCGCGGTTCATTATCGTTGGAGACTTCGACCGGTTCGGTTGGGGTTGCTGTGTCTTCAGTCCTTCTCCATGGAACCGTCTGGAAGGGTGAGTCAGCCATTTTACTGCCACCTGAGTTTCTTAGGCCGGCGGTTTTGCCACTCCCTCCCATTTCCTCCGGGCAGGTTGAGCTGGCCTGGCTGACCCCTTCGTATGGACTCTTCTCGCAACTTTCTTCAAACAGTGAGTCTTTTATTTGCTCTTTTTGATTGTTATTATTTTTGGAGTTTAATTTAAACGGTTCTTTATTGATTTCTCGCATTCCCCCCCCCTCTTTGGTTTGAATTTCGTCGTGTTTTTCTATGTGTGATTGTGTGTTTGCATTTCGTTCTATGTTTCGGGAGTGAAGCTGGTCTATGTGCCGCTTCCATTCCCTGCCGTCGTCTACCGTTAGTCGGTAGGATTTGGGGCCTGTTATTTGTGTAATTTGTCCGGGTAGCCATAATGGGTCCCCGGTAAATTTTTTTGCATAAACTAAGTCGCCTATTGCAAAGGTCATGAATCGAGTGGAGAAGTCATGGGGGGGAGGGTTCTGGTGTGAAATTTGGGTGCAATCTGTCTAGATGCGACCTTAGTTTCCTTCCCATCAGTAATTCTGCTGGGGTTTTGTTGGTTGTAGTACTGGGTGTGATATGTTGGAGAGTGAGTAATCGATTTATTTTATTTTGGACATCCCCAGTGTCCATTTTTTCTAAGCCCTCCTTGGTAAACCTGACCATTCTCTCTGCCCTAACGTTTGCAGCTGGGTGGGCCAGCACAGTTAGGGCATGTCTTATACCTTGGGAGGCTAGGTATTGCTCGAATTGGAGACTGGTTAATTGTGGCCCGTTGTTGGACACTAGGACGTACGGTAGGCCATGGGTTGCAAAGAGTTTGTTAAGTTGTTTTATAATGGTTTCTGTTGTCGTAGATGGCATAATTTTTACCTCCAGCCAATTAGAGTATGCATCCACGACAATCAGAAACGTATGCCCCTTGGTAGGACCCGCAAAATCGATGTGGATTCGTGACCAGGGGCCTCTTGGGGTTTCCCAGTCTCTTATGGGTGCTTTTGGCGGGGATGGCCTGATTCTTTGGCATTTATTGCACGAGTTTACCCAGTATTTGATGTCCCTATCTATACCCGGCTACCAGACATAGCTTCTAGCAAGGCTTTACATTTTAACTATTCCCGGGTGGCCTTCGTGAAGCATACCCAGTACCTTGGTTTTTAATTTGTTAGGAATAATTTCCCGATCACCCCACAATAAACACCCTTTTTGGATTGAGAGTTCAGTTTGTCTGGTCCGGAAAGGTTTAAAGTTCTCAGTTTTTTGGTTTTCCGGCCAGCCTATACCTACCCAGTTAAGTACGCGGGCAGTCAATGGGTCTTTTGCGGTGGTTCTGGCGACATCATTCGCAGATATGGGTAGATCAGGGCAAGTCTCTATCTGCAATGCTGTCATTGTTGGTGCCAGGTCTTCCTCTGTTGATGGCAATGGTGTTCTGCTCAAAGCGTCTGCATGGGAAATTTGTTTCCCTGGGCGATGTGTCAGAGTATAGGAATAGGCTGCTAGGAACTCTGACCATCTAGTCATTCGTGGGGACAGAATATTCAGTGTGGGCTTGTTTCCCGCCAAAATTCCTAGTAGTGGTTTGTGGTCTGTTACGATTTGAAAAGTTCTTCCATATAGGTACTCGTGGAAGCGTTTCACTCTGGCAACAATTGCTAGAGCTTCTCTGTCCAACTGACTGTAATTTCACTCGGTTTTGGACAGGGTCTTTGAATAGTATGCGACGGGTGCCTCTCTCCCATCAGGCAATTGGTGGCTCAGGATGGCACCAACTCCGAACGGCGAGGCGTCGCAGGTCACTGTCAATGGCAGTGTGTTGCTAAACTGGATAAGAACGGTGTTTGATGTTAATAAGTCTTTTATTCCTTGGAAAGCTTTTTTTTCTCTAAGCCCCCATGTCCAAATTGTTTTCTTGTCCAGTAATCGATGCAATGGTTCCGCTATTGTGGCTTTTTGGGGTAGGAACACATTATAAAAGTTTATCAGTCCCAAAAATGCCTGCAGCTCAGTTTTATTCCTTGGTTCTGGTGCGTCTTTTATAGCTCTGACTTTTTTTTCGGTGAGGTATATGCCCTCTCCATCAATTAAATATCCTAAAAAATCGACGCGATCAGTCATTAGGCAGCACTTTTCTTTCTTTACTTTAAGGCCAGATTCTCTGAATTTATAGGACCTCTTTGAGTCTTTTTTTAAGCTGTGTTGCATCTTTGGCTGAAATTAGGACATCATCAAAGTATGGCATGACCCCTTTTATGCCATTTAACAGGCATTCCATGAGGCTCTGGAAAACGCCTGGGGCTACGCTTACTCCAAATTGGAGTCTGTTACATTTGAATGCCCCTTTGAGAGTCACTATTGTTTGTGCTTCCACTGTTAAGGGGTCTACTGGGAGCTGTTGGTACGCCTGTGCTAGGTCTAGTTTAGCGAAAACTTTTCCTCCCCCAAGAGAGTGCAGTAGGTGTTGCACAACTGGCACCGGGTACGTGCTCTGTTGCAACGCGTGGTTCAGGGTAGCCTTGTAGTCGCCACAGATTCGAACCGACCCGTCTGGCTTAATTGGTGTCACAATTGGTGTTTCCCATCTAGCGTGGTCGACCGGTTCTAAAACCCCTTGATCTATTAATTTATTTAGTTGTTTCTCTATTTTTTCTTTTAAAGCAAAAGGAACCCATCTGGCCTTTAGCCTTTTAGGGGTTATCTGTGGGTCTAGACTAAAAGAAATGGGGGTTCCCCGATACCTGCCTAGGGAGCCATTGAAGACGTCCTGGAATTCTTGGATCAGGTCTTCTTCCCAGTCAGTTGTGGCCACCCAGTCTACTCTGGTCATCCCGATGCCCAATGGTGCAAACCATTCGATACCCAGGAGGCTTGGTCAATCTCGGTCGACTATCGTTAATGGTAGTACTGCGACATGTTGCCTGTAAGCAACTCGAAAATGTCCCAGGCCGATTACAGGAATTCGGTTTCCCTGATAATCTTTGAGGGTTAGTTTTTGTCTCTGGAGTTCCTTAATTTTGATGTCTGGAATTAGTTTTTTGAGGGTGTCCTATGGCACCATGGATAGGAACGATCCAGAATCAACTTCCATCTCGCAGGGGCTGTCTTCGATTTTTACAACTATTTTTACTTTCTTCCCGCTTTCCGTCTGAGCGCTTCCGATAGTGAAAGTTTGGTATGCTTTCTCCCAGTTAGTGGCTTGCCTGTTTCGCTGCCACTTTCTCTCAGAGAGTCTTGGCTCAGGCTTTGCTGGGGAGTCGTTTCATCTCTTTGGGCTGTAATTCTTTTTGTTTCTGCAGACTTTCTCGATATGCCCCCTTTTCTTGCATGCTCTGCAAATGGCATCGAGGAATCTGCAATTGGCTCGGGGATGATTTCCCCCACAGCCAGCACATTCCTGCCGATTTCTATTTTCGTGCCCTTTCTTGTTAGCGTATAGGCGGTGGATTTCATCGTCTTCCTCCCCGGATTCTGATGTCTCCTCGAGTTCTTCGTAATGAGTGGTTGTGGGAGGTTGTTTTTTTCCTCTGGCCAGGCTTTTTTCATCGTTGCTTGCATTCATTTGTTTTATCTTATCTGCCAATTTTTTGGCGGCTTCAGCAGCCGAGGCTTCTGCAATAGCTTCGGCTACTGATATGTTGGGTTTGTTCAGTAGCTTGCTCTGTATAGTTGAGTCTCTTAACCCCAATATCACTCGATCCCGCATCGCTTCATCTAAGTTAAGAAACTCGCACGCTCCCCCTATTTGGCGTAGGGTGGCTACAAAATCAGTGATGGTTTCGCCTTCTTTCTGGTCTCTCCAATAAAACTTGTGCCGCTTTATTAGGTTTGACACCACCGGTGCATAATGGGCCTTTAATGTCCTTTGGAGCTCAGTCCACGTCAATTGTTTGACATCTCAGGGCTTTGCCAAAGCCTTGGCCATTTTAAAAATCGCGGGCCCACAGTGTGTCAAGAAAACAGCTCTTTTCCGCTGATCTGAGATTTCCTCCATCTCATTGCTTTCTAGGTACATCTGGAAACGGTCTACGTAAGATTCCCAATCTTCTTCATTGGGGTTGAAGGGTGCGGGCGGCGCATTGTTTCCGGCCATTGCTCTTTGTCTGGCTTGTCTGTCACCGTGTGCTCAGTCTCACGTTTAGGACGATCCCACCTTCGTCGCCAGTGTTCCATCCAGAAAAACGCGAGGTAGACCGGGTTCCAACAACAAAGTCTTTATTTCAGAACAGTTGCAAAACGGAACATTGGCTCAAGCCGCGACAGCCCTTTTATACTTTTCTGTCTGCCGGCTTGTAGCCAATGGCATTCATTTGATTTTGCCGCCTTTGTGCGGCTTCGGGGATTGGTTCCTTTTGAACCTATCCCCATTAGTTTTTAGTAACCAATCAGAATGAGTTATTTGGAGTCTACTATTTTTATACAGAACAAAGGGTATCTAAGATGAAAGACAGAAATACTTTTTTAGTTCATACCCTTTAATTTGTTTAGAGACTTTTATACATGGGTTTCTTTTGGAAATTATACTACCATCCTACCTGATGACTTCCAGACTCCAGCTGCTATCCTCCATAGGTGCCTCGTCATAGGAGCCAACTTCTGGTTGGAAGTATAGAGAACTGTAACTAAACTTAAATAGAGACTGCTTAGTGTGGGAAATCTGGTGATAGTGGGCACTCATGTACTGCAAACATCATCCTAAATTCCCACTGGAGTCCCTGTCTCATCTAATTTTTTTTTAAAAAATAGGAAATTAAGGAAAGCATGTGTCTGTAAGACTGCATCTGAGTCATTTGTTTAGATTTTTAAGAAAGAAAGAGTATGTGACTGACATCCTGTGCTTTGTTAGGAAATATGTACAAACTATGACGAAAATGCAAAGTTAGATGAAGTAATAGTAAAAAATGTCCTCAATTTGCTCATAATGGGAGTTTTGTCACTGGTCATATTTGCAGAAGACAACATGTGAACAGAAAGTTTTCTGGTAGCAATTTTTGTGAGAGCATCAACAACATGTTTCCAATATTTAAATGGTGTTCAAACAATACTGAATTTCCCCCCTATCTCTGGTGTAGAAAATCAAGTATTTTTATCAGCCAGAGATAAGAAACATAAGGACTTTCTAACACCAACCTGACCATGTAAGAACAACCAGTCATGTCAGATCCCATGATAATTTATGTACAACACAGAGGCAGGATTCAAAAATCCCAACAACCGGTTAACTGCCCTGTTGCTGGGTGGGCGTGGCCATGGTAGGTGTGGCCTACCAGAACTTCTGGAGGGCTGTTTTTCACCTTCCCAAGGGTCCAGAGGCTTCCCTTGGGCCTCTGGGAGGGTGAAAATGGCCTCCCCAGGCTCTGGAGGCCCTCTGGAAGCTGGAAATAGGACCATTTTGCAACTTCCTGTAGTTCTAGTAGGGCCGTTTTTCCACCTCCCAGATCCTCTGCACGGACCCTGCACTTACTTGCACTGAAATGGGCTACATGGAGACTGTTGGGAGGGGAGGGGAGGGATGGGCGTGGCTAGCTGGGCGATTCAAATATTAGTTCAGTGAACCAGATGCAAATTTAACATCCGATTTGCCCGAACCAGTTCAATCCGGTAAAATCCCACTCCTGGTACAACATATTTTAACTGAATTGTAAACATTTTACAAGTAACTCTCTCCAAGAACAACAATAATAATTTAATAAGTAATGATTTTTGGCCCATAAGTGGTAAGCAGAATTGGGTGTCTCTCTTATGAATGGTAGAACAGACTCATCCAGCATCTTTTGAGAATCCATATACTATATTTTCATTTATAAAATCTATTTGTCTTTTGATCTTTGATTTTTCTCTTTATTTTCCAATCCAGAAAAGTGCATGTTAATTGTCAAGGTGGCATAAGACAGTAAACATGAAAATCTATTACTTTTTATCATTTAAACAATAATATCCCTAATATCACTGAACTTTTTGTCGTCATAAAATGAATATTATATTGTCTTCAGCTAAATTTACAGAAAATATTCCTCATCCATAGAAAACAAAATGTAAGTTATCTTACATGATTTTAAGAAGAGTAGAGCAAAAATACAGATTCCTCATCCATAGAAAACAAAATGTAAGTTATCTTACATGATTTTAAGAAGAGTAGAGCAAAAATACAGCAAAAGTGCAGGTATCCTTGTTTCCTTCTAGAACTTTTCTGTCTGTTCCTGCTGGTTCAGTTATGTGGCCCTGGACTCAAAGCAAGTCTGCTCTTCTAGGAAGTCCTGAATAGAATTTTCTCATCTCCAATGCAGGAAAGTATTTGTACTTAGGTTATTTCTTGAATCACAATGTTTATTCTTTGAAGGAGGAGGAGGAGGAGGAGGAGGAAGAGGAGGAGGAGGAGGAGGAGGATGGAGGATGGGAAAGAAGTATACAAGCTCAAGAGCTATAATTTCCTTGAGTTCTGTAGTGTTCACATAGTTTTCTAGTTGCCAAAATAGATAACTAAAGAAATGCATTAAAATTAGTAAATTAAATAATTGTGTATCATATCTGAACAAATATGGACAAAGCTCAACATATCATCTTTTTTTCTATTGTGATGTTCTTTTGTCATGGAAAACAAAATTATATACATCAGGGTTATGTAATGCTTTAGACACAATGACAATGAGATCACAGAAGAGCACAGATGACATGCAAGAAGCTTCATCTCTAACTCCTTAAAGCATCTGCCCTTTTCATAGCTGCCCTCCACAACTCTAGCATAGTTCTATATGCTCTATGTAATTTAAGGAATTGTAATTAAAAGTGCTCTCTCCATATCCATATATACACCAAATAGAGAATGCTGCATTGCTATAATATAAACAAAATTTCCAGGTTGTTCTCCAGTTCAGAACTCACATAATCAGTATCTTCTTAAAGAAACTGTATCATGATTCTTTTTTATTATACTGTCCATTTTTTTTAGGAGCCTTGATAGATGATAGGTCAAATAACATAGATTAGCCATAATTCAACATAAAATTATTGTAGACAGCTCTGACTTTCCTCCCATAATAGGAGCCTCTTTTCAATTTTAAGCTGGGGTTGCAGATTCCAAAGGAACCCCTCCTCCAATGTATGCAAATGCATGTTTGAATCTGGCACATTTATATGTACATATATTGTATGTATGTGCACATAAATACATAAAACACACTCCAAAAAGGCAGACCAGACAAAAAATTGGAATGAAATAAAATAAGAACTCATTAAATTATTTGCAAAAACGGTGTCATAGAAAATTAATTTCCTACATCTGCAGATACCAGCCATTCTTCCTGACACAAAGAGATACAGAAATATACACAAATATACACACATGTTCTTTTGCCCTTCCTCCCTTCCTGTAAAAAACGGTAACAAAGACAGAGGCAAAACAAGGACAAAGAGAAAACAGTCTATTTAGACCTTGTGAAACAGACTGAAATTGAACAAAGAAGCAGCCCCAAAGTCAATTTTTATCTTCAAAGGTATCCATGTTTCTTGCAGCAGTTTTTGTAGCTGTTTCTATCTCTGCCCATTTTCAATGAATTCTTCTCAGAAAACATAAGATAAATGTAGCCAGCCCTGAATTCACAGGTTATTATTTAAAAGGAAAAGAAATTTGTCTTATCAGTTAATACGATAAGCATACTAACAGCACTACTGAGGATATTGTTCCATATTAACATACTCCAAATAGGCTATTCCTATTGGACAAAAATACCCAACGCTGATTGGCTACTTTTCTCGACGCTGATTGGCCAATTATAGCAAGCCTATGATTGGTCAATTCGAGTGGCGGGAAAAACAAGTCGCCATCATTGGACACTAGCCGTGAGCAGCTTCTCCATAAAAAGAGCTGCTGCGGTTCCTGGTAAAGACGGACTTTCTGCACTAAATAAAAGAGCTGAAGTTATGCTGATTTCCGAGTCTCATTTCCTGCGAACTCAACAGATATAACTCGTCAGATATACTTTCCACTGACTTTGAGAAGTCTTATTTTCAAACAAGAAAATGTGCTTAAGATTACAAGCAAATATTGCATGTTTTCCTAGAGATGGGTTCTTCAGAGTATATAATTGCAGCATGGACTGAATGTTCAGGTATCTAGTTTCTTCTTGTATCTTCTATCTTGGACCAAATAATTTTGGGACATTGCTTTGTGCATCTAAATCAATATAGCTCTCAGATGCTATTAGCAAAGGCCAATTTTGTTTTTGGAAATGGAGAAAGGATTATTTAGTCCTTTCAAAAATTTGTCAACAGTTGTTACTAACTTCTGCAAAGGAGGAACGGGAAT
This sequence comes from Laticauda colubrina, assembly GCA_015471245.1. Lineage (NCBI taxonomy): Eukaryota > Metazoa > Chordata > Lepidosauria > Squamata > Elapidae > Laticauda > Laticauda colubrina. The sequence goes on along the minus strand of BLBF01000022.1, from coordinate 24,330,281 downwards.
ATAAACTGAATCAGGCAATGCACATGTTCAACAACAATTGGTTACTCTTTTCTCATGTTTGATGTTCATAAGAGACAAATTGTCAAAAATAGTCCATTGATGGCATTTTGTCCTAGATGTAGTTTAAACATTTCTGAGAAGAAAATTTTAATTTTTTAAAAATGGAAATCAATAAATAATTTAAGAATTTGGGTAGTCTGCAATGATTACTTTAAATCAGTTGATTATGTGACATTTTATACAAGGGCATGAATCTGTAGGAAGAAAATAGGTGCCAATAATACTAAAAGTGGCATTGCTGAATATGTGCTCAACTAAAAACTAATAAAACAACAGGATAATAACCATTAAAATTTTATTAAAACAGTATTTTAATTTTATTAAAATATCTATAGTTTATTAAAATAGTCTAACGAAGATCAATGTTGTGTAAGGGTAAGCCCGTATGCTTGAAATAGTGGTAGACATTGAAGAATTCTATAGGAAGCTGCAAGAAATACTGGGTGAAAAATCAGGAAAGGACTTAATCTTTGGTGATCAAACTGCCAAAGGTAAAGTCTTTCCTTAATGACAGACCCAGAAACAATTCAGAGTGGTATGAAATAAGGGATTTTCTTCTCATAGTGAACTTATGTCACAATGGTTACTGCTTATTTGCCATGTATTCCAAATTCCTCCTCACAAAAGTTGGAAAGATCAGTGATATTCAGATTAAATAGAAGAGAAAGTATAAAAAGCCTCCAGTCAGACTGATATTCATTTAAATCCAATTCTCTTGCTCTAGCCTTGTAGACAATGCAGATTGGAAAGCAAGGCAGAAGAATATAGGGCAGTGTTGATGAATCTTTTCGGCATCAAGTGCAGAAACCGGAGTACGCAAGTGGGGTGGAGCACCAGAAACTGGAAGAGCATGCACGCCAGGGAGCTGCTCTTCCAGTTTCTGGTGCACACGCTGCATCTTGGGCAAGTGGAAATCACTCATGAAGAAGAGCCAGGGTCTGAGTTTCAGAGCTCCAGTCTGGACAGCAAAACCAGGGTTTTAATGTCTTGGAGAGGCTAGCAGGGCAAGCGGCGACCCCGAATCCTTTCCACAGCTAGCGGCAGAGAAGAAGGCGAGTGCGGGCTGAGCCATTGCCACTTGGCTCCCCCCAGCCCACATCTCTCCCCCTGTTTGGATTCTCTGCAGCTGTTGGGCCTTACCTGCTAGCAGATGGGGGAGGGCAACCAGGGAGCTTGAGGTTGCGCTGCCCACATCACCCCTCTGCCAGGTCGCTTTTAGGCCCTGCTCTGGGCTGCTACCTGCTTGGCCTCCCCTCCACCTCGGGTCCTATATCCAGCCTGTGAAAAGGGGTCATGCTGCTTCCAGCCCAGCTGGCAGATGGGTGAGCAGGAGGCCCTCAGGGGAGGCATTTCTCTCAGGCCTCCCACTTGGAGGCCCCACAGAAGCCAAAGCTGGGCGGCTGAGCCTCTCACCATGTCCTCCCCCCACCAAGGCAGCCGTTCAGCTGAACGCAGCAAGTCTGGAGAGGATTTTCCTTCCCCACCGTCAGCCTTACCTTCCAGTCCATGGGGCTTGCATCATGCTCATAGCAGTGGCCCACACTCGGCTGGCAGAGTTGTGATGTAGGCAGCATAGCCTTGTGCTTCCTGGTTGCGGCACTGGCAGGCAAGGCCCTGCAGCTGCAGAGAATCTGGGTGGGGAGTGAGATGCAGACTGGGGAAAAGCTGATTGGCAATGGCTTGCTTTCCGGTCTGCCACCAACTGCAGGGGAAAAGTAAGAGCGTGGGACAAAGAAAGAGTGGTCATGGGTGAAGAAGTGGGGAGAGTGAGTAAAAGGCCTCTGAAGGAGGGAAAACAGGATGGAGGTAAACAAGCTGATTTGACAAGGGGTAGGAGACCGCAGTGGAAACATGCCAGAGCAAATGGGGTGGTGGTGGTGGGAAATGTCCCTTTAGAAAGGCAGAAACTGGCACATCCCAACCTGAGGCGAAGGGTGAATGGGCGTCATCCACCCGTAGACCATGGGGAATGCCAGAGGCAGGAACTGATGCATCCTCCAACCCAAGGTGAAGGCCGAGCTGGCTGCATCTGCCCGTAGGCCCTGGGGAAGACCAGAGGCAGGAACTGGTGCATCCCCTGACTTGAGGTGAAGGGCAAGCAAGCAGCATGCGGGAGGAAGTATGGCGAAAGCCAGGCCCAAAAGAGAGCTGAACCTTGCTATGTACACCTTGAGGTGGTTTACCTTCAATGGGCAGCCACGGCAAGCAGAGTGGGCAAGGTGTGGAGATCATCTGGGCTGCATGACTGGCATGGTAGGCTGTGGCAAAGGCAGGCAAGCGGGTGAGGTGTGGAGATCACCTGGGCTGCATGGTCTGGGCAAGCAAGCAAGCAAAGAAGCCAGAGAGTAGCTGGGCATGGGTGTGACTCTAGCCACTGGCCAAGGCACATGAGGAGAAATAGGGTGGGGTGGGTATCATGGAGTGGAGTGGGTGTGGCCAGCCAGTGGTGGGATTTGCCAGTTCACCAAACTGTGCAGAATCTTAACAATCGTTTCACTTTAAAACTGGTCTGAACCAGCTGAAGTCCACTTCTGGTGAGAATAAAATTAGAATGTTGCCATGCATGTAAGTGTTACCTCTAGTATCCCAAACAGTTTTCCATATCATGTAAGTTCAGTGCAAAGGGTTCTTTAAGTGCTTTCACTTATTATTGTATAGAAATCACATCAATGAGAATTTTAAGAACCTGGAGCGAGTGGAGAAGGCAACCCGGAAATTCTCCTTGGATTCAGTTAAGGAGAAAGAATGTGACTTGGTCACCATATAATCCTTTATAGGAGATGACTGATGCTGTATTTAATACATTTGGAAGTGTTGAAAAGGTACCCATTTGTCCTATAAAATGTATCCTAAAAAGAGACATGGGGGGTAAGTTCTAGTGTTCCAGAACCTGTTACTTCACCTTATCATTTATGGCATTCTCTTCTTCTTTTAAAAATATTTAATCCATAAATTGACTCAAAGCCCTGCGGGCCAGATTTAAGCACCTCACGGGCCAGATCTGGGCCCCGGGCCTTGAGTTTGACAGCCCTGATCTAGAGCAGGATCTCATATACTGAATGGAACATGTGAGAGTCATATGAAAATGGCAATCTATGAAATCCACAGACACTATACCATTTAGTCTCTGTGTGTCTGTGTGTATACAGAGACTCTCATAAATTAATACCTTGAATTGCACCCACAAATTATTAGCTCAACAATGAAAATAACACAACTCTGGTCCTAACATCCAGTAATGAACAGGTCAAATATTTTTCAGAGACTCAGGCTGTGCTCTTCAACTTTTTCCTTGATTATATTTGCTAAGTATAAAAATGGATTATATGCAAAACTTAAGTATTTTTTCAAAAGAGAAATTTCTTGGATAACTTTCTTCAATAAATCTCTGGCAAACTGCTTGGGAAAATATCTTCCCACCACCTTTCTATATGGGTGTAATTTATTACAAGCAGGAAACTATTTTTCCACATCAGCCTCCATGGTTTGTACCTCTGGCAGGTGAAAGTGGAGGGAATCCTAGTTCTATTTGCAACTGATCTTGAAACATGCATTTTAGTGGAGAGAAAAATTAGTGAAAACAAACTTCCAAACCACTCTGGCAATTTCTGAACATAATTTTGTTGCTGGATAAAAGACATGCAGTGTTTTTCTACAAACCCTTCCTGCTAATCATGCAGAGACTGATGCCATTTCAGATTCACAGAAGTAGATGATATACTGTCTATGATTTTCTTTATGAATCATCTCTTTCATTTTGAGACACAGGAGAAGAAATTAATGTTATATAAATAACCTGCCTGGATGTAAAATTTTTAGTCTGATTTCAGATGTAGTTCTTGTGTGTAATGGCTTTAAGAAATAACACCATAAAAGCATTATTTATTAAAGGATTTATTCTTCTTTCAAAACATGATAAGCATAATTATAGGACATAAAAATAAACTTTTGCAGAAGGTCAATTGAAGAACATCTTCTGTAAATTGCATGTGTCTTTGCCTTGTATTGTCTAGAATCTGAGATATTTTTTTAATACGGTTCTGCTTCCTGCCCAGCCCTGCTCATGGTTAAATGGTTATTCTTTGTGTTGCTAAATATAGTTCAAATGGCAAAGAGTTACTATTGATTGGACAAGACTCCTGATCTATTTTTTACACATACCTAATATAGTTCAGAAGCAGCCAATCAGGTGTTGGACAATCTCTCTCATGAATAAAGTGGGCTTGGTGCTCAGCCCCTCCCTCCTTCATCTGAGCTATGCCACCGAAAGGCCAACGGAAGCAGCTACAAAGCCAGGCACCTGCAGCTTCATTAACTGGTGTGTGTGTCAACAGATCACCCTCTAAAAAAAAAGTTTCTTATAATTTCAAGTATCAGAATTTATCAAAGTGTGCAAAGTCCCAACTTAGTCCTTAAGGCAATATATACAAATGGATCAAATCCAAAATTCAGCATTGATGCTGTATAGGCATGTGTAATCAACAGGAGGCACATATAAACAAAGGCTTCAATCACATGGCCATGTCACCATCTTGACTTTTTGATACCCCCACATCCCACTAAAGCCCTTGTTATTGCTGATTCTGCTTTCAACAGTCATGTCTGCTATATAAACAAAAGGTTACCTAAGCATGGTTTCAATATTCCCAATGTAAATTTACTGGAATTTGATTTGAGCAATGAACAAATCTCACAATGGTGGTCTAATAGTGAAATTGTGTGCCATGAATTGTAATATTTAGTATTTTACCTCCACAAGGTAGTTTACTTGAGCGTCTTTCTGTTTTCCTCTTGGTATGCCATCTGTTGGTTGAATAAAACTATACTAATCCAAAAATTGTAATGCAGTTAGTAGACAGCAATGTTCAGGAATTCTCCAATTCCTAGAGCAGACTTATTAAAAATATTAGTGCACCTTTGGTAGTTTCTGGAAGAAAGAAAGTTCATTATATTCTACTAAAAAAAAAGAGGCAAACCCCTCCCCCAATATCTAACAAAGATTCAGGTCAATTTTCTGTTTTTTTTTTAAGTTGCAAAAACTAAATATCAAGCATTACATACAAAAAATCATGGTCCAATCTAAACATTTTGGCCCCTCTTTGGAAAGATGCACATGTGGATAATTTCTCCCCTATCAGTGTATCAGTTGATTTTTTTTTTCTGATCAAAACAAACTTTCTTTCATTTTATTTTTGAAATTATTGACAGACTATTTGAATTTCTAATTATAAATGGAAGAGGAAAACTAAGGAATTGACTATCTCACCCCTTTTACCTGTCTAATAATAGGAACATACTGGCATTTGAAATAGCTCATGAAAAAAAGAAAAAAATCATTGTCAGTATTTAATATTGGAATCTCAGGTGAACTTAATGGCCCCTTGATATCCAATGTGCAATCTATTTCACTGTAGTAAATGTATGTTGTGTATGGAAATTAGAAGACTCCAAATAACTAAAACTGATTGGCCAAACAGGTCGCTCTTGGATTGGTCAATTAAGCACCATTTTGATTGGCCCGCCTGACAGCAGGAATTCTTAAAGAGCTATCATTGGCCGCAAGCCGTGAGCAGTTGCTATAAGAAGGGCTGCCGCGGCTTCAGCAAATGTTCCGCTACAAGTCACTATATTGTCAAAATAAAGAGCTGTTTGTTGGAATACCGGTCTCGCGTACCTTATTATCCAAACGGAACAATGTAGTTTTAAATGAATGAGATTACAGCCACTCAATTTTTCCACAACATTAGCTTTCAGTTTGGATTATATTTTCAATCCAGTCTTCATTGTTCACTGTGAATGTGACCATTTTTATTCCATGTTGCTCTGATATATTTCATTCATAGAATTAGGATTTTCTTAAAAAAAACAATAAGTAACTTTTCTATTAATTATTAGGATCAAACCAAATTAATTAACTGTAGGGTGAATCTTTCATCCTTATTGAAGATTATGGATTGGACTCCATCATTTGATCCAATGCAGGTTAGTAGATTTAAAAAAAATTGCTAGTAATATTGAGATAGAATGATTGGTCCAAAGTCACCTGGCTAGTTTCTGTGCCTAAGGGAAGATTAAAATCTGGATCTCTAACTCTTACTCCCTACCCTTCAGTGAATCTTTCCCTATTACACATGTTCTCCAAAATACTTTGAACAAAACAATATCTTAAAATTTAGATTTTTTTAAAAAGAAAGATTTCTTTTAAAATATTATAGAATTCCTGGAATGTGATAGTAATTGAGGAGAAACATGAAAAAAAGCAAAGAGATCAGTATCTGAGCAGGACCATGTTTGTTCTGATCCAGTGCAGGAATTCATTAACCTAGACATATGAAGCTGGATTGAGAAAGAACATGACCTTTGCAGTAAAGTAAGTGGATGAACTTATAACATGTCTATTCATACTCTAGTGACATTGCAAGAATTTTCAAAGGATTTCAAATGCTTCCCTTTTAGTTCTACACCTTTACTTCAGTTAGCTGCTCAAGTTGATGACTACTATACCAGATCCTTAACAGCCAGCAATTAACAGTCTCCAGTCAAATAAAATCTACTTCTAAACTTACTGAGGCATGTTAGAATAGATCTCAGATGGTCAAGCAAAAGTTCCCCTATTCATTTAAACCCAAGAGGTTTCTAAGGATTGTGTGCTATGTGTTTTGATAAGAAGAGTTTTATGTGTCCCAACAGTTTCCACATTTTCAAATACAGGTTCTTTTATTTTTGTGAAATAGCAGTTAAAATGTTTTTTTCTCAGCACAGAAGCTCCCCTGGGGAGTCTGGGCCAATCTGTCTATCTCAGCCTAGAGTACCTCACAGGTACATTTGAAGCCTTTTTTGTCTAGGGAACTAATAAAAATGTCAATCTGGGATAAACTCAGCTATAATAAACACCTGCAAAGTGATACAGTAAATTTCTGTAGTCAAAAGGAAAAAATAAAAGGAAAATATACAATTTGAATATTTACAGGAAAACTAAAACATTTTGAAATAAGAAAACAGAGCAAAAATAACACAAGAGAAATGAAAAGTATTAATAATAGAGACCAAGCAAACAAACAAAAAAGAAAGAAATGTGAAAGTAAAAACTGTTGGAGATGGGGAAAATGAAATAAAAATCCTCCAGTATTCCCAGATGGGACATAACAAAATAATAGTGGAGACATTTTTCCATCAGGCAGTTTATCCTGCTCAAAAAAGTAAAAAATAAAATAAAAAAACATTTAAAAGACTTCTATTTCTTCAATTTATGAAATTTCTTCAATTTATATTATGAAAATAAGCTTCTCAACAGCAATTGAACCATAAAACTCTTACAATCTTATTGCTTAAGGCCCGGTCCCACTGGCCGATGGACACAAAACGTATGCATAAAAGACACAGTGGACGAGCAAAATTTCAGGGGTGGCTCCATCCATTGTCATCCGCTCCAAAAAGTGGCAAAAATTTGCATAAACAGAACGGAAAAGAACGGACGTGGGTAGTATGTAGCGGGGATGTTAAACGGATGTTCATAGGAAGTCTAGCGGATGAAAGCAGATGGAAGCGGATGACACTTCCGAAGGGGTTCCGGGGGAGAATTGCGAAGCGGACGCATAGCGGATGAAGTGGATGCATCACATACGCCTAAAGGAAAGAAAGGGGATGCCGCATGGATGTATATCGGATGCAAACCGTTCACTGCGCATCCTTTCTATTTCCATGCTACTAACGATATATAGATGTTCCATGTACCTTTTCTTTCCTCCCTCTTTCTGTTTTCAGCTGCAGCGGATGTGAGTTGCGAGGATGCCCAGAGGATGCAGAGAAGATACAGCGGACGTTTAATGGATGATAAATGGACATAGAACGTTTGTTGCTCGTATGTCGCGGATTTACATCGTACACGGCGGAAAGTTCATCTGTTCACAAAGTTTTGTGCAGCTCAAAACTTCTTGCACGGATGAAATCGCAGTGGACGGATGCTCGATGGATAGAGCGTATGAAACACATATGCAATGAGTACACAACGGATGCATAGCATTTTCCAATGGATGGCAAGCTTTTTTTAACGTTTTACATCCTCTTTGCATCCGTAAGTGCAGTGGGACCGGGCCTTTACTGTGCTTCTATTAAATCAAAAAGAAGTATTTGTGAAGGCAATATTATATGCAAAGTGGGGGGCAATTCTTGGAGACTATTGTAGCAACAACTAAAAATGTGACACTCCAATCTTGATAACCAGTTTAATTTATTTTTGCAGATCAGCAATATCCATACTTTACTGAAATTTTATGTTTTAAATTATCTAAACTCCAGGGTGCATCAGGTTACAAATCTTTGGTGTGCCTATAAAGTAGAAATGCCCAGACAAGCTTTGAGACAACACAAATCCCTTCTTAACAAGCTTCAATATATTTCTTTGTAATTTATATAACATGCTCAACTATCAAACCTCTGTAAGAAAACTGTCCTGAATGGCTAATGGGAAGGTGCTCACAAACTGGAGGATTTATTTTTCTCCCAAAGCTCACACACATTTTCATTTATCAAGAAGCATTTCCCTGTGTGCTTTAATTACATCCTAAAGGTATACATTGTTAAATAGAGCATGAAAATCTCTAGTGGAGCCACCCTGCAGAGATATAAATAAATATAAAAGCATCAAACTGCCAGCATCTACTTCCCCCCTCTCTTTTTTCCCCTTTGGTATCTATACAGCAGCAATTCCAGTTCTGTGCTCTGCTGAGAAAAATATGCTTCTGAATTCAGCTATTGCAAATTCTGAAAGGCAAAACTTCCATC
>BLBF01000022.1:24252483-24321427 GCA_015471245.1 Laticauda colubrina | reverse complement strand
AAGTACCAGTAGAGAAACTGAGATAGAAAATCTATACATAAAATAAATCACTAATTTGGTCAATTAGCTTTGAGACAGATCATTTTCATATAATCTCCAAGGGATTATTCAAGCACCTGCCAACTTTTGCCTTCTGTAATGTAGGAGATTTTCAAAGAGTGCTGAATTAGAAGAAAACATTTATTTGTTAAGAGTGCTATGGCCAAACAAGCAAACAAGAAAAGCAAAAGCAAGCAAGAAAATAACATGTGGGATAAAAGCAAATGAGAGAAATTAGGCAATCAAAATTTAAATTTGGTAGACAGGAGACTGAAAAGAATAAACCCAGAGTTGAGTCTGAGATCAATACCAAACACCCTTGTTGAGTAGGATGGACCAAGATCAGACATTTTAGATTCCAAAATGATTGGTGTGAAAGGACTGGCAAGTAAGTTACAATGGTAAACTCATGAATATTAATAGAAAAGGATATATTGTAGGTCAGCATTGAATTGTGAAGTCTCTCTAAGGATTCCACAAACTCAAGAATAGCTTTGAGTAAAACTTTCGTCCCTCTGAAAGGAAGGAAGAGAAGGATAAAAGGGTACAATTAAGAAGGATACAATTGTTGAATGCTTTAAGATAGTCAGATAATGATAGTAGTCAGATAACAGATAATCAGAGTTGGAAGGGACCTTATAGATCATCTAGTCCAACCCCCTGCCCAAGCAGGAGACCCTACACCATTTTTGACAGATGGGTGTCCAATATCTTCTTGAAAGTCTCAAGTGATGGCGCTCCCACAACTTCCGAGGGCAAGCTGTTCCATTGGTTGATTGTTCTCACTGTCAGAAAGTTTCTCCTTAGTTTCAGATTAAATCCCTTCTTGTTCAGTACTCTCTTGCTCATATATTCCTCAGAGTCAGTCTGAGGAAGTCTAGTGGAATATGTGAACTTTGTGGATGCTGAAGTTTGGGGAACCTTACAATAAGAGAAATTGGGTCTTATATCTGAATGGAAAAGACATTTGTGAATTCTGAACCTGTTGAATGCTAACTGAACTTTTCAAAGAGATACAGAAGATAGAAATGGCAAAGCTATTGGTAGGGGAAAAATTGCTCAGGAAAATATACATGCAAATATATGACAAATATAAAAATGGGATACTAAAGTAATCCTTATGGACATAAAACTATACATGAGTACCATCAAGACTGGTCATGGACTATGCTTAAAGATGAAAACCTTTTTCATATCATATAATAATTAAATGCATTTTGCAACTTTATCAATGTCATTTATTTATTTAGCATATGGCAAATACATGGATTTATAGTGGTTCAAATGTTAATATCCCGTCCACCCAGCCATTCAAGGACAGGGTGCTCTATGTTGAAAAAAATCAGACATTGGGCTGGTGTAAGCTCTTGATGGTGTAAGCTCTTGATGATCAATGTCATGCTTAGTATTAATTATACAAATTAAACAATCTTAGTTCACTGATGCTTTGAAAATCATATTTCATACTGATGTATACTTTTCCCCTTATCTTTAAAAGTTTAATTTATCTGAATCATCAAAGTGCTAAAGTTTTCTAGTTTCTATTGTATAAATAGTACTCAGCTATTATCTATGTTCTATAATGAATTATTTGCATTTTATAATACAATAATACAATTGACTTGAAAAAGAAAGTCTGTTCATGGAAAATCCAAGCAGAGGTAGAGATAAATTTTCATTCAGAATCTGTTGCAGTACACTACAGAGCAGTTGTTCGGATGTGGCAAGGATGTGGCACCTGGAGAAATTGTACAGGTTCATTATGCCTGTATGGTGTTACATCTTTATTATCTGTCAATTCTAATCTTGTTCTTTATCAGCAGGAAGTCGCTATTACCTAGATATTTGTATTCAGAATGGTAACATTTACTATCCTACTTCACTTTTTAAAAACAGAAACAGTGTTTGACATCAAACAAGGCATTGCACAGTTCTATTTGGAGAAGTAGGTTCCAGGCAAAGTGCCTCTTGAGCATCCCTTCTCTAAGTACCTTAAGCCAACTTCTCTAGGCCAATCTATTTCAGAAATAGTGACTTATAGAGCTTCATTTATTTATAATTAATTAGTTAGAATATTTATATCTCTTGCTTCAATTGGAATGACTGCCAGTGCTATGTGCAGAGCAATAAAAAGGCAGAACATAAACAGATAAGGACCTGTAGGAGGAAAAGAAAAATAAGAGTCTTCAGGCATAATAAAATGTTAGCTTAATGGATTATTTGGGAGAGAGATTTTAATTTTTATTAAATCATGCTGATTTACATCATTCATATAAGATCTTATGATGCAAATAATGCAACCATTTGTGTCAATTTGCATTGTCTACCTACAGTCATTATGTCATTCCATAAATGACATATTGATGCAAATGATATAATTATATAATGACACTGTTACACAAATTACGTCAATAGCTGTGAATAAAATAATTTGTTTTTAAATGTTTAAGTGCTCCATCTGAACTACTTTGGTACAAAAGACATGTATACCCATTTTGCCAATTGTATCCAAAGTCTGCTAAATGAAGAATCTCTGAGGTCCCATTATGCATTTTGAAGTATTATATAGACACTTAATTTCTCCTCCCTCTGTTGCAAATTGGTGGAACAGCTGTTGGTGGATCCTTAGGAGAAAAAGGAGTATGTAAATGTTATGGAGCTTTCCTTTCCTTTTCTCCCTTTGTCATAGCCAGATTGAATGGCTGCTATGTCCACCTTCTGTGTCTTGGAGGTTTCCTCTGATATGTTAAAATTCTTTTAACAAAGATCAACTTGGAGTCAAAAAGAGAAACTGAAAACCAAGATGCAATTAATTATGTTGATTACCCTTTAGTGTTATGAGAGTATGGAATGGCAGAAGCAGAAATATATTTCCCATGGCTTCAAAGCTATGTTGGCCTCCAAACATTTGAATCGCTCAAGTCAAAAGTTATTTCACAAAGTTCTTCATGATTTAGTACTGCATTATTTGCTGTTTAATTATGGCTTATGTACTCCATTAAAAAAACATAGTCAGTCCTTCATCTGACCTTTGCAAGTGCTATTCTGAATGTGAGCAACCTTTGGAATGGACTTTAATATTTTTAATACTGGTGAAACAGCTGCATCACTAAAGAGAAAAACAAAGAACATTTTGCTATAGGCTTTCATATTGCAGCTGTGTCTTCTCTTATAAAAATAATCCCTGCAGGTGATTTTTTCATGTCATTGCTTTCTTCCAGAGGGAATAGGAATAAAAACACTACCAAAGTTATGCTTAATTTTCTTTTAAGTTAAATATTGATTCAATTTTCTTAGCAAGTGTACTATCCTAGCAATATTTATGACATAGAGTAGAACATTTTAGAAAAACAAATAAATTCTGTGAACAAAGGAAACAAGTGATTTAGACTCTCTTCCAATTTTAATATAGTCCTTAAGCATGGTAATTGTCAAGATGAGAACCATTACTTATATTCTCTTTAGTAGTACTAGGCAGAAAAATGCTGCTTTTTTCTTACAAGTTCTCATTCAGTTTGATAAAATACTATTTATTTTGAAAAATCCTTTCAAAGAAAATGATGATGATTTTAGTCATATTTTTTCTCAGTGATTTTTAGAGTTCTTCAACACAAGATGGGCAAGAGTATTTATTTGAATCTTTTATTTTACAACTGTACATATTATCAAATAAAGCATCCTTGGCTTCTCAATGTACAGTTAAATCCCAAGGCATGGCTTTAGAAGGACAACTTCCTACAGAAATTTTCATACTTGGAAGTATGCTCAGCTATGGAGGTTTAAGAGTGATAGGAAAGTGTGTAACAGACTACAGCAAAAGTAGCAAGTTATATTTAAAATTACCTATTATGTATCCTGAGCATGAGATAAACAAACAGGAAGACTAAAACAGTTCTGGTTTCAGACCAGCATTTTATCAAGTAAGATTGTAAGCTGAGAATGGATGTATGATGTAAATTAACTGTCTGTCCTTTAGGCCTCCTCAAACTATTGCTGCAATGTGTCCTTCATATTTTGCTCATATCAAGTTCCATCTCCCACCTCTAATAGAAATAGCTCTACTTTTTTTTAAAGCTAAGCATTATGCTACAGAATTCTATATTGGTCATTACTAATAAGATATGGTACATTCATCTGTTAAGTTTGCCTATTGTATTTGAGTGCATGCTTGAAGGAGGAGGTAGCAATAATGGGAGCTGTCCAAAATCAGTCTTCAGTTTGCTAGTAAAGAAACATATTTGCTACAACCTTGCTTTTGTTTTATGGCCAAAAAAATCTCATGAGACTCTTAGAATAATAAATTCTAATAATATTTTATGCAGAAACTGCAATATTTTCACCGAGTTTCCTTTTTAAGTCATAAAGTGTCCACCAAGCTATCCAAATCAACCACAACAATAGCACATATTCAAATGAAATAATTGCTTTGCTCATTATACTGTTTATTTAACTGAAATAAATCTTTAAAGAAAATTGCAGAACTTTTCAGCAAATGATAAATCAGCAGAATGGCAGCAGAATGACAAAGAGATGCAACAGAACTAAATATGCAGTTGTTGAGAAAACTGGTCATATACCATTTTCACTGAAAATAAAAATATAATTGTAATTAAATGACAAATGGATTCATTGAACAAGAGACTTTCTGATTTTGAATAATTACTTCAGAAAAAGTGTACAGATTTAAGACTGTTCACCTAGATGGCCCTTACCTTGAAAAGAACCTTTGTTAATTAAATCATTAATTATAAACTGAAGACTTTAACCTTAAACTGAGTTTGTTGCTTTTATTACCAATGTAACTCTAAAGAATCATTATAAGCATAATCCATTCTACTGCACTTTGAATTCTCTTAAGACTCTTCTTAAAACTGTCAAGATTGAAAAATGCCTAAGCATCATGTGCCTCTTAATGCTTTTCAACTTGCCAAAGAACTGGGGGAAAAGGCAAGGTGAGATGGCAGGGGTGGGATTCTACTGGTTCTATCAGGTTCTATAGAACCCCTTGTTAACTTTCTAAGCAGTTCGGAGAACCGGTAGTTAGAAGCAATCTCCTTTTGTTTTTTTCCACCCTTATTACATTCTTGCCAGTAAGCCTAACTTCCTGTCTCCAGAGCTTCTGGGGCTTGACTTTCTTAAAGGGGAAGGGTTGTTTGAAGATTTTTACACTGCTGTTGGGAGGAAATACTTCCCTGGACAATCAGCACTTTGAAGAAGTAATTGAATAATGAAGCAGAGCTGTCAGAAAGAAGCTTTTAATGACAGGGAACCAAGATGAGTGACATTCAGCAAGTCTTCTTGGCTAGCTAGAAAGATTGACATTCAAACATGAGTTTACATATTCTTTCTGAGTTTTGGTCTAAAACTGGTTTTTGGTGAAGGTTAATTCTGTGCTTGATGATGTTTAATCCTGTGTTTATTGATGGAATAATTTTCCCTATTCAGCTTCAACAAGCAACAGCGATTATTGTTATTTCATTATTTGTATTAATTTTTTTTCCTGCCTCATGGTTTCTTTTTCTATCTGGGGAGGGGTCTTCCTCATTGTTTTAGTACTATCTGGCACTAGTCCTTTTGGGCTATACTTCCAAGAGGCAGGATGCAAGCTTGGCACTGATTCTTTTTATTGCCTTTCTCAGGGACATGTGACCTTTCCTTAAATCTGGATGATTTCCTTAGGATATCTTGTGAGGTGAGTGAGACCAGCTTTAAATGGTGCAAATGGATCTAAGGATTGCTTTTCCTTGGTGTGCTTTTTTTGGAGACCTTAAGTGACCTCTCTGCTAAAGGGTTTCACTTTATGAGCAAGAGTTGGCTGCTTCATAGTTGTCAATGCATTTTAACTATTTTCATTCCTCAAGGTGCTCTGGCACCCTGCCTGATTTGTAACTCTGGCTTGCAGGTATTTTTAATCTAACGATTGGTATTTAGGGCAGCTTTTTGCAAGCAAAGAAGCTTTTTATATTTTTGTACAGGTAATCCTTGACTTGCAACAGTTCATTTAGTGACCATTCAAAGTTACAATGGCACAGAAAAGAGTGACTTATCACCATTTTTCACACTTATGACTGTTGCAGCATCCCCACTGTCATGAGAGGCCAGGCAAGGAGAAGCACCCCTTGACATAAGTAATGTCAAGATAGCCATGCCCATCCAGTCACATGACCAGCAAGCCACACCCACCAACTAAGTCACGCCCACTGAACTAATTGTTAAAAAACCTGAATCCCACCCCTGTGAGATGGAATGTGGAGGCTACAATCTTCAGCCATGAGAGCCAAGGACATGTCTCCAGCTGTCGGCCAAGAAGTGAACTGTTAACAAAATAAAAGGCTGATTCCTAATTGAATAGTGTGACCTCCTCCAGGAGGAGGAGGTGAAACTCATTTTTAACTATACAGAGTTCCCTGTGAAAATTTACAGTTGGTTTTGCTTTCTTTCATTTTGCTTCAGTGCCAAAATGATGTAATCAATAAAGTTTTGCTTTTGTGATTTTAAAGTTCCTGAAAAATGTCTGCTTTTATTGGGCCATTAATTGGATAGTTGACAAAAACTATGAAATTTCAATGCAGTTTGAGTCTCAGGACACAAGACTATCTGTGTCTCAGGACACAGAATTGCTTTAGGCCCATCTTCAAAGTCACAGATGATCATGAAAAAATGTAGCCCTCCTTTAAAGAAAGCTGCTGATATAAAATGATCAAAGCCTAAATTATGATTCATGCATATGTGAGTTAATATACTATACAGCTTATTATGATCCTGTAGAGATATGTTAAATGCTTATATGGTACAAATGATGTTGCTCTCCTGTAATATCTTCCTTGGCTAAAAAATTCCGAGGTTTGCTGACTGCAGCAAAGACATCACATTGATAACTAAGATGTATATTGTTAAAGTTATATTTTTCTCAGTTGTAACAAATTGCTATGAAATCTGGATCATCAAAAATACAGAATGAATACTGATGCCTTGAATTGTAATTCTGAAGAAAACTGTTCAGGATATCTTGGACCACCAAATCATGAAATAAAACATGATTGCTCACTGGAAGCACTAATCTTGAAGCGAAAGTTCTTGCTTTATGAAGGCATTGAAAAAAAAAACTGGAGGAAATTGAAAAAAAGAATCTGTCTCAAAATACAGCTAGATTCTTTGATGGAAGAGATAACCAAAACTTACAATGTTTCTTAGCCTTGGAAACTTAAAGATGTGTGAATTTCAACTCCCAAAATTCCTCACCCAGACGTACACCCAGTCAAAATTCTGAGAATTGAAATCCACAGTTGACTTCAAGTAACCAAGGCTGAGAAGCAATGATTCACAGGAACCCAAGGCAGGATTACTGACACACAATCCTGGCAAAGTAGTCCATCAGGTCCATCAGGTCTCATATATTGTCCCACATTTGGAAGAACAAATGTAGAAAACAGAGTGAATGTTGTGCCTAAAGATATATATGTCAACTTTTTATTCAATTCTATTTTCAATAAAATATTCTCAGAAAATAAATATAGTATTTGGAATGTAGATTGCTTGAATCAAATATCTTTTAGTCCATTAACTTATATTTCTTTATAGGATTAGGCTTACATTCTGTTAAGAAACTAAAGTAGACAGTATGCATGAGAAATTGAATTAAATATGGAATATTAGTCATTCCCAGTTTCTGCTATTTTTTTTCTGTGTCTTTTTACTTGTAATTATTGAAATAAATTGATATAACATTTTGGTTAAGGTAACAAAATAAATATTTAAGACACTGGACTAGTACAGAAAGTAATTTCCATATATCAAATGCTTTTTTCCCCTGATAATATGAAGTATAGTATAACTTAGTTTTCTGATTTCACTGTTAGCAGCCACTTGTGGATGACGTTTTCACAGCTTAAGAGATACAATTCAGTGCAGGAAGGTAGGACTCAGGACACATATATTTTATATCAGGTTTATATACTAATACATTATCAAAAATGTAAGAAGGCATATTAAGCAGAAGGCCCATCCAGTCCATGAGGCAATCAAATGCTTTTGAGAACCTGAGCCATAGAGCATGAGGAAGGATGGTCCACTTCTAGGTCTTTCTTCTTAACTGGTAAGCTTAAATTTGTAGCCCTTAATACTAGAAGCCAGAAATTTGGCTAGGTCTCCAATTTAAATATTAAATAAATTGGTGACCACATTTAATTGCATCAAATTCCACAATTCAACTAAGAATAGTAGGGTTTTCTTTTATTAGTTGAAACTCTCCACATTTTGTATCAATAGATGAAATCAGAGTTCTGGTTTAGAATTCATTGTTAAAGTTTGGCAGCATAGAATACACTCCTACACCCTGATTGGTTGCAATAGCTGAACCACACTTCCTACTTGGTCAGTAGATTAAAGGGCTGGTGATGTCCTAAAACTTTGCCAGTATTTTCCTGCCATAAAGACTTCTGGGATATTAGGTGTTTTCAGCAGGAACTGGTGAGGAACTTGTATTCCTGGAATAGTAATTTTTGATTGAATGTGGTTTTTTTTGCTCCTAGGACCAACCAGCAGAAAGATGGGTTATATAAATGGGTGATAATACATATTGTGAGTACAGGATCTTTCTGTACCTTTACCAGATCTATTCAAGCATTATTGCTTCTACTCTGAAAATGTTTGGAACCATCAATTGTTAGTGATACAATACATTAAGTAAAAATGTCACCAGCACATATTCAGTTCATTTGATTTTAAATTTGGTATGATGCACAGTTTATTAGTTAAATGTACATGCTGCCCATCTCATAGATACCATTATTTTAAAAAATGGTTTTTCAAACTGTGCTCCTTTGGTGCTGATTCAACAAGTGTAGTTCATTGGAAGGATTATTATCTCTTATGAATAGAATTATTTGATATCTGGGTATTGAATTTATATAAAACAATATAAATTAAAACATTTAACAAGATAAATTAAAACTGAGTTATAAAAGCTGTCTGTATTCAACATAAGATACTGCATACTTACATATGTCCAATATTTCAGTTTAGAAATTAAGAGTAATGTATGTTTTAATAATATAAGAAGTTGAAAATATTTAGTTGGGTACTTACTGGAAATTCAGATTGAAGATTAAAAAATAGATTCTGCTATTGTTTTATGGATTGTCAAACACAAATATCAAGTCAAGCCCTATGATGCAGCCATATATGCTGGGACTTTTGTAACAAGCCATGGATTTTTTGCCTGTAATAATTCATAGTAGTCACTGGTTTTCTTTATAAGGGCCTCACAGGACTCTATCCTGCCAGTGATAACTGTTTCTCTTCCTTGCCACATTAAAGGAGGCACTGGTGAGTCCCTTGTTAAAAGGCATTCATTGGACCTAGTTGAATTGCCCAATATTCCATATTTAGTCAATTTGATAAAGAAATGGCAGCATTGCAGTTCCAGAAGCTCAAAGATGAAATACATTATCTTGAATGTTGGGTCAGGCTTTGGTCTTTAAAATCTTGGTCCATGATGGATGAGCTTTATTGAAAAAAAATATTCTGATGAGACCTCTGGCTGCCATAGTATCATTGACCAAAATATCCTATTGAAGGTCTTGAGGGAGATGTAACCAATTGCAATATGTTTCCTTTGTAGCACAGATTTTCACAATCAAGAAATATAGTTTGTCCAAACTACAACAGCAACATGTATTGTGCATACAATATGTTCTATATTAACATACTTGAAATACCCTCTTCTGATTGGACTGCAAATACTGCTTGGTGATTGGTTCAGAAACGCTACCCTGATTGGTTCCCATTGCCGCATTCTGATTGGCCTGCCGCATTGGCGGGAGATTTAAAGAGCCGTCATTGGCCATGAGCCATGAGCAGCCACTATAAAAGAGGCTGCTGTGGCTCCGTGGTTAGAACAGACCTTAGGAACTAAATAAAGAGCTGAAAGTCACACTGGTCTCGAGTCTCTTTCCCGTGATCTAACACAATATATAGCAGCAATGGCCAAACTTTGGGTTTGATGTATTAGAAATTTGAAAAATGGTTAACTTGACTTTGCTGGCATGTCAGACACTCCCCCGCAACAAAAGAGAAACAATTCTTTTCATATTTATTTATTTAAAATAGCAAAATCCAATTGTTTGTGATCTCCAGGATCTGCTGCATTTCACTTACCTTTAGGCAGTGTTCTCTTTCTGTTAATAGCCCTCTGTGGCCTACCCAGCTCAGGTCTAGGTCTCACAATCCTTTGTTCTTGAAGTGGCTTCAAAGAATGTTCTTCCACAGTCTCTGAAACCTTCAAAAATTATTCAAAAGCATACTCCATTCTCACAATGTTTTTTCAAGGATCCAGAAGTGGTTCAAAGGTGGACCCCATTCATACACAGCCTATTCAGCCTTCAAACACCACATGAGAATGAGATACACTTTTGAGAATAGATGTTGGCTGTTGGTGAATGTTGGTATGCCAGATTTGACACATATGTCATAAATTCACCATCATGGGTATATAGCACATAATACTATTGCCATGAGGATTGTTTTACCCTGATAGTGACAGAGTTTCAATACTCACTGATTGCCTGCCTAATACAATTCAGGGTGTTTTGAATCTGAATGGTGCATTAAATCTTATTCAGACCTATGCAATTTATAGAACCATCTATTCCTAATCTACAACAGTAGTGTAAATTTAGTTAACTAACTCAACTTTTTCAATGGCAGAGCACATTATAGAATAAATTCATTGGTGATGAAGCTATCCATCATCATAGGTTTAGCCATCCAGAGAAGGCTAAATTATATACACTGCTCAAAAAAATAAAGGGAACACAAAAATAAGACATTCTAGATCTGAATGAATGAAATATTCTTATTAAATACTTTGTTCATTACATAGTTGAATGTGCTGACAACAAAATCACACAAAAATTATCAATGGAAATCAAATTTAGCAACCCATGGAGGTATGGATTTGGAGTTACACTCAAAATTAAAGTGGAAAAAAACACTACAGGCTGATCCAACTTTGATGTAATGTCCTTAAAACAAGTCAAAATGAGGCTCAGTAGTGTGTGTGGCCTCCATGTGCCTGTATGACCTCCCTACAATGCCTGGGCATGCACCTGATGAGGTGGCAGATGGTCTCCTGAGGGAGGGGTCCCACACCTGGACTAAAGCATCCCCCAACTCCTGGACAGTCTGTGGTGCAATGTGACGTTGGTGGATGGAGTGAGACATGATGTCCTAGATGTGCTCAATTGAATTCAGGTCTGGGGAACGGGTGGGCCAATCTATAGCATCAATGCCTTCGTCTTGCAGGAACTGCTCACACACTCCAGCCACATGAGGTCTAGCATTGTCGTGCATTAGGAGGAACCCAGGGCCAACTGCACCAGCATATGGTCTCATAAGGAGTCTGAGGATCTCATCTCAGTACCTCATGGCAGTGAGGTACTGGTGAGCACATGGAGGGCTGTGCGGCCCCCTAAAGAAATGCCACCCCACAGTATTACTGACCCACTGCCAAACTGGTCCTGCTGGAGGATGTTGCAGGTACCAGAATATTCTCCACGGCATCTCCAGACCCTGTCATGTCTGTCACATGTGCTCAGTGTGAACCTGCTTTCAACTGTGAAGAGCACAGGGCACCAGTGGCAAATTTGCCAATCTTGGTATTCGCTGGCAAATGCCAAACATCCTGCATGGTGTTGTGCTGTAAGCAGAATCGCCACCTGTGGATGTCAGGCCCTCATACCACCCTCATGGAGTCTGTTTCTGACCGTTTGAGCAGCCACATGCACATTTGTGGCCCGCTGGAGGTCATTTTGCAGGGCTCTGGCAGTGCTCCTCTTGTCCCTCCTTGCACAAAGATGGAGGTAACGGTCCTGATGCTGGGTTGTTGCCCTCCTACGGCCTCCTCCATGTCTTCTGATGTACTGGCCTGTCTCCTGGTAGCGCCTCCATGCTCTGGACACGACACTGACAGACACAGCAAACCTTCTTGCTACAGCTTGCATTGATGTGCCATCCTGGATGAGCTGCACTACCTGAGCCACTTGTGTGGGTTGTAGACTCTGTCTCATGCTACCACTAGAGTGAAAGCACTGCCAGCATTCAAAAGTGACCAAACCATCAGCCAGAAAGGATAGGAACTGAGAAGTGGTCTGTGGTCACCACTTGCAGAACCACTCCTTTATTGGGGATGTCTTGCCAACTGCCTATGCTTTCCACCTGTTGTCTGTGCCATTTGCACAACAATTTGAACAATTGTCAATCAGTGTTGATACCTAAGTGGACAGTTTGATTTCACAGAAGAGTGATTGACTTGGAGTTACATTGTGTTGTTTAAGTGTTCCCTCTATTTTTTTGAGCAATATATTTCATACCTTTTAATTTTATTGCAATTGTGATAAAACATCAATTATGTTTTTAAAGTTGCTTTTATGGATATTTTTATATGTTAGTTGCTTGGAGCTATTAAGGATATGGGCTGCATAATAATTTTCTAAATAAGTGAAATCCCTTCATTTCTGAGCTTACTCTTGAACTGCAGAAGAAATGTTCTTGTTTCTTCAAGCAAATTTCTTTTTGGTTTCTCAACTGCTGTTAATTTAGGAAAGTGTTCCAAGGATTGCTTATGCCAATTCCTGATTCACATATAAAAGGAAACTTATTTAAGGAATCAGGAGATCTACTATACAAGCTGATATATGAGAAGAGAATAACGAAAGAAAAGTAAGGACTTAATACATTTACTGGCAATCAAACTATTGTTTGAAACTGGACATGAAATAAAAACAAAACCAGCCCATGTAAAGATTGAGTTGGAACGTAATTAGAATTTTAAAATACACAAACTGAAAATAAAACAATTCTTCTGAGCCAATAAATGTCATGCCAAAGAGAGAAGCAGATAGGGCTGCCAGTTTGGCAGCATCATTTTTTAAAAAGATTAGCGTACAGTATAGAACTGAACATTATGATGCTTTTCAAGAGATCTTGGCAAAGGGTATTTTATGAAACCTGTTCAGTTTTGAGTTGTGCTTCAGGAAAACCAACATTAATCTCCAAGAATGTGAGTGTTCCCAAATTCCTGCTTTGTTTTTGCCTCAGCAGATTCTGCATCAGAGCTGTAGGGAAAGTGGATCTCTCTGTAGAGAACAGACTCTTGAGACTGATCAGGAACATGGATAGAACATCTGTGCAACATGCCGAAAGGAGCAGGTAATTTAAAGGTTTGAAAAAGATAGGCCTGCGGTTTGCATGTCTTTGTTGATGGTGTCTTGCCATCTCTGTTTTGTATACCTGCGAGGACACCAGCCATTGAAATCTTATATATATTTATATAAGATAAATATATCTTCTCAAGCCTGAGGATGGCAGATGAGATTCTGCTGAAACGTTGCGACAACTTTAACAGAACTACAATGACATGGGATAATACCCGAAGGAAGCTAAACAGCACACATACACACACACACACACACACACACACACACACATATATATATATATATTCCAATTTCAATTCAACTGTGGTGTCTGGGTATAAATCATTTTAGGAAATAATCACCATATTTACAACAATATTCATTGCATTAATATTAATTATATTAACATTAATAACCATAATAACCATACTATTTGTTTAACCAAGTTAACGTATCTATCTTATATCACTCATCCTTTCATATATTTCTCTATTTCTAGCTCCTGTTTTTGTCAGCTAACCATTGATAAAGTGAGTCCCAAATCAAAAAATGTTTAGTTTCTTCTTTTTCCTAAATTGTCAGTGTCAGCTTATCCATTTCTGCACATTCTAATATTTTTCTAATCACATCTTCATCTGTTGGGATCTCTTTGCTTTTCCATTGTTGTACAAATACTATTCTCGCTGCATTGTTTACATGTAAAATGAGATAAACATTCCCTTTGTTATACCTGTCTGGTAAAATGCCCAACAAAAATATCTCTGCTTTCAAATGTATATGCTGTTTTATCATTTTTCCAAGACATATATATATATATTTGTTCAATATTTTTTCTCTTTTTGACATGTCCACCACATATGAGAATGTGAACCAGGTATCTGGTGGCATTTCCAACATTTTGCAGATTTATCCTTAAACAGCTTTGCTAACCTTGAGGGTGGAAAGTGCGCCATCTTTTTAAACATTTTATAAAGATTTTCTTTGTATGTAGTTGACATTGTTAATTTATAATTTCTATCCCATAATTTCCATGATTGATCTAACTCAATCAAATAGCCAAAATTGTTAGCTCATACTATCATTGTCTCTTTTACTTGTTCCTCTTCCATCTTGATACTTAACAAATTGCTATATATTTTCTTTATTATTTTTTCATCTGTCCCTGTTAATATCTGATCTAGTTCTGTTAATTATTTATTTATACCATACATTTTAACATCTAGATGTTAAAAACATATCTAGATTGTATCTGCACATATGCCCACCATGTTATCTCAATCCCTTGATCACTCAGTTCCCATTTAGTTTTAAGTTCTCTCTTTTCATTTTAAAATATCTTTATATTGGTAACATTCTCTATATCAATAACATTTGGATAAATCAGTGCCTCCATTGTGGAAAGCCAAACTTGTATTTTCAAATAATGTTGTTCTTTAATTTTTCTCCCATGTTAATAATAATGCATTCTTTTTTAAAAGGAATCTTTATTTGTAAAAACAAACATACACATACAAAACATAAAAACATAAAACCATCTTCCATTTTATATACATACAGTGTTTCAGTTGGTTACAAATCTTTTGTGCTATTCTTTTGTAGTCATTTACTCACAATTTAAATCAATTTTCACATTGTTGAACTAACATATGCTTGTATATTTATCAGTTATTAATAATCCATGACTAAACTATTTATTCCATAATGCATTCTTAACATAGTGTCTTTGGAAATAGCTATCTATTTTGTTTTTTCTATACCATAAAAAAAGCATGTCAACCTAGTTCGAGATCATGTCCCTCCAAGGTCAGTAGTCTTTTGTTCCTCAATCCAATCCATTCTTTCACCAAGTAAATGTGAAAGCCTGATAGTACAATTCCCAATCTGGTAGCCCAAAATCACCTGTTTTTAGAATCTTGCAACATTTTCAAGTTTATCCTTGCTGTTTTCCTTTGCCAAATATATATTTAATATTGTTTTGTTTAATTATTCTAAATATTTTTCTCCAGTTTTATTGGTATTGTTTGAAATAAATATAGTAATCTTGGCAGGATATTCATTTTTATGGTGGCTACTCTTCCCATCAATGATAGTTGTAGATTTTTCCATTTTCCCAAATCCGTTTTAATTTGTTGCACCAATTTATAAAAATTATCTTCTTTAATCATTACATACCTTGCCATTAGTTGGATTCCTAAATATTAAACTTTCTTGACTATCTGTATATTTTCCTCAGTCCTTTTTTCTGTATGTCTATAACATTTTTAACTATTATTTTGTTTTTTTTCTTTACTTATTTTCAGTCCTGCAACTTCACCATATTCTTCTATTTTCCTAATTAATTTAAGTCCATTTTCTTGTGCTGATTGTTCTTATTGAATTGTTTTCTTTTAATAATATAATCCCCAATGAACATTGTATTCCATAGGAAAACAATAATGTATAAATGAGACAGAGTACCAAATTTCATCAATAGTCTCTTGTAAAATACAACCAAGAAGTTACTAACAGTAATCTATTCCTAGATGTAATAGGAAACTGGTGGTACTATGGAATTCTAAGGACAGATTAAAAAACTAGCCATTAATTATAAGTGTAGGTCAATGGTTCTCAACCTGTGGTCCGCAGGACTCGGGGGACATAATGTCGACATAAGTGGTTCATGAAGACTTGAAGTAATGTTATGATTTAAATCTTGAATTAAGTCTTGGGGGGTTCGTGCCATGATCCATGGTCACAAAAGGTATTTAAAGGGGGTCCATGATGAAGAAAAGGTGGAGAACCGCTGAGTAGATTGCAAAATGAGAGAGATTATTGATTCAGTAGTCCAACAGAGTACACTGATCCAGAATCTACTAGAACTTGGTGTCCAATAAATTTAAACAATAAGACAACCCATGACTCATTTCAAAGATACTTCCTTACCTAAACAAAGAATCAGAATGACCACAAGTAGGCAAAAAGCATTGGAACTAGGAGCAATTTCCAACTGGCTTTTCCTTGGACTTTACTTATGGGAAGCTAGCAGGGAGCTTGGAAATCACTCCTCCTCCTCCTCCTCCTCGGCTGAACCATAGAACTGCCTGTCACTTTGCTGAGTGGTGGAGGAACAATGGAAGCCATGGACAGGAAAGAAAACTGCACCCCCAGTCTCCATCCACACCTATCAACTCCTGGCATTCCCCAGAAAGACTTATTTCACCAACAAGCATTCTGAGCCACTCTCTTGTCCTTCCCTCATGGCCCGCCACCATTAAGAGAGTTCAAATTTTAACCTTGGTTCTAAAGCAGCCAATTGCCATTTGCCTAGGCAAATTCAGTACAGAAGCAAGAGGCAGCCAGGAAAAAGGGCAAGGATATAGCCCTCCCATCTTTCCTTACACCATGGAACCTATGGGTTTCTGGGAACTATAACTTGAAGGTGTTAAAGCAGAAACAACTTCCCCAAATTTCATTCCCAGGATCTAGACATTCTGTAAATTAGCACATTAATTACCCTAGTTCAATAATTGTTGCCTTATATCTACAATTTTGCCCAATTGAAGATAATAAATGGACACACATTTTAGTAATACACAGCAAATAACAATTTTCCCTACTGTAGATTTTTTTTTTTTACTTGAAATAATTTAATTGTTCAACATTTCAATCTTAGCTTCATTTTTTTACGTTGGGCCCCAGTTCTAATTATGTGGTCAAATATTGCCACCACCTGCATCTAACAGCAGATTCCTTTTCTTCATAACCATAGAAGTAGGAAGATGCAAACAAATAAAACTTTAATTCTATATGTTTTGAGTTGGGAAAATTTCCCCAATTCATGAAAATGTTTATTAAGGACTTGGCAGTTTCAAATAAAAATCAAGGATGCTGTGAGACATCCTTTTGGATGGTTGATGAGGAAAAATAACACAAGCAGCAGGACACTATTGCAACACCAGCTCCATCCTCATATATGATTGTGACATTGCATGCATGCACAGAAGGACCAGAGTTTGCATCACAATGGCAAGAAGCTGCCATTTTTACCAAAGCCTGCATCCTGCAGTGATCTCACTATAGGAAAAAATGAAATGGAAACTTATCCATTTCATGATTAGATTTTCCCCATGTTTCAGAGAACACTGATGAGTAAAAGTTCTCAACAGTTCACTGTGGGTAGTTAACTGAAGATCAATCCATCCTTTATCCACTTTCCAGAATAACAATTTCCTTATGCAAAGCTCCAGAATCAATAGGTTATGAATGCTTGAAAGGTACCAGCCTCCTCTATCCAAGGATAATTTAATTTTCTTCCGATATCTTTGAAGCCTTGAATATTTGTGGTTTTTCTTTTTTACTTGAGGGAGGAACAGCATAATAAAATAGTAGAAAAATTATAATCCGCATTTGTTACACCTCTATATGTACCACAGAGATGAAAACTAAATCTGGGAAATAACTAAAAGCCATCCCAGAGAAATAACTGCTTAAGACAAAAATAGCAAGAAGGCTGGCATTTAATTGTATTTTCCCCTCCTTTTTCTGTCACTTGTTTGTTGTTTGTATTGAAAATGCTACTTAACACTTTTTGAAATGTGCAAATGAAGGAGTAGAATAAGAGGGAAACAAATGTGCTGTTTGCAAAAAGGAAAGCTGAAATGAGACACAGAATTAAAAAAGAACAAAAATGAGAAATAGAATTCTTAAAACTCAACCAACAATACAATATTTTTTCCTGGCATTGAAAAGAGTATCATAAAAATAGCAAACCTTTGATCTCTATTTATTGACATCAACATAGATCTTAGCACCTTTGACCTAAAGCTGATTAAAGATGAAACCTTTGCTCAAATTATATAGTCTGATAGGGGGTGTATAATAAATCCAAACAAAATTTTTAAAAAACCACTATACAACAGACACCACATACACACATACACACACACACACCACCGCCATGCCACAATATATAACAGAACAAAAGGAAAGGAAAAAGAGAACAGGAATCAATGGCAAGCCCAATATGCAGTTTCCACGAAAATCTCCTCAATTTCATTCAAAGTGTTTCCCCAGTGGGCACATGGATGATATACTTCAATTATTAGCAGTCCATGGTCATGCTGATATTTTCCTGGGAAGCAAAGGAATTGGATTCTGCCCCTGCCTCCCAATTTTTTACATGATTGGAATCTCAGCATCAAACTTACCTGATTAACATAGTTTTAAATAAATGTCAAGACTTTCATACCACTAAGATTTCAACCAGTTCCAGTTGTACACATTTGGGAAGCACCATTAATGCTACTGATGTGAGGTTTCAGAATATGTGGCTAATCCAAGCCTTTAAGATCTGTTTCATTGTCAGCTATAATTTGTGTATAGAAAAAAAAAATCTTCAGATTTTGAAAAAAGAAATTGGGCTTCGAAAAGCTAGGTTCTGATAGGGACAAAGTAGTTTTATTGTCATAGAATCATGTTGTTCCTTACTTTTAAACCATAGGTTTTCTGGATATGACAGTTTTTAAGTTATTGGCCAAGTATTTGGAAACCATGGCTATTGTTGTTAAAAAGTACCTGTCATTCTGTTTTTAACTTGATAATTATTTTGAGTTTTTGGCATCTTATTTTGAGTAAATTGTGTGATGGCCTACAGATTCTTGCATTATAAAGTGGCTTGGGCAGAGAGCGATATGGGAAGGAATGTTTTAGAAAAGTGAAAATTGTAGCTGCAATTGTGCAAGGGCTGTGTGTGTGCACACATGCACACTAGCCCACCGCTCACACAACCCAATTCCCCCTTCCCCCCAGTCAGACTGCCAAGCCGCAAAGGTTGGGGACCACTAGGTTAGGGAATCAGACAGATACTTGCAAATTACTTAGAACAGTTTTGGACAGCTGGGAAATTCTGAAAGTTGACCTCCACATATCTTCAAGTTGACAAAGTTGAAAAACATTGACATAGAGATCTAATGCTGTGGAAAGAATGTTTTACTGGACCAAACTGCCAGAATTTTTTTCAGAATCTATAAATAGCTGAATGCCTGAAAATCTTCAGTATTTAACATGTTTTGGTGAGAAAGTTATGTCTCAGATAATTGAAATTTGTTAACTTTTCTCCTTTAAATACTATCTAGTCAAAAGTGTTTGTATACATACTTTTTAAATTTTAAATTGTTGAATTAATTAACATGAATTATCAGATTGTAATAGTTCCACTGGGTTGAAATACCTACTTTTGGACACTTCTGGGAAGATGGCCAACTGAAATGCACACCTGGGCAGAGATCTCTGAAGGTTTTCCTCTGGGTTGTAACTCTCTAGCTTTACAAGTGAAGGAACTGGCATAGATACATATATTTGTGTGTGTGTGTGTGTGTGTGTGTGAAGTAATTCTTAAAGTAGGCAAATGTTATTGAAAATGTATTTGTGAGTATTTGTTTTAAAAGAAAGTTAAAGAAAATGATGTATCCGTTTAAAGACAAATTCTGTTAAAAAGGATTTTTATAAAAAAAAAATTCTGTAAGGGTAGGGATCTAAATGCAATACTGAAGTTTAAAGCTTGTATGTCAAGAAGTAAGAGAAAAAGATGCATTAGAAAGTTTTGACTTAAAATGTGTTTAAAAAAAGTTTAGTATTTTTTTAAAAAGGGTGAAAAAAAGAGATTTTTTTTCAGTAAGGTCAAAGAATTTGAAAGAATACAATGACTCCCATTCATAAAAATGGTGACAATTCACGAAGATTATTTGGTGCAAATAGAAATACATACTATTTCCATAAGAAGGAACATAAAGAAAGAATGGTTAAACAGATTTATTTTTTTCAAAGTGGAAAATATTTTTTTCATTTGGGTATCACTTCTGCATTTTGTGCTTGTGATAAAAGAATGAAACTTTGGGTTTGTTGATCAAAAGATTTGTTGTTATAGAAATGGTGAGATATATTAATATTTAAAAGCAAAAAGTTGAGATTGGAGAGTTTGTATCTTGTACTGTACTCTAAGCAGTGTGAGAAGTCAATGCGTTTTCCCACCCCCCCTTTTTTATATCTCACACCCCCTTTTTCTTGCTCCTTTTCTTTCCTGAATTTCCTATTTCTATTTGTTTTTTCTTCATATTTTGTATAATAAAACATTTTTTAAAAAAGGAAAGTGATATAGTTTCACTTAGGAAAAAATTCAGAAATGCCAGAGAAGAAAAATTACATAGGACATAAAAATTTTATTCTGAAATGATCTCTGGCCACAACAATGAATGTGACAAATATTCACTAAAACAGTCATAACTCCTGTCATCAGCTATACAACACAGAAGTATCATACAACTGGCCACAAGAATTTGAATTTAAAAAACTCCTACAACATATTCAATGTGAAGTGGCTGTGACAGTAGCAGCATCTCACATAAAAATTTTACATATATATATATATATATATATATATATATATATATATATATATATACACACATACACAATACACATTCAGTCATTTTTCACGTTTTCAGTACACAAGAGTTGCAGCATACCAATCACATGTCTAAATTGTTGCTCATTTTAAAGAAAGTGGAAAAAAGCAGCTATTGAGCTGAATGAATACATCTTTTTCATATTTTGCAGCAAAGATGCAAATATCCCCAGAAACAATACCATTAACAAATATTTTTTTAAAAAAATCTTACTCATAGCTTATCCAGTTGATAATGCTCAATTTTCATCATCTTAAACCCTTTTTTCTGAACATAATGTTTAACAGCTACTTCTGTTTGGGAAAATCCTTAGGAAAAATAGATGGATTCAAAGAATTCTGACATGTATTTAAAGAGTCTAATAATCCAGTTTGTTGCTATTTGAGTAGACATAATTCCTTGAATTTTGCCACTGCCTATGGATTTTCATGACACCTGCTTCTGGTTTCACCCAAGACTCATTCTAATCAACAGAGACTACTTGGCAATAGTCATGAAGTGCTTTTAAAAAATAACAGTAAAAAAAAAAAGTCAGGAGTCCTTTCTGACTTCCTAACTAACCACAAGGTAAAAGTGGCATTAAATGCCTTGTACCCAAGTTGTAAAAATCCCTGGCCACATTTACTGAAGCCAGATATATAGAAAAAGGAATGCACTTTGGTTCATACCAAATGCCCTGGGATTAATTCTCACGAAAAAATTAAACAGTTTGAGGTAATTTTCCCTTTATATAAATACAGTTGACTCTGTCTAGTGCTGTTATAACAGCCAACACAATATTGTTCTTAAAAAAGTTAATCAGATCTTATGATTTCAGCTGAGTAATATGTAACACCCTATTTAACCCCTGAATAAAAATGAAAATCTTTGCAACAGAGAAGTCTGTTCTCTACTAAGTAGTATGATATACATTAAGGCCTGGAAAATAGCAGGGAAAATCAAGCAGAAACCTTTCCAATTTCTGTCCAGTTCATAAGCTGGATATGTAGAAAACCGAAGTAGTCTTCTAAAGTAATCATTAATTTATAATGGTGTTTCCAGAAGAGGTTTCTGGTGAATTATGATCACAGAGGCATATTAAAAAGAAGTGTAGTACTTCAAAAATAGATTTCAATCGTACTACATAGTACAGTATTCAGAGGGTTAAAGAGACAAAGTTGCATGCTCCATCACATGGCATTGTTTATAACAAAAGGCACATTGTTAATATCAAGGGCACAACTTTATCCTTCATGGTTCTTTTGCATATCCATTGTCCCCTGATTATTCCAACACATTGACAATGCAAATTATCCAACCCTCTCATGGTGCAAGAACTGAGTAAAATAAGACTGCAGCCAAAGATATGACATGTTTGTGTTATTACTAAATCTTCAAAGATATTCTGCATTCCCAGACAATTGTAACATTTTATACTGAACAAAATTTTCAATCAATGCACCCAAACTAATTAAACCCCTTAGAAAAAAAATCATGTCAAAGCAAGAGGCAACTTTTTCTTCTTTGTACTTCATTTCCTTTTCCCAGTTAAAAATAATGGTAGAGAAGAAACATGTCATTGAAAATGGCAGCCTCTAGCTGGCTAACTTTAAAAAAAAAAAAAAAAAACACGTGTTTTATTTTTAAAGCATATAGGAAGTTGTATTCTAATAAAAGCTTTTTAAAATAATTCTGTACATGGTATTGTGGCCAAAAAGTTTCTGGTAGAACAGTGAACAAAGTCAATCATAAATGCAAATTGGCATTCTAAATCTCATGTATTTAAAAGAAATTAAACGGGTTGATTCAACTCATGAGTCATTCATGAAAGTTACGAACAATTTTTGTGAAATTTGTTAACAACTTCAGGTAAAAATGTAATAGATGCAACCATTTATTTAATGCAATGATTGGGATTTTTTTCGATTATTGGGAGAAATATAGAAATTTACCATCTTCCACAGAAATATATTCCTGTGCTGGTGAAACCCTCATCAGAGTAGAAATATCTTCATTAATTTCACAGCATCCACCGTCGTTTCAGCCCTGTTCAAATATTATCAATCTATATGCAACATCAATTTTAGCAACATTTGTTTCCTTTGAAAAACTATGTTGAAAAGGAAGTTGACCTATTTTCTGAATCATATTCTATTCGTCCCAATATGGAAATCTCAATCTGGTAGTCATTACCCCCAGACTGAATTGTTGAGAAAAATGTTACATTGGTCAAAGCCTGGGGAGGGAGAGTAGGAGAAAGGAGAGAGGGAAGAGTTCCCACCACTAGAATAGACCACTCACAAATTCTGCAGAGTTGCTATGCTTCAAGTGGAAAGACCAGCTTTTTTGTGACTAATCATATTCCACAGCTGAGCCAGTAATAAATCATCCTAGCTTTTGGACAGCAGAAATGGTGAGATTTCACATTCTGAAGACCATTGATGTACTCCATCTGCAAGCTATCACTGACAAATCACCTTCCTTCTCATCTCCCATTCCTTTTACTTATTTAATCAATGCTAGCATTGGATGTTTTCCTGTTTTTATTTTGTTAATTAGTAAATAGGTAAAGACTAAAAAAAAATTAGAAGGCCGGGTAAGTGAGAAGGCTGTGGTTTCTTTTAGTCATTCATACCTCTCTTCATCCATCTCACTTCTTTCTTCATGGTTTGACTTTTGAAACAGAGCATCCATTAATATAAAGGACTCTAAATCTACTTCAGGCCAACAAAGGACAATTTCAGCTTTAACTGCCACTTGTAAAATTCACACTCCATAAGACTCCTGGATTATTGGGCAAGATATTGGGATAAGATTCCCATTCCCCTTATAATTTTCTATTGAGATGATTCCAATTGGAAGTCTCCAATGCTCTACTATGACAAAGTAGAAGCCTATGAAGAGTTTGCTGGGCAGCCTGAGAAAATCCTTTTACTCAGGATATGTATGTAGTTGTACAGATGAAGATGTGCATCAGTGGCTATATGAAAAGAATGTATTCAACAATAATTTATTTCTATATTTTAGAAATTGGGTATTTTATACTGAATTAAATAAATTTAATAATAACACAGAGTGAGTAGTTCTAGTTCATATAAGTAGTTTTATACTACATTCTAGTATATTCATTTATTTTTCTTGTCTGAAACATTTTTTGGAATGTGGCCTTTGATGTTCTACTCATAACTCAAGGCACCCTACACATGAAAGCCTGTATCTTGCTCTATATAAAATCTAATATTAATAGAATATAAAGAACATCTTGGCACTGCAAATTGTATTTTGATTTTCTGTGCATATAGACTTTTTAAATAGAGTAAATATATAACTCAGATATTACTTTCATTTCATTTTTAAGGTTCTTTTACTTCTTCATTTGCTCTAGAAATGTAAAGACATAAAAACATGTTTTACCATTCAGCAGTTAGAAACTTTGAAAAGACTGAAGGAATAACTTTAAGAAAACTGAGGCATTTTCATTAATAGAATGTCTCATGTATCATCTTCATGAGGCAATTAATAAATTCAGATGTTGATAACATAGCTACAGAATACAATTTTACAGGAAACAATGAGATGGAATGGGTGTTTCCAGTAACATAACACTTGAAATGTTGAAGTAATAATGATACTATATACATGGAGATTTAAATACCAATATATACATTGGAAGGAAGTTGTCCCATTTTCCCAGAGTATGGAATTTTGCATATATGCCTGGAGGGGAAAGCTTTGCTCCTGACATTCCAAAAATGAAGACAACAGAATAATTTCAATTGCAAGTGGTAGGAAGAAAGTAAGAAAGAACAAAATATGAATGTCACACTTTCACATTTTTAAAATCCAGCACTAACTGCTTGATTTTGTACATGGAAATCTTTTTAAATTTTTACCAGCATTCTCTGCATCTTTTCCTCATGTTCCATTTGAAATAAGTTTGTGGGGAAAATGGTTTTTGTTCTCACAGTGAAAATTTATGAATTCTGGGAACACACAACCACAGAATGTATTAATTGGACTGTATTAGTTGTAAGCCAAGCCCAGGATTATTACTGTATAATAATCTGGTGAATAATATAAGAACACAGGACAAAACATGGTATGTTAGATCAGTCTTGGCAGGAAATAATCCAGTTGGTCTACACTGTTTCTGAAGCAAAATCAATGTTGCCTCTCCATCCCTTCATATCTGAACTTTAGTTTTAAGTATGGAATAGGATAAAATTAAACATAGATATAGGTCAGCACAAGATTTTAGTTTACAGTGACTAATCAACTTTGTCCTTTATTTGATGCAGCTCAGTATTCATAGCCTCAAGAAACTTTCATCAAATGAACTGCATTTAATTTTGAGGCTTGCAATTATATAGTGGGAGGGGAAGGCAAGCTTTTGTCAAAACAGCTTTGTTTCTGTATCAGTAACTCAAAAATATGGAAAAAACCAGAAGAGCAGCAATACTACTTGGCTATCAAGCTGATTAGCTTGGCAGTTGGCCTGGAGTCACATTCAAAAACTGTCTAACTTTATTTCTCTAGTACAATCTACTTTTCAGCATTGTAGGAGGTAAAGTTCAAGATCTTTTGCTTTTGCTTTTCCTATTGTTGACTTTTTTTTGATGGAAAGTTTGGGGAACATTGAAGTTGTTCCTATGATATATTTTCAGTGCTGAAATGCGTGAAATTAAGACAAGGTTTTATGCATTCATATCATATTAATCCGTACCTGTAAGTTGATAGTAATTTTGGATTGATAGTATTTTTGGATAAAAGATTATGTCCAGGCTAAGCCCTTGGGATGCCCTGATCTACAACTCCTACACTTCTTAGCCTGCATGACCACTGACATCTCCAAAGGGAATAGCTTGAGAATCACAAGGCTGCTGCAGACATATATATCATTCCAATCCAAGGCAGACTCCTACAGCTACAGCAAGAGCATCATCAGCATGCCCAGACACCTTCTTTGGTGCCCAGAAGTTCTGTGTCTCCCCTAATTATATTTTCTAAAATGTGTGCATATCTGTTGGAGTATTTGCATATATACACACAAAACACATAGATATATATGTGAATGAAACTAGCATGCTGCAACGTGTGATTTTTTAGATTTATCACAATTTACAAGAATGTCAGTTTTTATAGCCCCATAGATTTATGTTTTTCCTTTTGGTAAAACAAAATTGTACAGGGAATTGAAATACTGTGCTTGGCCTGTCATCAAGCCATCCATGCAGGGGAAGAAGGCAAGGCAAAGTTTTTGAGGGACTGGGGGATAGATAAGCATATTTCCCAAAGTTTGACTTTTTATATACATTGATGCCTTGTGGCTACCAAGAATCACATTGGCTGCTATCTTCTGACACAATTTATTCTGAAACATCCAAATGTTCTGACTGGCAGTTCTTAGAATGTTACTGTTTTCTTCAGAACTTATTAGCTTTTCTCAATAAGCCTTCTTGGAAACAGAATTGCAAGAAATATCTTCCTATTCTTATTTGTCCCCTCCCATGTGGCTGTTCTCTTTTATCTATGGTGCCAATTGTGACTCAACCAGTCTGCCACAATTTCTGTGTTTCCTATTTAGGAGTAAGTCTAACTTAATTCAGGGGAACAACTTGAGTTGCAGTCTAAAGTATTTAAGCTCTTGAAAGCTCTAATTTTTTTTATTTTATCAGATTTTTATTATTTTTACAAATTCCATTAAGGAGTAGAAATTACTTCCAAATGAACAGATTTAGGACTGTTCTCTGAGGTTCATAAATATGCCAGATAGCACAATTTTATAAATTTTATAAATGTTTAGTTTTACATTGGCCAAATAGTGGAATTTCATTTTTAATGTAAATATTGCATATTCACAAACTTTACATCAATTTCAATATTTTTCTTCCTGGATATTTGACAAAGAATTGTTAAAGGAGTGTTATGAGCATGAAGTAAGCCCTTTGTGGATGTTCTATTAGAATATTTTAACAATTATTATGTGGCATTCTGTAAATAATCCATACTACAGACAGAATCACAAACAGCCATGCAAAACCTCACTTATAGCCCTGAATATTTTCTAGATCATTGCATGAAAATATGAAGAAATGCTTATAGGAATGGAACCTAACTGCTATAACAAAAGCAATGATAAGAAAGTATTAAAATTCACTCCTAAGAAAAGCCATGATAAGGAAAAGGAATTTACTCCTTTCCTCACCTTGCTAAAAATATCAAGCTAAGATAGTAACCAGTGGCCTGCCACTGACACACCGTTGTGCCATACTAATTCCACAATAAGGCTAATTGTTGTTTACAAGAGAAACATTTCATTTTAAAAAGTGTAAAAACTTAAAGCATTTTCCCCATGTAATTTTTTTTAGAAAATCAAAACAGTGCTTAACACATTTAAAGTAATCAATTAAAAAATACAAATGTTTAAAGGTATTGATCAAATAAAAATAGAAATTTGAGCTTCTTTTTCATGTGAATAAGGCTCAGCAACATAATTGCGCACTCTCTCTCTCTCTCTCTTTCTTTCTCTTAATCAGCATTAGATTATTCAAACCTCAGCTCACAAGCTTTGGCAACACTGTTCTCTGCTGAATATTCCCATTGGCGTCCGTCATCTGTGCCAGATTAGTCCTCAGTTTTGAAGCTGAGTTTGAAGTTGGAGGTAACTTGGAAATGGATGTGATAGCACCAGTGCTTTCCGTTATTCTTTTTGCTGAAGTCTTCTCCCCAGTTGGCGGCTTTGGCAAACGTCTCCTGAGCCATGGATGCCGTAAAGCCTGACTGGGTGTCATACGCAGCATTGGATCCCACTCTAAACACTGTTTCAAGAAGTCAAGGAAGAGCGGATCATCACATCCTTTCAATGCACTCCCCCATTCTCTGCTCTCTGGGGGGGGCACGCAATTTGCCCCGCCTGGAACGGCTACCATTAAGCACAACAGAACCATCAGACAAGGTAGTAATTGAACAATATCGAGGGTAACCCTTGGAGCTCACAAAATTTTTTGCTCTTTTTGATGAATCCAGTAGCTTCTGGGAAGGCATGCCCAAGAGTTCTATCATACAAGCCAGCTGATCCCCTTCATCTTCTCCTGGTAAGAGAGGATAGCCTGTTAAGAGTTCAGCAAGAATGCAGCCCAGGCTCCACATGTCTATTGGCATCCCATATCGAGCACCAAGGATGACTTCAGGAGCACGGTAAAAACGTGATTGGATATATGTATAGACGCGCTGGTGCTCATAACAGCTAGAACCAAAATCAATCACTTTAATGCCACTCCTACCCTGTTGTTTTAACAAAATGTTTTCTGGTTTAAGGTCACAGTGAATTATTCTGTTTTTGTGCAAAGCATCCAAGCACTGTAAAATGGAGTGGGCAAATTTACGAACCAAAGGCAGGCTAAAGCCCTGAAATTTATTTTTCTTAATGAGCTCATAAAGGTTCATGCTCAGCAACTCAAATGTCATGCATATATGGTTGCGGAATGTGAAGTTCTCCAGCATGTGTATAACATTCATGTTATTATCTTTGTCCTGTTTTTTAAGGTGCTCCAGAATTTTAATCTCTTCTGCAGCTTGGCGGTGAAAACGCTTCTCATTTCTCACCATCTTCAGAGCAACATGTTGATGCATCTTGTGATCATATGCCTTTACCACTTGTCCAAAACTTCCTTTTCCTATAACTTTAAGAACTTCATATCTGTAAGATATATGATCATGGGGTATTTGCACATAAGATCCCTGGTCATCATCATATCCACAATTGTCTGGACCACTAATGACACCTTGCCTTTTCTTTGCATTTGGACCCACAAAATATATTTCAGGGTAGCTGAAGATCTCATGATGCTCAAAGGCTGTTAGCTTTTGCATATATTGCTTCATTGCTTGCTCAGGAGTCATGGGAGTAGCTTTTATCTTTCCTGGCCCTTCGGTAGATTTCAAGGAGTTGTAGCTCCCTTGACGCCTATGACAGCTCTCAAGTTGCCTATCTTGTACCATTGGCAGTCCTGATTTTGCTAGTGTTGCAAGCCCATTTGGTTGTGTGGATAGAACTGTCCTTTTGTTACTATTATCTTCAAAGAGCTGTTGGATCTGCCCATGACTGGTAACATGTAGATGCTCATTCATGGTGTGCTTGTTTCCACCAACCTAAAATACAAAGCATGATTTTCTTATTAAAAAACTGCAGGCTGATAATGATTTCCAAAATTCTATGAAAAATCAAATTAAATTCAGGACTTATATGTCTTGCATGTCCTTCTCTTTCCTAAACTGTACATTGAGACCACTAATGATCCAGATTACCAGTGGAATTCTTCTGCTGGAGCACAGGTGTCAAACTCACGGCATCACATTGCCATCATGTGACATTTTTCTCCTTCGCGAAGCTGGGGTGGACATGGCCTGCATGTGATGCATCCGGCCTGCAGGCCATTAGTTTGACACCTCTCTGCTAGAGGAAGACACCCCTGTGTGACCACTCAAAAGCTTCTTTAGGATCACAGAACACTCCAAAATAGTAATAGATATTACTTTTCAAGGAATTGTCTGCTGTACTGAAATTTTCATGGGAACTTCAAATAGTTCCCAATCTTTTTCATATTAATAAATTATAAATCTAGATCCAATCCATTATATCTTATACACTGGCTTGACTTCCCAGGGTGCTTTCCTCATACTTGGCTATATAATATCACATTATTAGTAACTCATTGAAATTATCTTACATTAACATTTATTATTTCAAATTAATTCTCATAAATTCTACAAAACTACTAAATAAATAGATAATTTAAATCATTAAAAGTGAACAATTTTCTTTTTGAAAGAAAATCACTGAACACATTTTAGTCCAGAAGTTTCAAATCAGGTTAGCTGACATCAAAATAACAGCACTCTGGCACACTCCTCCCCTAAGATGGCTACTGAAAGGTGAGGGAATTTTTTTCTCTTGCTGACAATCTCCTGATTTTGGAGCAGATTTTGACAGCATTGTTTCCTGAATATGAATGGGAAGACTTAGGAATGACCCAAGACAATTTTAGGATGGCCATGGACCAGGAAGAAAAATAATGAAGACTGTAATAATGTAATAATAGGGAATGAAGTTCCCTATGGATGTGGCCACAAAGTCACCAATCACTTATTTATTTTTTTCCTTCTTGGTAGATTGTTCTCAAAAGCAAACCTGGGTTAAATACACTTATTGAAGTTTTTGTTTGTTATGCTTTTTATTTCTAAAAGTTAACTGGTTGCATGCAGATTTATTTTAACCCCCTGCTGGATTTTATTTGGAGGGTTGTTGTTTTTTTGTCTCATGACTTATAAGGAAATCTACTGGGTGTTTCTAGGTACTGAAGGTGCTTGGGCTTGATTTACATTTATATTGGACTTTCACTACAGGAATCTTGCATTTCATTAACTTGTAAAAGGGTTTGAGATTACTTTTTAAGTCTTGGCTCAAAATATCAAAAAATATCCTCCCTGTTTTTCTATTTATATTTTCACTCTGAGGAATATTACTTCAACTTTCTATGCTCTCTGTCTCTGATGACTCCTCTGATCTTTCTCTGCTAACTTCCATGAGAGCAACAACATATTAGATTACAGACAAGGAAAACTGGCTGGCATTTGAAAAAAGACTGGTAACATACAAATCCAAATTGAAAGTTTGACAATATAATAATGGTTGCAAAAAAATACCCAGTTGCAAGTAACTGTAGATAAAGCAGATTCACAAAAGAAATTTTATTTGGAAGTAGATTCAATGAAGACTAAAAGAAATATGGATTTTACAGGCTTAAAACTAAGTGGATTGTACACAACTTCCTATAATTCAGGCCTGCAATCTTTTACAACAGCAGAAAACTGACTGGGTGGATAAGTGATAAAGACTGAAAGAGATTGGGGAATGGATTTATCATATTAACCTGGAAAACAATTTTATCTGGACTTCTTTGGGAAGACAGATCAATTTTGGAGAACAGAATTAATTTTTTTAACCAAACAACAATAAATAAGAGAGGGTATTAAGAAGAAAAATAGATATTTGATCTAGGACAAATTAGTGTTAACTGTTGGATTGATTTGGGATAGATAAGAACCTGTGGTGAATTTTCTACAAGTTGAATACAGCAAGTTTGTTAACAGAGGGTTTTGATATTTTACTCTTACCTTTTTTGTTGCTTTACCTGTTAACTATTTTTTCATTAATAGGGTGATGACAAGCTAATAATTTGCAAACAAGTTTAAAATTTGGGGGATCTGTTTAGCAAGGGGTGGGAAATTCATATTTTTGCAATAAACTTATCAGTATTCAACTAGGGAGGATAATACCATGTGAATGAGGTTTTTTTTACAATGCATCTTTTTTGTTTAATGTCTTATCTGTTTTGTTTTTTTATTTTTTTCTCTTTTGGAGTTGTATATGTGGTAATAGAATAAAAATTACATGGATAAAAGTATTCTAATTCCTTAACCTTCATTTTTAAAAATAATGTTTACTTCTTCATATCCATTTTTGTCAATTCAATATTTCTTGACATTTCTGAATTATTAATCTGATTTTCCTCAATTTAACTCTTCCAAATGGAACTGAAAATTTATTTTGTCAAGTTGTGTGAGAATTTTTAGAATAGTTCTGAAGAGGGACTAAAATCCTAATCTATAAAAATTAGATGGCCTATATATGGTTTTTTAAAAATCAAGGTGGTACTGTTCCATTGATATTTTATACATACATACATACATACATACATACATACATACATACATACATTTTCTCTCTCTCTCACACACGCACATGTACACACTAAACAACCTGCATAATACCATAATATATACACCACATAGCCAAGAAGCCTATGAAAGGAACATGTGAAAAACAGCATCCAATAAATATTAGTTTGTAAATGTTTCAAATAACTCCCTATTTTTCCTCACTAAGGTTTTTTAAAAGCAGCACAACACCTGAAATCTTAGAAATTAAAAGACAGTGTTATGCTGACATCCTTTCATAAGGGCAAAATGGGGACTAGCTTCCAATGTGCCCAGACTGCCATATGAAACATAGAATCATATATTATATGATGAATATATCATCATCCCCATGAACCTTGGCTGATAACTAATATAGATATATCTTACACAGCTGAGTTTATAAATTATGTAATCTCCTGGTTTACTTTTCCAGGATCCTCTTCAATGCCAAACTGTACCTCTATTATTACAAACATTAACTACCAACTGCTGTTTTTGAAACTTCCGTTATATATGTTTCACTTGCTAGCATGAACCTAAGTTCTACTAGAAGCTGCTGGAGGAGAGAGCTGGTATAGCTCTCATTCATAGGCAAAGTTCAATGCCACTATATATGGTGTTTGAAATAATCAGTGATTGGCAGTAGTGAAAAATGTATTATATTAGTCTGCTATCCATCAGCAAGCAGATTAATTTCAATGAAGTAAACTTCCCTAAAGGTATATTTTATTATGATTTTCAATACTGATACAGAGTTAGGATGTCTAGAATAATTTCTGTATTTACCAATTAACAACTCTCAGTTAGAAAGATTTAAAAAGTATGCTCATTCAAATGTTGTCAACATTTACTACTGCAATTGTAAAAATGGCTAGAGGAGAATTCTCTCTCTAAGCCAAAGGCTGAGAAAACAATATGCTTTCATTCCATTCCTCACCCAAAACTTTCAGGACAGAAAACTTTGTGGTGCTGTATCAGTATCTTCTCTCCATTTAATAAAAATGCATGAACAGTCTAGGAAAACAATGTTTTACAATCTCAGGTATAAAAGTGATCTTATACATAGCAGCACCTCATTTTCAATTTGCTCCTGATTAAATTTTCACAGTTGCATGTGACCACAAGGATTGTGTAGCATAGCAAGTATTTGCACTATTGAAATATTACAGACTAGTGAGTTTAAGTTATGGCCTGCTAGGAGACTAATTCATTCATTATTGAATCCCTATTTATCATGCCAGACCAAGAAAGAGCTGGATCCTAGCAAATACGCAACAATCACTGTAATTATTTTCAAATTAACCAGTACATAATTCTTCTCAGTTAAATACTTTTCAAGTATATTCTCAAAATGATGTTCATCATCCTGAAAGCATTGGCTATAAAACAGTTTACATGCTAAATGATAGAATGGCTAAATAATCTTCGTACACAGAAAAGCCCAGTAGTACAATAAAAGTTGGCCCATGCAATGTGCTTATATATAATTTATTTGAATTGATTAATTCTTACTAAGTTCACAATATTCTTTTATTATACAACCTAGATCTGTTAACAAAATCTATTGATTTCATTGCCTAATTACATTCCAATTACATTAGCAGTTATTAAGATCATAAAATTACTGTCCACTTCAATCAGACACTGTCTACTAACATATTGCCAGCTCAAAAATAGGGCTCCTGAGTATCGCTTAGGTACATACATACATATAACATGA
Source organism: Laticauda colubrina (assembly GCA_015471245.1). Taxonomy (NCBI): domain Eukaryota; kingdom Metazoa; phylum Chordata; class Lepidosauria; order Squamata; family Elapidae; genus Laticauda; species Laticauda colubrina. The sequence goes on along the minus strand of BLBF01000022.1, from coordinate 24,288,290 downwards.
TTTTTTTCTCTCTCATTAACACATATAATTTCTTTCTTTGCAAACAGTGTTGCAAAATATTCTTTAAAGGGAAGAACAGAACAATAATTTATCTTTCCCAATTTATTCTTGCCATCTTCTGCCCTGATGTACTCTTAAACCAGAGCCTGAATCACATACTTGTCCCATGGTGATAGTTTTTTTTTTAGAGTAAGAAATACAATGGGATATAAATTATGCAGCCAAGAGAAAGTCTGGAAAACTAAACAACTTCTCAAGTAAAACTTGTCGAAGTTTAGCAGGAATGAAAGTAAGAAATCTGTAGCTTTCCAGGGGTTGTTGAACATCAGGAGTAATCATTCTGGCTGGGGATGAATATCAGCATCTGAAAGGGCATATTTTCCACATTCTTAACACAGAGAATACTTGTTAGAGAGATATCTATCTCTTTAATCAAAGAGATGCCTCAATAAATATAGAGCACAAAGAATAAGTAGGGGGACTCTGCTGATTTGTCTGATTAATATGCATTAATGCACAAATCTGAGCTTATATATGTAAGCTGTCATAGGAAGCCTGCTGAAACTATTCCTTTATACAAAAGCTGCTGAAACTAAACTGGTTAGACTGTAAAATGCAGCAACAGCTCACTGTGTTATGATGCTTCTATATCCTTCCCAATCTTCAGAGCAAAACTAACTACCACCTTTCCTCCAAGAATAAGGCATACAAAGCAGCATAATTAAGAGGAAAGATGACTGACTGGCAAAGAGAGAAGGACCGAGATTTTTAAGAGGTACATTCTCTGTCAGAGTTAGGGTATTGTTTTTTGCTTGTTGTTTAGTGCAGGCATCTCCAACTTCAGGTCCACTGCCCTCTACTAGGCCGTGGTCTATTTGGAACTGGACCACGAGTGGTATGCAGCTCAACTTGTACAAATGGTGAGCCAGTGCATGTGCACACATGCAAGTTTGAAAGAGAATGTTGTGGGGGATCATATTATGAAGCATCATTTGGAAAACAAAAGTAAAATGGTGAAAGGGGTGCAGAATACATCTGTGATGAAGTTGCAATGGAATGACACTAAGCAGAGCACCATTGTCCCTAGGAAAGGGAACAAGGAGCCATGGCTGCTTTCTAAGAATCTTCTAAAAACTCTATTTTGTTGGTTAATTGGTTATTTTAAGGCATGGATAAGTATCCAGATGAGGAGTAGTGTAGCCTCAGCTTGAAGGCCCAAAGGTTCCCACTCTTACTCAGCTTTGTACTTAAATGCCTACTTTGAACAATAATTTAGAAATAAACATATATTTTCAGCTTTTATTAATCCAACCAGATAACATTATCAGTGCAAGTAAGTGTGAAGTTTATATATAGCAGCTTGCCCTGCCAGTGTTGAGGGGATATGGTCCACAAAGAACAAAGCTATCAGAAAAACATTAACCCAATACAATTATGCTGCCTCCTAAAATGAATAACATCACATAAACATATTAGATTAAGGCTACGGAAATTTGGGTTTAAATTCCCACTCAACTACGAAGCTCAGAGTGGCCCTTGGTGGGGCAGTTAATAGCTCTCATCCTAAGCTATTGGGATGATAACAATGTATGTCACCTTGGAGGAAATGTACAATATAAATGATAATGTGGATGATGACAATTAATATGGATTGGATGATGACAATTAATATGGATTGGATGCAAATTTAGGCAGTTGCAATAAGGCAATGAAGGTGAACTTCCATGTCCCTTCTTTCCAATAGAGAGCCTGATGCAGTCCATCGAAAGTTGTACTTGGGTCAATTTTGGAGAATCCCCTACATCACTACTGCCTTTCCAATTCATCATTGTTCTCCAAACCCTATGTACCATTTTCAGGGATAGGAGGGGGGCCATGGGAAGGAGAAGGTAGTTCCTTTCTACCAGCCTTTTCATCATACAGCTAAGCTTGGATTCAATTAGATCTGTAATAATTACCACCACCAGTAAGTGGTTTAAATGAATGTAGACTAAGTGATGTTAAGTAATTTAATTTACAAATAGTGTAGCCCATATTTATTGTCCTTTTGCCTTAATATCTTGGATTTAGTATGTATCAGAATTAGGTGCATTTATTCAATGTGCTAAGATTGAAACAAATTGTGGTTTAGCATAATTGTAAATTGTAGTGACTGTGACTTGACATCCGTTGTAGCAGAGTTTCAAATGACTGGATTAGCATAAGCAAACCAATCATTATGACTTGTAAATCACAATACAAGTAGTCCTCAACTTACGATCACAATTGAGCCAAAATTTAAGTTGCGAAGTGAGAAATTTGTTAAGTGAGTTTTGCTCCATTTTATAACTTTTTTTTGGCCACATTAAGTGAATCACTGCAGTTGTTAAATTAGTAACAGGGTTGTTGTTAAGTGAATTTGGTTTCTTCAACTTTGCTTGTCAAAAGTTCCTAAAAGTTGATCACATGACCACGGGACACTGCAACCATAATAAACATGAGACAGTTTTCAAGCATCTGAAAGTAAATCACATGACCATGCAGATGCTCAACAGTAGTAAGTGTGAAAATTGGTCATATGTCATTTTTTTCAGTACCATTGTAATTTCTAACCATCACTAAGCAGACTATTGCAAGTCAAGGACTGCGTGTATATGGTTTGGTAATTTGTGTGAACTCAGGCAGTTATGATTTATTCAGTTAACAAGGGTAAAAGAAACAATGGTATAAGGTAGTGTTTGTATATGAACAGTGCAAGGAAGGTTATTTTTATTGTCATACTTGATTATGCATAATTGGACTTTTTTACCATATATAAAAGATTTTTTTTTTAAAAAATGAGCAATCAATAATAATTGGATTTTAAAAATTAATCTGATTCCTTTTAAAATAAAATTAAAAATGGAATTCATTATAATAGAGTAATAAACTGTATAATATGAGAAACAAAATTAATATAATTGAATTTTATATTATACAAAGAAAAGCACTAAACGTATTTCTTTTGTCTACCAGGGTAAGCAAAACATTTTGTGTATGAAGGAGTCCATGCCAGAACAACTGTTTTGGGGTGGTTTGATCAAGAATTGAAAGTGCGTGTTTCCATGCAGAGACAATACTGGAAACTGCTTTGCTTTAGCTAAGAGCAGTGGCTTAAGGAGCAAGGAAAATGCCAATGATATGGATGGCTTTGAAAAGAAGAAATAAGGGGAAGGACAGCACTGGGAAGAATAGGAGTGGAGACAGATCAGACTGGGATATGAGCAATGGGAGCTGAGAGAAAAGAAAGTGTAGGGAAGTAGAGTGGCAGTAAGCCCAACAGGATAGGCTGTGTTGGGACACTGGCAGCAGTAGAGGAAAAGATGCTGGGAAGATTGGGAAAAGGCGGCTGGTTGAGGATATACAATGCAGTTGAGGAGAGGGAAAGAAGGTCTTAGGAAAATTGGAGGCAGGTGGAGTAGTAATAGGAGGGGGCAATAGGAGGACAGCAATAGGAGTAGTGAAGGAGGGGAGGAAAGGAAAGAAAGAATGCAATAGGAAGGTGATGGGTAGCGGGCTATACCATCCTGGGAGATGCTGAAGGGAAGGGGAGACATCTTCCAGCCTTGTCCCATTTGCCTGCCTAACTCAGAACAACCAAAGCTTTCAGCACTTGGGGAATCCGGGGTGGCCTGTCAAACAATTTGTTAGAATCCCTGGAATGAACTGGTTTGTTCCAGCTCATGTCCCAAGTATTTGTCCACTTTCAGTCTCTACAGACCAAATGCGGAGCAGGTAATCAAGTTAAAAAAAAATTATGTAACTGGGGAAAAAAACCCAATGGGAGGGAAGGAATAAAATAACTTCAGTGTTTAGGAATACTAACGTATTTTCAATAAATAAATAAATGATTTATGATCATGTCTTATTCTCCCTTCAGATAAGTAATTGGATACAGGCACTAAGGCCGACTGGAAACAGAATGTCACAAAATATTGAATGGGGAAAAAATGGGAAGGAAAAGGAATGGGGAATCCCTGAAAAGAACAGTTGATGCAAAGGGGAAAACCAAATAGGAATAAAATGATGTCAAAATTCTATCTGATATATAGATTATGATCTCCTATTCAACCAAATGACAATAAAGTTATATTAGGACAATCTATTATTGTAGATATTCTTGTGTACATCCACTTTATGTCTTCTAATGACAAGTTCATAAGAGTTTTCAATTTTCAGATTGTGAATGTAACTGCTAGTCAAATGAAAAGCATTCACATTTTTTCCCATGGAAAAATATTACGTGGCTTATTTCCACTACTCCCTGCCTCTAAAAAATTCTAGGCAATTGTTATAGCTTAATTATGTGCATATTCACTTGGAAATAAATCCCACATTGAACAACAGATATTCTGAATAAAAGAGGATTGCAGTTTTAATCCTAAACAGTACTGCTTACTATGCTTGCATTTATAGAAAAAGAAAGATTGTTACAATTGCTATCCAGGATCTGCTCTGTTCTGTGTTTCCAAGAAGGCATAACTCTTCAATGATAATATAATAAATGTGAATGATCTAAATCCAGAAGTTTTGGATTTTGTTTTTATGTTGTATAGAAGTGTAATTTAATTGCAATCTGCTGTGTTTATGTTGTTATAGTAACAGGCAATTACATATTCTATTTCAAAAACAAAGAAAATTAATGTTACCTGCATATATTTTAAAATAAATTAATCATTGTTTTGAATCATGTTTTCAATAAAATTAAAACATGATATGGCAATGCTGAAACTTTCTTAGTACTAGCATACTGTAAATGATTTAAAGATGATGAAGAGACTGATATGTGCTTAGACTGAATAATGTTAAGTTTTATTGTGATTGGGATGGTTTGGGCTGATGTAAAAATCCATTTTCTATAATTTGTAAAATAAAATTTATTTATTTCTCTCCCTCACCCCTCTAATATTGACAAGTAGAAGAGAGAATATAGGGGAAGTCATTACTTGAGTACAGTAAGTGCAGCAGAACCTAAGGATTTTGTTTTGGGACAGCTATTGAAAACCTGATTCACATAAATGTTCACAGGATTCGGCTAGATGAATCAGTGATCAGACTCAGTTTCAGATAACACCCTATGTAAACAAATAGATGTAGAATGACATTTTTGTGTGATTGTCCCAAAAGCAGTGGAGAAGAAAGAGATAATGACCCACCCTACTGGTTTACAATCTTAATAAAGATTTAACATGATTTTAATGATTCAATTTAAATGTACCCCAACGACCAGAGACCAAAGATAGAATTCTTCCCACTGGATCAAAGTAGTTAGGAAAAAAGAGCTGAATTAAAAATGAATGCCCTGAAGTATAGCATCAAAGAAATAGAAGAATTTGAAACTCGATGAACTACTCAGTGAAATAAGTTGAAATTACATTGTAATGGAGATGTGTTAAGGTCTGGATAGAAGCTGAGTAGCCTGAGTTCACTCCATTTGTAATGGCCAGCTCTTACTATACAGTACAATTCCATGCACATGCTCACTTGAGCATCTGAAAAATCTTCCATTGTGTCTTCAAACTCCCAAAGAGTTTATGTTAGGAAACAAATCAAGGAAGCACCTATTCCACTAAAAGGACAAAACTCACTAAGTTACTTTTATATAAGGGGGAGTCTGTGTTTCATAGTGTATTTCCTTGTAATATCAGCCTTTTCAAATGTGCATATCTAGGGCAAATATATCCTGTATCAACATGGTCAAATTATTGTGTAAGATGAGCTAGACATATTGAAAAAAGGTGAGAATAGCTCAGAAAAATTCTCACAGAAAACTTTGATAATAGGATTCTGACAGTTAAGAAAACTTGGGAAAATCAAGAACAAGTTTATGTTTACATGTTGTTTATTTATTTATTTTTAATTAATTATCAATGCCTGCCTGATTTAGCTTATAACTAGCTATGCAGTGGTTATCATTGGATTAATGCAGTAGGTATTTATCTTGATCATGCACATTTTAAAGTATTTTTGTTAGATTGATATCCTGTTTTTTATCCAGGAGCTTATGGTAGCATATGTAGCTTTCCTGCCCTCTATTTTCCCCCTCTGCAACACCACATAGGGTGTGTTTTGAATCAACTGAGGATGGTTTTGAATCAAAGTCTCCCCATTGCCAATCCAACGGCACATTGCTTGTCACACACTTATACATTTACAACTGCTTATGCTTACATAACTTAGTAATATGTCTGATGAGGCAGCATTTCTTAATTACCTTTAGCAACCTCATGACATAAGTGTAATTCCTGTTGAGTATATGCATGGTAATATTATTAGATTCTAAAGCTGATAACAAAAACCACGAAGCATATGAACTCAGTGCAGCAATAAATATACGAATTCATATAGTTTTTCTCTTGTTGTAACCACCTCTTAATACATGTTTTACTAAATACAAGTTTTACTAGATTAATTCTGCTACTGATTTTTAGGATAAGTGTTCAATACAAAGCATATGAACTAATAAAAAGAGAGTCCCAGACAGAGCAAATTGTTTGCCCTCTTCCCACATCAACAACCAGTTTTCCATGCATATTGGAGAAAAGGAGCCTTTCAGGTAAACAGAAATGCTTTTTGTAAATAAGTGTGATTCTTAAAATCTTACGGTATTTTAGGAGTAATGGTTTTAGTGACAATTAAGAATGTGTAACTGCCTTCCAATTCTGTCCAGTTAGATTTGTCCAGGTATAAGCATCAAAAAGGTCCAGTTGGATCTATAAGTATTCTCAAAAAAGAAACTTATTTGAATTAAATGTATAGGATTTTTTCATATAAAGTGCAAATTATGTTTTTTTTTTCAAGTTCAAATCTGATGTTAAATACTGTCCTCCAAGCTATTTATTTATTCAAGTCTATTCTTCTTCAGTACCTCAAAGAAAACATTATACCTCGGTAAGTCCATCTCTAGCAGTAGAATGGCAATGAATGGAAGTGAGAAGCCTTTAAATAATGCCACCAAGAGACATCTGATATCTAGTTAGATTGTAAGAGTCACTCAGCTCCCCATCAAATGCTTCTCCACCTGTACCCCATTCTTCTGAATTTACTCTGATAATTAAGGGAACACTTTAAATATTTTACTTTGATGAAAAAGCACTCTTAATCACAAAATGAAGTGATTTTTATAGTCTTAAAAAAAAAAAAAGAACGAACAAACCATGTAACAGACTGAACAGAAATGTTGAACAGCTTATTATTAAAGAAAAAAGTGGGTTGTATGTATCTTCCTCAATCTTGGGTCCTCTGGCTGTGTGTCTCTTATGCACGTGTGTATGTATATATCCCACATAGGTGCTATAAACATAAACGCATAAGGTATATATGCTTTTGTTGGTTACAAGGACCTATTGTCCAGGCATGTCAACTTTATCATTTTGTTTTGTTTCCTTTCCACAGAGCTTAATTTGCTTTAGCCTTCCAATGTCAGTAACCCAGAGACTTATTTCTCATATGGGAAGCATGAACAACAGTTCCTACATGTGACCCTCCCTGTTTTTTCCTAGGGAGGAAGGCAGGGAACTCCATATTTACATCCTCATACAACAACATTGGAACGACCACAATTGCACTTCATCGACTTCCCTCACCTAATTTGCACATGACTTTCATGGCAGAAAATTCCTGAGTGGCTCTAAAAGTTGCCTTTCCTTCTCCTTAGCCCAAATACCTGCTGAAACCAGACCGGGAACAGGACCAGGACCTGTTGAGACATGCCAGGGATAATTCAGAGGTCTCCTCCATAACCAGCTGGTTTGGCTTTGGCTCGCTCCTTCACAGATCCTAACTCAGACAGGCTGGCTGACTGCACCTCTGCACATGTATTGCTATTAATGCCCGGGAGAGGAGGAGCAATTGAGGTGGGATGGCAAAGGCGGGGGACGGAAGGGGGTTGAAGGGGCCGGCATAGGATTTTGAGCCGAGGAGGAGGAGGGCGGAGCTGCAGAAATGGAGGGGGGGGGGTGTAAGAGATAATCCACATCTCCTCGCAAGCCATACGGTTCTCCAACCGCCGCGCCCCCCCCCCCTCCCTTGACCCTCAGTCTCACCGTGTGGGTTGCGTTGCTGGACTTCAGCGGCGGTAAAGCGATCGGGGACGGCGGTCCGGTCCCAGCACCCGTCCGGGAAGTCCCTCCAGCGCCGATCCCCGGGGAAGGCAGGAACTGGCGGCTACTTTCTCCTCCTCCTCCCCTGCTCCCTGCCGAGGGAGGCAAAAGCAACCAGCTGAAAACGACGGGGGACCGAGCAGGATCCGGATCGTAGGGGCAGAGGAAATGAAAAAGGGGGCCCGTAGTTGTCCCTTCCCCTCTTGTTCCTCCGGGCTGCCATCGCAATATTGTCTGAGGGATCAGCAGGGGTTGATCCCAAACCAGGCATCGGAGCGCGGGGGGGGGGGGGGGGGGAGGGGGGGAGGGGGAACACATCAAGGGTGTCCATGGGGGGTGGGGGGTGGGGGGTGGGGGGTGGAGACGTTCCGTCATGAACCCAGCTAAACCTTCCACAACTGCTTGACCCCCAGCATTTCAGAGCGTCAAAGGGAAATCCAATGTGGCCGCAAATGGAGGAGTTCCGCAGTTGTCACCCAATCTAGCCTCCCTCTTGCGACGGAGCGCGAGGACTCGGCTCCGCTCCCCCAGCCACGACCACCCCCACCCCCACCCCCACCCCCGCTCGACCATTTCTACACAAAACCAGCGCAAGAAGCGCTTCTCTCCGGCACGTTTGCCTAAACTTGCCTTTTTCTCACGCCGAAAAGCTTGCCGACCGCTTGTAGCTCCAAGGAATCTCCTCCTCCGGGAGATTTTTAAACGGGGGTTAAAAGTGAGGCTGCCCGTTTTGGCGAGAGGGGCTTTCAGTCCGGGAGGGGGGGGGGCGATCTTTCTTTCACCCAGATGCGCGCGCGCGCTCCCCCACCCCCACCCCCACCCCCCCGGACTCGGCCACTCCGGCCTTGGGATGGGAGGAGGGGACCGGGGCATCCCGGGAGAAAGGCGGCAAGGAGGCGAACCCGCTTCGGTTGTGGCGAGCCGCTTCCCTACTTACCGGCTGGACAAGCGGCGGCCGAGGCGGCCCCACCGGCACTCGCACCAGCGACACTGGCAGACGGTTTCCTGGTGGTTAACATGGCCGCTGACGGGGAGGGAAAGGGGAATACATTTCAGGGCTGCCGTGACTTCTCCGGATTGTCGCCGCCTCTGTGGTTCGGCCTCCGCGATCGGCGGTCCCCACCGTCTTCCCGAAGGCAGCCGTCTTCCAGAAAAGAGCAGCTCCACCGGGCAGCCGCACGTTCCTCCGTGGCATCCGTCGCCGCCGAGCCCGGGCCCGCCGGGCAACAGCTATTCTCGATCCCAGCCCCCGCCGCCACCGCCTCTTCCTCGCCTTCCTTCTCCAGCGGTTCCAGAGACGGCGGCAGCAGCAGCAGCAGCCGGAACGCCGCCGCCGTCCCCCGCCCGAAACACATCACCTCGCCAGTTTCCAGGATCCCCGGGGTCTCTCACGTTAAACAACTGTGGTGGTGAAAGAACAGAAAACACCCCCCCCCCCCGCTCCGTCCGTCCGTCCACCCACCCACCCACCCGCCTCCCCTTCCTTCCTCCCCTCCCCTCCCCTCCCTCCTTCCCTCGGGGAGAGACGGGTAGAGTGACCGCCGGCCTCTCCCCTCCTCGCTCTCCTCTGGCCCTCTCCTCCCACGCAGTCGCGCAAGCCCTTTCAGACGCCTCAGCGCGCCCACCGCACTTTCGCTTTCAAAAAAAACGGGCTGGAGGCTCCGCCAAAACCAGTCTCCGCCCCACAGCGCAGCCGCCCGGCAGCGTGTCTGGGCCCTCCTCCTTCCCACCGAGGACTGCAGCTGTCCTCCGCTTGAAAGAGGAGCAGGAGTGACCCTTCCCTCCTCGCCCTCTGCCAAGCGGGAGGGGAGCGAGGAAGGGTCTAGGAGCGCAGGCACTGCCGTGGCGATCTTTGCCGGTCCTTTCACACACACACACACACACACACACACCCAGCCCACCCGGACAAGAGTTCAGGTGGTCAGCTCATGTTTTTAATGCACAAGCGGAGGCTACCTCCGTCTAGGGTCAATATGTCGGAAATCTCCGCCTATTCTGCCTCTGGTCTTGTTTCAGGGCCTTGAGTGCAAAATAGATCTTTTGTCATCAGCGATGTACTCTGTTGGTGGGACGAGACAATTTCCAGCTTCTTTCAGAAAATGCTCCACTGGCATTCTTGCAAAGGTAAACCTTCCTTTTTTTTTTTTACAGGGAGAACACCCAGGAAAAGAAAAGGATAAGAAAGTAATGAAAGAGAATACAGATGACTGCAAAGAATGGGAGAAACAAGGGAAAGTGCTTTCAGTGAAGGCTAAGAAACACTGACCAGGAGAGCATGTTTGAAAGACAGTGTGTTTGTCCTGCTTTTTTTCCCTCCGGTGATAAGAAATTCTGAGAAAAGAATGGAATTTCTCTTCCAAAATCACTGATCTCACTACTGTACGTCCTTAATGTTTTTAAAAGATTTCTTTTTCTTTTCACAAAGAAAACAACTATGATGAAAACAAACAACTTTTGGTGCTGATAAACTTCTTATCTCTATGGTTAAAACAAACTCCTCAGAAAGCAAGGAGCAAAATGCTCAGTTTGACTTGTGGTTGCTGTGTCTTATTGACTGCAGATATTTGTGTACACTGAGAGGGGAAGGAAGATATTAGAATTTAGTTACAGTACAATTTTTCATGAGAGGTTTTCTCTTTTGAAGAAGAGAACAAGGGAGTATCAACATATAAGTTCTGTTTCTATAGCATCATCCAATTTCTACAGTACGGTACAGAAATAAATGTGCAGAGTGATCATTTATGCTGTCAAACAAGGAGCGTGTTTCTATGTGTCAAACCAATTGATAACAGCTGTGGGAGTAGTAGTCAATATCAGAGGGTAACAAATGTGTGCTGAATTAACTTCTCAAATGAGAGAAACAGCTGTCTGACCCAGATATGTAAGGCCAATACATGAATAGGATTCTTGAAGAAATAAAAAAATCCAACTTTATATTTTTATTAATGAAGTTTTATCACTGTATAATTTGTCAAAATATTAAGAAAGTTCATATGCATAAAAACAGTTAGCACTGAACTTAATATGCTTTCAGAATTTCTTTCAAAAAGAAAGATAGAGTCTTATGGTTCTTGTATTTATTCAGTTGGACAAAAAATGTATATGAATCTTCTGATTTTCATTATATAATCAGCAGTACAAGTGCCTGCAGCTTCCCTGGTTTCCCACAGTGCAGCTGAACCTCAAGCTATAGGGAAGAAGGCATTGTGAGGGAAGTTCTCAAACTGGGCATTCTTAGCCTGAGAAATGGGGGCAGCCAGGGAGGTTTCAATATGATTTTATTTTTATTTAAAATATTTATATTTTAACAAATCTAAGACATAATAGGAAATAAAAACATGAGTCTTCAGTAATGACCTAAATTAAAAATACCATGAAGACAAAGCTGAAAGAAAAGAGGTAGAAAATTCTTGCAAAAGAACACTTTTGGGAAATGAAAGTAGATTTTTGAGATCACTTTTGGCACAGCATTAACTGAAACTATTCTAAAAGGTTTTTCCCCCAAATTTACACAGCTGTTGGTCAAAAAAAATCCAGAGACCTGGAACAAAACATTTCGAAGTCTTTTAATGTCTTCTGAAATATGTAAGTTTAATAATACCGTAATTGGACACTTATTAATAACAACAGAGTAAACCCAGGATAAGAAGGGTGGCCAATAAATTTTAAAACAACAAATAGTTGATAACTCTTCTGTCCTCACTTGGTTTAAATTTTAGAGCAGTGTAAAATTTGACATGAGAAGATCTTCCACTGTACATTCTTTCTTTATATAAGGAATGATGCCAATCAAGCAGACATCAGGTTTGCCACAAAAATACTTTATTGTGCAAATTTATGCAAAATACTTCAGACACACTCATGTTGAATACTGAGATTTCTAATTTGTGTAACCTTTAAAACTTTACCTATTTCTCTTTAAGGATTTCCTGTTTTTCAATCTTATTTTAACTGAATTCCTTTTACTTCTAGTTTTTAACCTTGGAACTTTCTCTGCATAACAAGTTTATGTATTTCTTCACTTCATCCCTCTTATTCCTCACTCTTTGATTGTTTTTGATCTCTATTACCATTTTCTTAACTCTTTCACAAATATCTTGGATTTTTATTACTTTTATGATCTTGAATAACTTTCTCTTCCCAAGGTCACTTACTCTATTTCTTCCTTCAAGCTTCTAGCTTTGGGTTTAGTTCTTACAATAGAATACAGAAGTCATTCCTCCTGTTCCCCAGCCTTCATCATTCTCTCAAATGCATCTGTGGGAACTTTCACCCTTGCTATAGTTCTAGCCCATTGTAGATTCCACACAACTGTTTTATGACCTCCTTTTTTTTTGTTTGCCCCATTGTCACCATCCTTAATGGACTATAAATGACAAAGTTCTCCTTTGAATATCTATTCTTCAAGTCATCTTTTGCCTGGGACTCCTGACACTTTTGATCTGCTGGCTTGCTGATTACAACTTCTCTCTCCTCTTCTCATCTGCAGATACACACACCTCCAACAGCACTGTCCTACAGCTCAGAAATTCATCTTCATTAATCTGAAATGTCTTCTGATTCTTGAAGTGATTATTTTCTACTAGCTTTGGTGACTTCTGACCTCTTTTTCCTTTTTCCCAGCAGTGATCTCCAACTACCTTTGTAGTGCTCTATCAGCTACCCCTTCTCTAACCCAACAGTCCCTCTCTCCTATTAGGTCTCAGCTATCCCAATTTAATATTCTTCTTTAATACTTCTCAGCTTTGCTACTTCTCAGTGTGCCAGATATGCAGTCTTGGGAGACATTCACAAGTAACTAAAGGCCTGGTCCCACTGGCCGATGGACGCAAAATGTATGCATAAAGGACACAGCGGACGAGCAAAATTTCGGGAGTGGCTCCATCCATTTTCGTTCACTCCAAAAAGTGGTGAAAATTTGCATAAACAGAACGGAAAAGAACGGACGTGAGCAGTATGTAGCGGGGATGTTAAACAGATGTTAATAGGAAGCCTAGTGGATGGAAGCGGATGACACCTCTGAAGGAGTTCCGGGGGAGAATTTCAAAGCGGACGCATAGCGAAAAGGGTGGATGCATAGCGGATGAAGCGGATGCATCACAGATGCCTATAGGAAACAAAGGGGATGCCGCGCAGATGTATATCGGATGCAAAGCATTCATTGCGCATGCGGGGAGTATGAATTTTGTCAGCTCCGCGGATATAAAAGGATGCATCACGCACGCAGTCAGCATACAGGGGAAAGACGTGCTGCCACATACATCTAGCAGGAACACCATGGTTAGTCAGTCAGGCAAGAAGAGGAAGTCCGTGCCTACTCATTCAAGCCTTGGCAAGGTGAAGAAGGCCAGAACCAGCATCCCACCCCCTGGCACTGATTCTGAAGCTGCTGCTGCTGTGGTGGACCAGCCCCAAGGCCCTCAAAGCCCTGCTGCTGAAGGCCCTGCTGTTGAAGCCCTTGAAGGCCCTGAACAATCTCCAGAAGGCCCTGATGCTGAAGGCCCTGCTCAAGCCCCTGCCAGAGGAGGAAGAGGCAAAGGAAGGAGAAGGGAGAGAGGAAACAGTATGTTTCTCTGAGGAGCATGAGGATGAGGTGCTGGAATGACTGAGGGAGAACGAGTACCTCTGGACAAAGGGCCACAGACTGTATCGGGACACCAAGAAGAAGCAGCTTGGAAAGATAAGGCAGAGAGCCTGGGGTACACTGCAGAAGTACTCCTTGGATGGTGGAAGCACAGGCACACCTGGTATGGCAAGCTACACCTCAAGAAATCTGGGCAGGCCGCTGTCAAGCTCACTGACCGGGAGATGTACGTCATGGCCAAGTGCAGTTTCCTGGAGGGTGAGATCCGCCACCAAGGAGCAGCCCCTCTGACAACCCTCTCCCTCAGACAGCCCACAGACAGCCAGTCCTCTTCCATCCAAGAGCCAGCTACCCTGTCCAGGCAGGTGTCTTCAGAGGCCCCCACAGCAGAGACCTCCCCGACAGCTGCACTCCCCATGCCGGTGGACTTGGAGGATCCTGTGGAGGATGATGCCCTGCTGTCACAAATGGAGGAAGAAGAAACAGCCACCAGAGGCCAACCCACCCCCACCCCCATCTCCAGAGGATGCAGGCAGAGAGGCAGACTGGAGGGCCAGGACCACAGTGTGCTGTTGGAGATTAGGGACACAATGAAGACCAGCACAGAATTTCTCTCTCAGTTGGTCCACTTGGACAGAGCATCCTCGGGCCAGAACACCTTCATCACCTACATGAGCCAGACCCTGAGGGACCTGCCCAAGGCCCAGTACCAGGTGATGAAGCAGAAGATCACAGCACTTCTGCACAACCCTCAAGGCCCAGCTGAAGCTGCTCCTACCCAGTCCAGGTCTGCTCCTCCACCCCAGGCGATGTCACAGCCCTTCCACGGCTTTCAACAGCCCCTCACCAAGGCTTACGACTACCAGGACTTCCCACAGCAGAAGCAGAACTTCCCAGTCCAGACCCAGGTTCATCGGATGTCACAGACGCCAGTCCTCACCTATCTGCAGACCAGACAGCCCCACTACACTCCTCCCAACCCTTCCTCCACCCCACAGCCAAGCCCGTCAATGGACAATCTGTCATCAGTATTGGGCCTGACATTTCAAGTCCTTGATGAAGGGCCTCTCAACCTCATGGGACTGAGTCAGCTCTCAGATAGCTTCCTGAACACACCAGCACCTGTTGTACCCTCGGGGCCAAGCACCCCAATGGTGCCTCAGACCAGCACTCAAGCCACAGCCACCTCCACAGTCCCTGCCCGCTTAACAGCTGAGACCATGGACATGACTCAGAGTGACTGAGAATAGTGTCAGAGACTGAGTTGTTTACTTGTTAATTAATAACAATAATTAATTAATAATTAATTAATAATTATTGGATAATAAATATTATCCAATAAATCCCTAAACCAGGAATTCATTGTATCCAAAGTACACCTGGGTGAACAGCTAGTGTAGTTCCGGCAAAAAATAAAATAGCAAATATTGTACTTTGAATGAAACATTTCATGCTTCTTGTCACGAGGGCACTTGTATTTGTTGCAAGCTTGTTGACAGGGTAACCTGATAGTTTTTCAAATGTTACTGAGCTCAACTTACAGCAGTCAAGCCAGTTTTGTCAAGGGATTCTGGGAGCTGCAGTTCAACAATATCTGGCAGACCTCCATGTCCCACTTCTAGAAAGACAGAACCCTACAAGAATAGAATTATTTAAATGCCATTTAATAAATTCCAGAGGAAGCTATTTACAACAGAAATAGACTATGTTCTTTCACACACAAACACGTTTTACTAAAAGGAAGTTACAATGTCAAAATAGATGTGCTAATACAGTATTTTATGTGCTGATATTTTCATCAGTATAAACTGTATGTTCTTCATTTGTTTCATTTTAGAAACTACACTCTAAATCCAATCCTGTACAATTTAGTGCTGTATAAGTGCACTGGACTCTCATGAGAATGGTCAAATGATCTGAAAATGGCTACAACAGATCTGGAAGGCACCAAATTGAGGAAAATGAATTCTTGCTAAAGAAAAAAAAAGTATTTTGCTCCTTATGCCTCCATGTTTTAATTCTAGGCATCTTTTTCTGAGAACTGAAATATAAATATTAATGGTTGAATTGCTATGCCATCAAGCTAGGATCTGGAGAGAGATGTCTAAAGCCTCACTTAGAAAAAAGAACAAGCAGAAGAAGCCAATATGCCAAGCTTGCATATTTTAAATCAGGAATATGAAATGTTGGACTAATAGTTGTATTTAACAACTGACTATCATAGCAAGAGCCACATTCCAAAATATAAGCATGGATAGGAGAATGAAATAGGCAAGGCAAGATAAAAACTAAATTTAATTAAAATTTAATTATTCAACTATTAATATGAATACTCTCCACATATTTAAGAATGTTCCCCTTCTGCCATAGCAAAAATTACAATTTGGTATCTTTTGCAGGACTTGTAGAGATTCCATGCAAAATTGCTGCATCTTTGTTTAAAAGAAAATGGAACGAAATACATTTGTTAGCTGGAGAAGGAGTCCCATTAGGCAACTGAGTTTATAAACTCCAAGTTACTACTGAGGTGGAAGTTAAACTCTATGCATCGCTTGCTTCAGTCGTCATTACTAATTCTGCTGAAACCTACAGAAAATACCAAATACCAAATCTACAAATCAATACCAAATGGTATTTGAGATATTGTTGCACTACCTGTGCTTCACTACGAAACTATGTGGTCAGGCTTAGTTTTTGGGGAGGAAAATAGGGAGAAAAAATTCTGCCTCTGCCTACCAGCATCCATCAGTATTCATCTGGCTAGGGTTCTGTCAGTGTGGAAACAGAAACAATATTTGCTGTGTGAGCAAGAAGGAGACAGCAAGGAGCCTGGGCTCAACTGTTCTGTATTAAAGCTGCTTGGTGCTGTGAAACTAAAACTGAAAATCCTCTGCTTGTGTTTTGCATTTGGAACAGATTTCTTTTCAGGTGGGGAGTGGGGAGTAGAACTTCGCATCAGAGCGTGTTAATAATAATATATGAAATACTAATGCTCTGATGATCATTTTGAAAAATCCTTTCTTAGTGAGCACCTAGAAGCCAAGAGGAACATATGTGCCAAATTTCAAGTTTGTATGTTTTATGGTTCTGGAGATTTTGTGAGTGGTATTTTGATTTTATATATATAGATTTAATATTGCTTCTGTCCCGTTCTCCCCTTCCTGTTCTCTTTTCATGAAACATATAAAAAAAATATAAAACAGTTTATACTGGTTGAAGAGCAAAAAAACCTATAATCTGTTATTGTATCAGGAATCTTATGAGCCATTGCTCTTAGGCAATGAAAACCTTACTAATCCTGAAGGGATGAAATACACCAAATAGTAGAAAAATATAACTTTCTGCAGGGCAATCATTCACTGTTTTAGTGGCAGAGTGGTTGAGAGCCAGAGTGCATTTTCTCACATTTCAAGCTTATTCAAAAACTGTCTGTCTTGACATTTTAGAGAAGCTGTCATTTTTATAGCACAGTTGAGCTAAATAAGTATTTAACTGGTCCATGAGGACTCTCTCTAGAAACCATTATGTATGAATCTAAGACTCATTTTTGACCCTTCCAGGGAGCTTCTGAGGCTGCTGTCATGATTCAAAAGTCGGGTGGCAAACAAACCCAGTCACAGCAGATTACCGTGATGTGGGCCCTTCCACACATGCGCAGTCAATCGTGCTTCTAGTCACAACTACATCAAGTTGTGACTGTGGTCCCGGAACAGATTATGGTCGTGACCCAAGTTTCCATTGTACTTCACTGGACTGGAAACTAAAACATATGAAGAACGGTTACAGGAAATCAGCATAGCTAGTCTAATGAAGGACCAGGGGAGAAGGACCAGAGCAGTCTTCTGATATTTGAGGGGCTGCCACAGAGAGGAGGAAAGGGTAAAGCTATTTCCAAAGCACCTGAAGGCCAGACAAGGAACAATGGATGGAAACAACAAGGAGAGTTTTAACCTGGAAATAAGGAGAAACTTTCTGACAGTGAGAACAATCAACCAATGGAACAGCTTGCCCTCAGAAGTTGTGGGAGCGCCATCACTTGAGACCTTCAAGAAGATATTGGATGCCATTTGTCAGAAATGGTGTAGGGTCTCCCGCTTGGGTGGGGGGTTGGACTAGATGACCTACAAGGTCCCTTCCAACTCTGATTATCTGTTATCTGTTTATAATTCCCATCTCAATATCATTATTCTAAGCTAAGAGTAAGCAAACTATGGTTTGCCTGAGTTCAGCAATAAATGCTGGCTAACAGTAAAGGATTGTCGGATTTTACTTCAAAAACTTATGTTACATATCTTTACCTCTGTATCAGTGTTTGTCAGTCTTGATACTTTTAAGATGTATGGACTTCAATTCCCAACATTCTCCAGACAGCAGTATTGTTTTTTGCTTATTTCCAAAATAAGAATCATTCATTCATTCTAAAAAAACTAGAAGTTCTATTCTCCTCATAGAATATCTATCCTCATCTCCTCATAGAATATACTCTCCTCCTCCTCCTCCTCCTATTACACACACACACACACAACTTATTAGTATCCTATGACTATCACTAGGTGTTGTATCTTATGATTCTTGATGAATGTATTTTTTTCCTTTATGTACACTGAGAGCATATGCACCAAAGCAAATTCCTTGTATATCCATTCACACTTGGCAAATAAAGATTCTATCTATTCTATCCAAATACAAATACACATAACAAATAGATTAACCTTTACCAAAAAATATGCAGAAAGATATATCAGTAAAATAGCTTTCCCTATTCTGATGCCTTCCAGATAAGAGTTATATTTGTAAATTAGAATTCCCATTTTGGAGAACAAATAGTGGCTGAGAATCGTAGGGTCCCGTGATATCTTATAGGATCTTAGAAAATATTAGGCTGAAAGGATAGTAATGGATGATAAACAAACAGCCTCAGTAATTAATTTACTTATACAAGTAACATTGGAGAGAGATGAAAAGTCTTTCTGTGCACATCTGCCAACTGCTATGTTCCTCAGCTCAAAGGGGGATTTGGGCATGTAACATTCCTCAAAAATGTCCAGTCTTACAGAAGATTATTTTTTAAAATTTTTAATCCCATCTTTACATTTTTATAAATAATTCAAGGTGGCAAATATATTGAATACTTCCTCCTTCTGTTTTCTCGACAACAAATTATCATGTGAGGTGAATTGGGCTGAAAGAGACTGACTGGCCCAAAGTCACTCATCTGCTTTGATCCCTCAGGTGGGATTTAGCTCAGAGTTTCCTGGTTTCTGGTCCAGTGCCCTGCCCATTAGATCAAACTGGCTTTGTGCCAATTGGAATTGGCACAAAGCCTGTGCAAAGTAATGCCACAATTCTTATTTACAGATAAAGCAAAGGAAGGGCAGATGCAATAAAAAACACTTATCAGGTTCAACTAGGAAAGAAAGAAATTGACACCAGGAGTGAAAGGTGAACTTTCATTTGCTGCTTTCATATTCTCTTTTTCTCTCTCTCTCCATATGTATGTATGTATGTCTTTAAAACCTTTGAACACTTCTTCCTTTGCTTTTCTTCAGCTATTGTCACACTATATTTTAGCAATCTATGTAAGCCTGCCTGCTTTCCAGAAATTTTCTTCTTGTTTTTGTATGAATCATTTATACAGAATGGATTTGTGTGGGATTAAGAAAATATTAGTGATTGCTCTTTCTTATTTCATAGTTCACATAGCTCGGGGCAGAAAGCAGTAAGGTATAACACTAAAGAAAGGCTGTGTCTTTGACAGCAGTAATATATCTTACTTTACAATCAAAATGCTTTATAATGCTCTGGTTCCACTAATGACATTCAGAAGTGTAGAGGGTTTTCCTTATACTTTTCTGAAATATGTTTTCTAATTTCTTAAAAATCAATTTCCTCTGCAAAACAGTCCTCTGTTTTTCTTTCTTATTCTTACTGAGCTTTGAATTTCTTTCAGTGGATTTTTAAAGGCTTATTTGTTGCTATGAGAGGGCAGAGGCTATTGTTATTTTCTGTCACATATCTCTCTGTCCCCTTACAGCATCCCTGAGGATCCCCTTATGATGTCTCCTCTTGAGACTTAATTAAGGGCCAAGAGCCAGGGAGGCTGCAATTTGTTGAATACATGATTAGGTAGTCAAAGAAAAGACATTATTTCATACCCCTCAGCCATCTCATCACAAAGATAAGCAAAAGAACCCGTTACCCACCAAAGGGTTCTTCTCAGAAAAGCTCCCTTTTTCACCAAATGAGAATGGCTGAAAACTCAGTCAAAGAGAAGTTGGGTGCAGCATTTGCTTTTCATGATAGCTATGGGGCTTATTAAGACATACCCTCTCTTTGGGGATTCCTCCATTTCATATATGAAAGGTAAAAACAGCCCTTGGTAGACTCTGATTCTTGATATACAGGTGAAACTTGAAAAATTAGAATATCATGCAAAAGTTCATTTATTTCAGTGATGCAACTTAAAAGGTGAAACTAATACATGAGATAGACTCATTACATGCAAAGCAAGATAGTTCAAGCCATGATTTGTCATAATTGAGATGATTTATGGCTTACAGCTTATGAAAACCCCAAATTCACAATCTCAAAAAATTAGAATATTACATGCAATCAATAAAACAAGGATTGTACATAGAACAATATTGGACCTCTGAAAAGTATAAGCATGCGTATGTACTCAGTGCTTGGTTTGGGCTCCTTTTGCAGCAATTACTGCCTCAGTGTGTCATGGCATGAAAGATATCAGCCTGTGGCACTGCTGAGGTGTTATGGAAGACCAGGATGCTTCAATAGCGGCCTTCAGCTTTTCTGCATAGTTCGGTCTCATGTCTCTCATCTTTCTCTTGGCAATGCCCCATAGATTCTCTATAGGGTTCAGGTCAGGTGAGTTTTCTGGTCAATCATGCACAGTAATCCCACGGTCATTAAACCAGATTTTGGTGCTGTTGGCAGTGGAAAATGATGGAAAATGAAGTCAGCATTCCCATAAAGCTTGTCTGTGAAAGGAAGCATGACGTGCTCCAAAATCTCCTGGTTAGACGGCTGCATTGACCCTGGACTTAATGAAGCACAGTGGACCAACTCCAGCAGATGATATGGCTCCCCAACTCAACACAGACTGTGAAAACTTCACACTGGACTTCAAGCATCTTGCAGTGTGTGCCTCTCCATTCTTCCTCCAGACTCTGGGTCCTTGGTTTCCCAATGAGATGTAAAAGTTGCTTTCATCAGAAAAGAGGACTTTGGACCACTGAGCAACAGACCAGGTCTGTTTTTCTTTAGCCCAGGTAAGATGCTTCTGACATTGTTGTTCAGGAGCAGCTTGACAAGAGGAATCTGACATTAGAAGCCCATGTCTAGGATCCGTCTGTGTGTGGTGGCTCTTGGTGACTCCAGCCTCAGTCCACTCCTTGTGAAAGTCCCCAACACTTTTGAATGGCCTTTTCCTGACAGTCCTCTCCAGGCTGCGGTCATCCCTGCTGCTTGTGCACCTTTTTCTTCCACACTTTTCCCTTCCACATAACTTTCTGTTAATGTACTTTGATACGGCACTTTGGGAACATCCAACTTCTTTTGCAATTACCTTTTGAGGCTTTCCCTCCTTATGGGGGCTGTCAATGATGATTTTCTGCACAACTGTCAGGTCAGCAGTCTTTCCCATGATTGTGCTTCATACTGAATCAGACAGAGAGACCATTTAAAGGCTCTGGAACCCTTTGCAAGTGTTATGGCTTAATTATCTGATTAGAATGGGACAATTTGGGCCCAGAATATTGAACCTTTTCACAATATTCTAATTTTCTGAGATTATGGATTTGGAATTTTCCTGAGCTGTAAGCCATAATCATCTCAATTATGACAAATCACGGCTTGAACTATCTTGCTTTGTATGTAAGGAGTCTATCTCATATATCAGGTTCACCTTTTAAGTTGCATTACTAAAACAAATGAGTTTTTGCACAATATTCTAATTTTTGGAGTTTCACCTGTAGTATTTGTATGGGCACATGTATGCAATTGACTCAAAACAGTACAGAAGGATTTTCCTTTTCTTCCTTGCAGGATATTTTTCCTTTGTTGCCTCTTATTTCCAGTGTAGTTTTGAGAGATCTGTTTCTGGTTCTCATAATTCCTCTGTCCTTGAAAGGGAGACGCCAGAATAGTCAGGTTCTTATACTGAATTGAAGCTCAGGGATTGAACTGAAAAATTACCTTTCTTTGGTCATTCTAATATATTGTTGAATAAAAACCAAAGCCAAACCAGGATCCTTTTTTCATTTTTCTTCATTTTCATCAGGTTCTGAAAAGCTAGACTGCCTTATATTTGCTATGCCTCAACATCTTTTGCAAAAATGTTTCAGGAGACTTCATTTTTGAGTGTTTTGATTTGTGCATCTGAAGCTACGTTCGTTGCTGCAGAGGGGATATCTTTGTCCAGTTGAAAATATCAAGTTAAAAAAATGAGTCTATATTGTTCACAAAAAAGAGAGGGATTTTTTGTCATATTCACATCACAATCCAAGAGATATTTACACAAAATAGGTCCATAAATGTCTGGCCAAGTATGGCCACAAATGATTGTAGTCTTTGTTAATTAGCTTTATATTAGCTGGTATTATTGTATTGTAGACTGATAATTTTACTTTTATTAGTTTTAATTATTTCCACTTGAATGAAAATGGCTAAGAGAGATGACGCAAGCTGCAATATTTGAATAGCTACATTATAAAATAGACCAATTGTAATGAAAGAGCATTTTAACCTCTAGAATAGGGGTGTCGAACTCAAGGCCCAGGGGCCATATCCAGCCCATGGGGTGCTTAAATCTAGGGTGGCCTGTAGCGCCACCCTAGAAACAGCAAAGGTGCCTCTGCCAGCAAAAACAGAGCTTGGGAGTGGTGTGCGTCATACTCCCAGGCTCTGTTTTCAGCTGTGATGGCCTTCTGCCACTCTCTGTCAGTGAAAATGGAGCTCAGGGGGCCATGCACACCCCCTGAGTCCATTTTTACTGGTAAAGGGCAGCAGAAGGCTGTCGCAGCTGAAAACGGAGCTTCGGAACCCTTTTTCGCTGGTAGCACATATGTTCCCAACATGAATGACATCAAGCTGACTGTGCCCAACCTGGCCATGCCCACCCCAGCCTCCAAGGTCAAACAAAATCTTGATGTGGTTCTCAATGAAATCAAGTTTGACACCCCTACTCTAGAGCAGTGATGGTGAACCTATGGCACGTGTGCCAAAAGTGGCATGCAGAGCCATCTCTCATTGCTCTTCCCATTGATCTTCCGGGTTCTGGCACGCTGGCCAGCTGGACTTCATGTGCACATGCACACCAAAAACCAGAAGAGCAGCGTGTGCCAGAAAGAGGTCTTGGTTCCAGTGCATGCATATGTGTTGGCCACTTGGTCTTCTGGTTTCTAGTGCACATGCAGGTGCAAAGACCAGCAATGGGAAGAGTATCAGGCACGCATGCCAAAAGGCACAGAGAGGGGCAGAGCAGTGAGCCAGGATGGGCAGGGCGGGTTTTCCCTCCCTCTCTGCCTTAGTGTGGCTCTTGCGTGGCTCCAGCCCATAATGCATCTGTGCTCCGGAGTGCCTTGGGTGCCCCAGAAGAGCCAAACAGCCCTTGCACAGCCCCCCCCCCTTCCACCACTTTTGCCAAGGAGGTGTGACTGCTTCCTGGCCGCTGCACTGTCTCCAGCATTCCTCCCACCTGGATCAGCTCCTGTGCCTCCCCAGAAGAGCAGCAGCAGCACCGATGGGGAAGGGCAGGAGTGACCCACTGCAGCCACTCCCACACTTGTGAGCCAGGCCCTCAGCGGCATCTCCATGCAGGCAGCTCACAGCTCTTCCTCTAGCATCCCACCCAGAAGTAGCAGCACAACAGCTCTGGGAGGCAAGGGTGCAGTGGAGGCATGGATGGGCAGTCTGGTGCTTCCCTCCCCCACAAGCGGGCTTCTTGTGTAGCCCCAACCCTCCAGCCCATGGCACATCTGTGGTCCAGAGCCCCTGGCCAGCTCAGGTGCACAGGGCAGCATTTGGGTGGTTGGGTGGATGACTGTCCTATGCCTGAGCTGGCCAGTGCACCAGAACCCAGAAGAGCAAGGGAAGCAGGGCTGCCGGCTAGTACATCTGGGACCATACAAGAAGGGAGGGAAGCCCTGGCACTCCTGTCCTCACCTCTGTTGCGCTGCCACTTTTGAGCAGGATGCTGGAAGAGGAGCTGCTGGCAGGGAGGTGAGCTGCCCGCATGGCTTGCCAGTGTAGGAGCAGCTGTGGTGGCTGGCTGGTTGCTCCTGCCCTTCCCCATGCAGCTGCCGCTGCTGCTGCTCTTCTGGGGAGGTGGGGCTCCTCAGGAGCTGAGCTGGGTGGGAGGAATACTGGAGACTGCATGCCAGCCAGGAAGAGGTAAGAGATTCACTGGCTGGGAAGCTGTTGTGCTCCCTTGAAAGAAGTGGCAGGAGAGGGAAGTAACTGTACTGTCTTGTTCTGAGGCTAGGAAGGGACTACAGCTTTCCAGCAGAGGGAGGCCACAGTGTGTATGTTCCACCACCTTGATGGGGACTGGGGGGGACGGAGGTGCAAGGACCCCCAAAAGGCAAGGCAGAGTCAGTGCATGGACACAGGACAACTGGACTTTATGCGCACATGTATGCCAGAAACCAGCAAATCTGGTGGCCGATGCGCATGCATGCACGAAAAACCAGAAGATCTAGTTTTTGGCATGCGCATGTGCACACCCATTATGGCACTCAGTTCCAAAAAGATTTGCATGTGCTCCTGTTTCAGCATTCAGTGCTAAAAAGTTTTGACAACACTGCTCTAGAGTATGTGAGAGTAGATCTCCTTTCCCACTCTTCATTCATTGCATTTCAATAGTAGATGCATATGGAACCTCTATTTGTTCGTTGATTACAAATGTTTCTATCGTACTTCATTCATATGACTCTGAGTATTTTACAGCACATCTTACAATACATGTTGGATGGGATAACTCTTTTCAAGTTGTTTGCTGCCTCTCTTTCTCTCACTTTCCCATTCTAACATTCCTTAGTCTTGTTCGTCCTTTCCAAAGAGAAAAGACCAATAGTATTTGCCAAGGATAGGAACTGAGAATTTTGAGACATAAAGTTTTCTCTTTCTTCCTTAGTTTGGGTTTGCATAGAAGTGGAGACCCTTTGAGAACTGTATGCAATAAAATTTCATTTTAATATATGCCAGTTAGCATACATTCAAAACAACAAAGTTATTCTATTCTACTTTGGTTTGGTCTATTCTATTCTCCATATCAATCAAAATTTCTTAACCTCAGCAACGTTAAGATCTGTGGACTTCAATTCTTTTTAGCTATGTTGATTTTATAGTATAGTGATAAAACTGCTGGACTCTGCCACTTAAAATCTTCCATTTACAACAATAAAATATTTTCAAATGATATTATGAAGTTTGCCTCTGAATATTTGCGTGTATGACCTAGGAACATTTTTATCCACCACCCCTCTTAAATGAGTACAGGATATTAACTTGAGTTATGAACTAAGAAAGTTGGCAGAAGTAATGTTATTACTATAATATGCTAAGAAAAAAATATGACCATAGCAAGTGACGTTTGAATAAAACTAGGAATTAAAAAGTTGTTATGGCAGCTTCATTCTATCATGAAATAGAAATTGTTTTTTCATTTGGAAATATATTCAATGACTTGAATCATTGCTTATCTAGGAGCAGCAGAATGTCTGGAAAATAATTTTAGGAAGTGCTAGAAAATGTCATTCCCTAATATCAAAGCAAAATGGCGTTCAAGGTCATAGACCCAAAAACCCTATCAAAATAAAAGCAAAATAGAATATGGTAAAATGAAATAAGAAAGTAAGCAGGAAGGATAAACAAAGATGCAGGAAAATCAGATAAAAATGATGAAACACCCAGTTCTATAAACTATAATTCCAAATCAGTCCAAAATTTATTTGCCATTAATTAGCAACAGTTTGTGTATTTTAGGTTGTTTCTCTACTAGAAAGAAGACTGACACTGAATTCACCTAGTTTTCTAGGAAATGGCCTAATGAGAGTACTTAACAGGTTACTATGTGCATCGTAAATAGAAGTTACAAGAGCAACGTATGGACTAGCGATTCACTGTTTTCAGACTGATATGATTATAAGATTTCTTTGCATAGTATAGCTGATAGCAAAATATGATATCAAAACATAGCAGAGTAAAGGCCCAATGGAATTTATTTATTGGTTAAGGTTCCAGGCTGATTATGAATTTAACTATAACTATTTAGAATTATAAGCCACCCAGGTAACTTAGTTGAGTTGGTGGCAATAAAAATTGAATAAACAAATAAATAAATGTCCCAGTTTTATTCTTTTTTTTTGAAATTTTTTTATTGATTTTTAGAAACAAACATAAACAAACACAACACAGAACATGAAAACATAAAACCTCTTTTCTGAAAGCAGCCTGATCCTGGGTTACATCTCTTTGTACAGACACCAATTCAAGTTAATGCTCATTTTTATATACCATTCCATATCTTATTGCCATTCTACATTTTCTATTCTCCACTCTTTTAACTTTCTTAATTTTATTTTTATTTGTTTCATCTCAAATCAGATCATTATATTTATATTCTTTGTCTGTCCTATTTCAGCTGTCTATTATCTTTTCTCATTAAACAAAATTCCTCCTGTGGTCACTGATTCAAGTATGACACCTTTATATCTTTCCCCTAAAATTATAACACTTAATGTAGAACATAACTTCCATTCGGATTCTGTGCAGTACATTAAAGCTACATGCTACATTTTAAAAAGAAAAAGAAAAGAAAAATATAAATATATAATATAATTAAAACAATGATCCATACCAATTCAATTCTATCATTAATGTTAATATTCATTTAAATTTTAAACATTTAACACATTACTTTTCAAGTAGGTATCATGCTTTTATGGGAATGCTTATAAACTTTCCATAATTACTTCCCCCCCACTTCACTTGCATTTTAAAACATTATGTCATTAAAATGTTCCCATTCCTTTCTAAATTAATTGTCTCATTTAATTCATTCCATTTATTTTATTCACAAATGTTTCACTAAATCATACGCTGTTTCCAATTTTCTAACATTATTTCTAAATACAAATATAACAATACAATCATATGTACCTTTGCAGAATCACCTTTTCAATTAAATTTTTACCCATTATCTCTAAATAAGTCCTGTTTCTTTACATCTTGCTTCACACCCTTGTAGCTTCTCTTCCCTTCCCTCCTCCTTTGCTTCTTCTCTCTGCCCTTTTTACCCCCTTGTCTCTCCACCTCGATTTCCCTTTTCTATATTCCCTTTTTCTGTTGCTTTCTCACATTATATCCACTTTTCACGTTATTTTTCCCTTTTTTGGTTGTTTTTTTAGGTTTCAAATTCTCCATTCTCTTTCCCCTCTTTCCCCTTTCTTCCCTAAGTAAAGTTACTTGTTCATTAAAAATGGCTTCTTCTTTGTCCCAATCTTCTTGTCGCGTAGTCTTTTCTTGTAGTTTCTTGTAGGTAGAGATGGCAATTTCTCAGAATTGAAAAACGGAACCAAGAGAGCCCTTCCCTTCTTGTTCCTCTTCTTTAGGTTTTTTAAAATTCTGTTTTCAGTTTGTCCACAAGTGATGCCATTGTAGAGTTTTTTTTCCTTTTAAAACAACCATCCAAGTGTTTCTAATCCTTCAAATATAATTCCAAAAGTCCCAAAGTCACCAAGCAATCCAAATACACACAAGCTATTTCTTTTGACACCTTCTTCCTTTTTTCACTTTCTCTTCCTGGGGTTGGTATTTAGCAAAAAAGTTCCAGTTAAAATGTATATTTTAGAAGTCCTGTTACAATTTAACTTTAGATTCCAGGCTATCCCCTCCTTCCAAATCCTGTTCTTATTCTCTTCCTCTCCCTTCCCACTTACAGCAAAAAAATAATGATAATAATTCTCTTTTTTTTCTCTTTTATATTCAGAAATCTTTATTATCCCTTTGGCATTAAATTTTCCAGCTTAAATACCTGTTGATGCCAAAGCAGATTTTTCCAATTTCTCATTCATCTCTGTTCACTGTCAACATAAGGAAGGAGAGTGGAAAAAAAATAATTTCCCTTTTCACTTTCATTCGCTGCTTCTGAATCTTCTTTGGGAGCGATGTATCTTTTTTTAAGATTTGAGTTCCAGGATGCCTTAATTGTTGCTTCTTATACTTGTCAGCCAAAACTTTCACTTCAGCACTTTCTTTCTCCTGCACATTTTTTTTCTGGATGAGGGCTTCTTTGAGGTGGCCATTTCTGACCGCCGCCCTACCACCTTCAGGAAAGGGAGTTTAGCCAGCTGGGAAGGAAAGATGCGCATTTCCTCGACCCTGTTGGAGTCTCCCCTGTCTTCACCGACCTCTATGGGGTGGCTGAGCCCCGAAGCCAGCTGGCTCGGGGCGCTCTGGTGGTGAGCCCAGGCAGAAACTGTGCACGATCGTGGATTCCTGCCTACCACCAAAGCCCTGCAAACCAGAAGTCCTCCAGTTTTATTCTTAGTAGAGGTCTAGTAATGCAAAAATATAAGCATAGCTTTCCTCAATTGTACACCCCAACTTGTGTGGTACCACAACTTCTAACTACTAGCCAATTACAAGTCTTCCAGAGAGCACAAAGCTGACACTTAAATCATCTAACAATTTGACCAAGTTTGAAAAAAACAGAATTCATATTTAACTTTCCCAATAATATTTCATCTAGATAATGTTTTTATATAAAAGGACAACTTGTGAAAACTGGTTGATTGAGCAAAGAATCATAGATCTTCTCCTAGAAGCTAGCTTTCTATACACAATAAAACTGGATCTAGTGCTCAAAAGAATGAAGAAACAAAGGAGAAGCAAGACAGTACTGAAGCAGAAGAACCAGATCATAACATCCATGAGGATGGTGGTAGGGCAAGTGATTAAATGTATGTTGAGGCATTGGGAAGTAACACCCACCTTTTCATACTTTCATGTAAGGATAGACTTGTAACACAAGTACTAAAGGGAAGAATTTGCATTGTAATGCCACTTTTTCATTTTGGTGTCATTGTGGTTTGGGATATATGCATGTTCTAAATGGTTATAAAGTTGTATTGGAATATGAAATTTTATGCATGCAGATAAAATAGACAGTATTAATCTTATCTGGAATTTGCATCTGGGTATATCTGTGCCTATGTACCTGTGATTCTTTCCCTTTTCTCCTAGATTACCTTTTCCATAATAAACTTTTAGGTATTTAATGATTTGATTTCATTAATTTAATGATGACGTTACAATTTTCCCACAGGAAACCTGTACATTTAAAAATATCTTTTGTGTTTCAGGACTAGCAGAAGATTGTTCAGTTTAGTATTGTTGATTCTGGGTGGAAGATCCAATACCATATTCCTTTCTATTGTATACCCAAAAGAACAGTGCCAGAAACCTCAAAGCACCAGAAACCTCAGAAAATAGTGCCAAGAAACTCAAGCCAGCTCTTTCCCCTTTAAGAGAACCAAGAATCACCAGCTGAAAGAGAAAACTCAGAGCAGCCCTGCTAACAGAGCTGATAATAGAAACAGTTAAATAGAGTCATTAAGATAAGGAGAATCCAGCTAAAAACAACTCACCAACTCATGAAATTTCTTTCAACACTATTTTTTCAAATGTTAGGCTAATGAGACAGAGGAATGGTAAAAGGTTAAGGATGTACCAGGATATACCAAGAAGTGCACTTGGTTGATGAGGCCTAGTTGGGTGGTGAGGTCACTTGGTTGATGAGGCCACACTGGGGTGGTGTGGGGAGGCTTAATGATGTGTATGATGTTTCTAATGTACCATTATACCCAGTTTGTTACAAGTGCCAATTGTGAATTCTGGGTGTTATAGACCATTATATTTAGAGTTTGCCTGATTGGGAAGGTCTGTATTATAAATCTATAGAGTACATAACCACAATCTGAACTAAACTCCCAATTTACTACTGTCAGTATTTTAGCTTTCAGATTCAGATATAGGCAATCCTGAAATATAAAATAAACTAGTTAAGATTAATCTTGCAAAACTGGGAAGCAAAGGAAAGTGTCGATGTATATTTTGAGCTATGCAAATTTAAGAGAGGAATCTAACCTTGAGTAGTGTAATCTCCCAAGTGAGAGCCTTTCCATCACCTTTCTTTCCCTTGAGTGCTGATGTGAAGGCCTTGAAGTGACAGTAATTGCTGAAGAATAAAAAAAAATGTCCAAGGGCATAGCCAAAGACTTGGCCCTAAGGGTTTACAACTTTCAGGGGCTCTGAAAATGATACACACCAAACTACAAGAAAGTTATTCTTCCTTATTCCACAAATACAAGCAGTTGACAATTTGTAAACAAATCACTTTTAAATTATTTAAAGACACTTTTTGCTTTGTATAAATTTGTTCTTTTTTTTTTTTAACAATGAAAATACTCTGATCTTCACCAAAAATACAGAACAATAGTTATAACTAAATAACACCATATTAAATGTTCATTTATTCATGAAGTCCATTTTTAAAAGGTTTTTGCAAGACAATTTTGTGCAAAAAAGTATCAATTTAACCTAAGAAGATAGAACAATATCTCAATGATAAACATATTCTCAAATATTTATTTTTCTTATATACAAGATTGCTTTAGATATTCTTCGGATTATTTTCCTCTTAAATATAAAGCCATATGTATAAATGAGCTCTGATTTTTACTGTGAATTTTTTTTCTCAAGCAGTTTTTAAAACTGCGTGATTAAATCAGTGATTAAAGCATTGTCATTTTTATCTGATAAAACAGAAATAATATTTTAAAAAATCAACATACACATTTTTTAAAGTGGTACTGATAATAGTATTAGTCGATAATTTGTTTGGGCATTTAGGCTATAATCCTTCAGTGTGACCATATTGATGCTCAAAGGTTAAATGGACAAATGATCCAACAATCTGTCCATTTTTTCCTCTTCCTGGAGTAGGTGATTGGAGCTATTACAATTATCCAGAATATGCTATTCAGCCGGAATCACTTTTTATTTTGAGGTAATGTACATGCATCATCCATTTCCTGTTAACTTGCACTACAAATTTGACATTGATCACAATAGCATAGTTTCCAATAGCAGAAAGGACATTCCCATCGCTTTCATTTCTGTACTAAGGATCTACAAATATAGCACCATTTTTAATAGACTAGACTGTCCTACGTTAGAATATAGATGCATGATTACATTCTAATGTTTTTAAAATCCCTACCAAAAAGAGGACAAGAGTAATTGGCTGCAATCCTGGTAGAATGTTTTTCTTCAATGAAAGCTTTCACAAGAAAGATACATAACAAAAGCCATCTGCTTAGCACCATTTTTGCATCTCTTCCTTCAACTTATGTCCTGTAACTCCCATTCATGGTGGTTAACGAACTGATAGTGAAGTCAAAGAAGTTGAAAATCAACTTCTGCCATGTTGCATCTGCTAGAATTGATGCATAGAGTAACCTTAAAAAGCAATTCCATTTCTTTTAGGTGCTGTTGTCTTTTGGACAAGCCGTCAGCTGCACAGCACTTAACCCAGTGTCCATATGGGTTTATTTCTATTGAAATGAAATGGCATTATTTTCCAAAACAAAGTTTTACCACATGATT
The DNA here is from genome assembly GCA_015471245.1 of Laticauda colubrina. Lineage (NCBI taxonomy): Eukaryota > Metazoa > Chordata > Lepidosauria > Squamata > Elapidae > Laticauda > Laticauda colubrina. Next base: position 24,256,898 of record BLBF01000022.1, on the reverse strand, counting down.
TTTCTGTGCCTCTGCTGCCTACACATCAGAGGTGGTATTCAGCAGGTTCTGACCAGTTCTGGAGAACCGGTAACGGAAATTTTGAGTAATTCAGAGAACCAGCCGTAACCTTCCCTCAGGAGTGGGGTGGGAATGGAGATTGTACAGTATCCTTCCCCTGCCATGTCCACCATGCCACACCACACCATGCCTGTCATGCCACGCCCACCAAGCCACACCCACAGAACCGGTTGTAAAAAAATTTGAACCCACCACTGCTACATATCAATACCTATTGTACAATGCTGATATCAAAGAAACAGTGACATACATGATGTAAAAACAAGAACATGATGCAAAAACAAGAATGCCCTCTGATTCAGGGCATTCATAGAAAACCAGCTTTTTAACTATATTTTTCTCTTCATACTTTAGCATCAGATGAAATGTTTCTTTCATTGTGTTTCATCTGTGCTTGTCAGTATATTTGTCTGGAGACTACCTGCCTTGTCTCTGCCTTCCAGCTTACATTTTACTCACACATCATTGTCTGCAACAGTACTTCTCAATCTTGACAATTCTAAGATACTTAGATATCAACTTCCAGAAATCTCCAACAAGCCAAGGCTATGTAGGGAATTCTGGGGGTTGAAGTCCAGACATCTTAAGGTTATTAAGGTTGAAAAACATTGTCTTAGAAAGAAATTCTAAAATTGAGTTTTAGATTGCTGCTGAAGCAATCTAAATCTAATACTTATTCAAACCTCCAGAGAAATGCACACACACATATATGGTAAAATACCAGATTGGAAATCAAGAAGTATAAATCTTGTCTAAAAATTTCCCACTGTATTGCCTTCATTTGCTCCCAGTCTATGAGTGAAACAGTCCTAAATGTTTCTCAAAGTTAGTAGTATTTATTTTCTTATTTTAACACCACCCAACTGTATTCTTTATTATATTCAAACAGTAAATTCTGTTAAATTTCAGTTTCTATTCCTGGATTTGAATCAGATCTCTTGTAGAACTGCAGCAGAAGCAACATGTGGAGGTAAGAGCGCCTGTATTCTCCAGCTCTATTCTCTGCATGCAGAATTTGAGTCTTAACAGATAATATGATCTCATGGCTATATTTTCCACAAATACAGTTAATATTTTTATAAATCAAAGAAGAGATTACCACATTCCCTAGAAGAAATCCAATGTGTGGAAACATTGTAGGATGTCGTTTTGTTTTAGGAACAGGTGAATCATTCTCTTTGTGCTTGTCACATTATTTCATAAATTAACCCATTTATCTGTTTCATTCTATTTCTACATTAACCAACATTTTTGGAAGACTGTAGGGAAGTGACCTTTCAATATTTTTTTTAAGGTGTTTCCTGTGTTCTCAGAGTTTTCAGTGGGGTTTTTTAGACATTTATTTTTTAAAAATAAAAACTGTATCAGAACATTTATAAACACAGAAAACAAAAAATAATTGAGGTCTAATCCATAATGCCTATCTCAGATATATGAACAAGTACCATGCTTTTCAGAATGTGAAAAGATCAAATTTCCTTGTTCTAAATCCACTGCCAATCCAGTTTTCTTTGGATAATTCTATCTTGGGTGATGAGAGAGATTTCCTTCCCTCCCCCTAAAATTAATATTTGTTCCTAAATGAATTTTAGGGAAGGAAAAATGCTTTGATTTCAAATAAAGGCCATGTCACACTGCCCAACGGATGCAAAGAGGACACAATGGAAGGGAAAAATGTTCCTTCCGTTGTATCCGCGCTCAAAAGGGGCAAAAATTTGCATAATTGGAGCGGATGAAACGGACGCGGGGAGGACTCAGGGAGGATGCAAAGCGGATGTGGAACAGAAGCACAGTGGATGCAGAACGGATGGGGCGTTCACAGGGCTTTGGGGGGTCTCAGGAGAGCGGACACAGAACGTAAAAAACGGATGCAGAACGGATACACAGCGGATGAAGCGGATGCACAGCGGAAGCCTAGCGGATGCACAGCGGAAGCGGAACGGATGTCGCGCGTTAATTGCGCATGCAGGGGGAATGCATCGTGCAAGCCCCCCGGATATAAAAGGAGCAGCTCGCACGTGACCTGCTGCTGGATATTTCAAGTTCCTTGCCTGCCCTGCCTGCATGCCTGCTTCCAAGCCTGCCTTCAAGCCTGCCTCCCAGCCTGCCTCCCAGCCTCCTGGGCAGCCTCCTTGCCAGCCTGCCTTCCAGCCTGCGTTCCAGCCTTGCTGGCAGCCTGCATTCCAGCCTCCCTGCCAGCCTTGCTGCCAGCCTGTCTTCCAGCCTCCCTGCCAGCCTGCCTTCCAGCCTCCCTGCCAGCCTGCCTTAGAGGCTCTTCTCTTGCTGGAGCTTCTGCTGAAGCTGCTCCTGGCGGTGGTGCTTCTGCTGCTGTGCACTCTGCTGAAGCTGCTCCTGGTCCTGCTGGTCCTGCTCGTTCTGCTCGTGCTCCTGGTCTTTCTGGTCCTGCTCGTTCTGCTCATGCTCCTGGTCTTGCTGGTCTTGCTCGTTCTGCTCGTGCTCCTGGTCTTGCTGGTCCTGCTGCTGGTGCTTACTCTGCTGCTGCTCATCCTGGTCTTGCTGCTGCTGCTGCTGCTGCTGATGATGATTCTGATTCTGATTCTGATCCTGCTGGTGATTCTGCTGCTGCTGCTGCTGATGATGATGATGCTGATTATGATCCTGCTGGTGATGTTTCTGATGATGATGATTCTGCTGCTGCTGCTGTTGGTGTGGAGGAGCAGCCCCTACAACCTCGAAGTCCCTCTGATGAGGGCCCATATGGCCCTGCCAGAGGGAGGAAGAGTCATTCGCGTCAACGGGAGAGGAGGCAGTACTTTATTGAGGAGGCGCACGAGGATGAGGTGCTGGAGTGGCTGAGAGAGAACGACTATCTGTGGCGGAAGGGACACCGGCTGTACAGGGACACCAAGCGTAAGCAGGCTGCTTGGAGAGAGAGGGCGGAGAGTCGGCTACACTTCGGAGGTGCTACTCGGCTGGTGGAAACATATGCACACCTGGTACGGGAAGCTGCACCTCAAAAAATCTGGCCAGGCCGCGGTCAAGCTGACGGACAGAGAGAACTACGTCATGGCCAGGTGCAGCTTCCTGGAGGGTGAGATCCGCCACCGAGCAGCACCAGGAGCCCATCTGTCTACCCTCACTCTCAGGCAGCCTGCTGCGACCCAGTCCTCTTCTGGCCGAGAGTCAGTCCCTGTCTCCAGGCAGGTTTCGGGGGAGCGTGCCACGGCGGAGAACCCCCAGGCAGGTGTTGAAAGCTTGGTGGAGAGCGATAAGGACTCTGTGGTGCGGTGGGAGAAAGGTAACATCGAGTCCACCGCTGCCGAAGTCCCATCCACCCACACCGCCGCCTCCACAGGAAGGCAGAGAGCCAGACCGCAGGAGGGGAAGAGCCACAAGGTCCTGGTGAGATCAGGGACACCATCCGCACCAGCATAGGTCTCCTCTCTCAGCTAGTCCCCATCGACGCCTCCTGCTCCAACCGCAAGCCCTTCCTCAATTATTTAAACCAGACCCTCAAGGAGATGCCAGATCCCCAGTACCAGCTGGTGAAGGAGATGATCTGCACGCTGCTTAACAACCCTCCAGACCCAGAGGCACCTGCTACCACCCAGTCCAGGTCTGCTCCTCCACCCCAGATGATGTCCCTCCCATACCAAGGCTTTCAACAGCCCCTCACCTACCAGGGCTACAGCTACCCGGAGGTCCAGCAGCACAGGCAGCAGCCCTTCCCAGGCCAGGCACAGAGTCATCGGGCAGCACCGTTGCCACCGGTTCCACTGATGCCACCGATGCCACCCACGCCAACGATGCCACCGACGACATCGATGCCAGCCATGCCACTCCTCAGCTCGCTGCACAGCAGGCAGTCCCACTACACTACTCCTTCCTCCATCCCACAGCCAAGCCCGGCCTCAGTACATCTGTCCTTGGAACTGGGGCTGACACCCCATGGCATGGAGCAAGGACCTCTCAGCATCGCAGGGATGAGCCAGCTGTCCGACACCTTTCTGAGCACACCGTCCCCTGTTGTCCTCTTGGGGCCAGGCACTCCATCAGCACCTCAGACCGGCACAGCAGCAGCACCCACCTCCAGAGCACCTGCACCCTAAAAATTAGAGTGGGCACACACCTCCGAGTGACCAAGCGGAGTAGCAGAGACTGGCTGCCTGTATATTTTTGGACTTTATTTGGACACTTGACTTGGTTCATGTTTACTTTTCAGGTTGTTATTAATAAAGTTTATCTTTGTTTCACATGCTTGCTTCATTATTTTTTTTCTAAAAAGTCTGGGTGGAAACTTTTAGAAATGGTTTAGCCTTTGCATGCTTGTGGGATGGGTTGAGATACCTGTGGGATGGGCAGGGATACCTTTGGGTTAAGATAGCTGTGGGATG
>BLBF01000022.1:24213930-24252083 GCA_015471245.1 Laticauda colubrina | reverse complement strand
GTTCTCCACCACCCGCCTTGCCCTGGACAGCCTGTAGTTGAAGATCCTCTCTTCACGGGTGAGGTATTTGGAGGTGTAGGGCTTCATGAGGTAGGTTGAGAGGGAGAAGGCGTCATCCCCCATGATGAAGTAGGGCAGGGGTTCTGGATCTGGAAAGCCCACCATGAGGTTGCTTTCCAGCCCCTCCTTGAGGTGACTGTCGTTGTATACCTGGGCATCGGAAGATGAGCCGTTGCCTGAAACATCGATGTACATGAACTTGTAGTCAGCATCGACCATGGCGAAGAGGATGATGCTGAAGAAGCCCTTGTAGTTTAAATAAGTGGACCCCGAGTTGGCTGGAACCTTGCAGGCCACGTGCTTCCCATCGATGGCTCCAACGGTGTGGGGTAAGTTCCACTTCTGATACCACTGCTCTGCAACTTTCTTCCATCCTTCTTCAGTGGTGGGGCACTGGAGGAGCTCCTCCTTGTATTCTTCGAGGATGGCCCACACCACTTCTCTGACCACAAAGCTGATGGTGCTGGGTGGCACCCTCCAGCCGTACTGCATGCTCCTGTAGGGGGTCCCTGAGGCCAGGTGGCGCAGAGTGAGTGCCACCCTGAGCCCAGGTTCCAGGCTGGGCGGGAAGTTGGTTTTTGTCTTGCTCAGCCTGGGTGTCAGGCACTGCAGAAGTTCGTCAAACATGGCTGGAGGCATATTCATGAAGTTCTGGAACGCCCGAGTGTCTTCGCTCCTGAGCTCCACCATCAGCTTGTCGTAAAGTTGGTACTGTGCTCTTCTGGCTAACCATCTTTGGACCCAGACTTTTTTTGGGTGCCTCCTTTTCTTGCCATAGTAGAGTTCACAGAGACTGTTGATGGTTTCGCAGTGATGCAGAAGGTTGTTGGCTGCCAAAAGGATTTTGTCGCAATCCATGCTGGAGATGACTGGATGCTGTGGAAGAGGAAGAGGAAGATGAAGGCTGCAGAGGTCTGCACCGCTGGGCTGCTGGTCTGAAAGTGCGAAGCAGGCGAGTTGCTCCCCCTTTTTATAGGCAGTATAGGTGTCCCTTTGCATCCTCTAGGCATCCTCTAGGCATCCTCTAGGCATCCTTAATATCCGAGATAGGTCCCCTCTGAGAACGTTTTTTCCGTTTTAAACACTTTGTTTCCGTTCTGCATCCGTTCCGCGTCCGTTCTGCTTCCTCCCTGCGTCCGGGCGGATGCGAGTTGCGCAGATGTGCAGCGGATGCCTAGCGGATATAGCGGATGCGTAACGGATGCAGAACGGATGCGTAGCAGATGCAGAACGGATGCAGAACGGATGAATTGGATACATTTTCCGCGCAAAAGTTTTAGGCAGCCTAAAACTTTTGGAGCGGATGAAATGTCAATAAACGGATGCTGGACGGATTGAGAGGAAGCCAAACGGAGGCAGTGAGTACATCGCGTTTTGCAATGGATGGCAAGATTTTTTTTCTGTTTTGCTTCCTCTTTGCATCTGTTTTTGCAGTGTGACACAGGCTTAAGATCTTGCTAAAAGTTTTAAAAATGTTATATTCCCTCTTGCATTATAGAATTTTTAAGAGAGAACATTTTCCAATGAAGCCTAACTTCCTGTTGCTCCAAGTTTAATTTCCAAGTAATTACAAAGCTACTTTACTTTGAACAGATGGATTTCACATTGCATGACAAAATAAAATTACAGGCTTAAAAATGTGTCTGTGTGTGTCTCTCTGTTTAAGTGTATATATTTATATATGTATGTGTGTGTATGTCTGTACATTTGAGTGCATTTTATTTTCTTTGCTGGGAAAACGGTGCACTTTTGCTCTTTGCTTTGTAAGCTACATCCTGACTTGAAGCATCTCTCCTATAATGTCTATTGTTATTATTATTGTTGTTATTGTTATTGTTGTTATTATCGTTGTCAATTTTCTTTATGAATAATGAAACTGTAGCTACGTGAATATAGAACACAACAGTAAATATTCTAGATCAGGAAATAGCTCTCTCTTCATAATTATAATTCATTAATATTCATATTATAAAAAAGTCTACTATTCAAATGATCTAATATTGAGAAAAAGGCTAGCCTTCTGCCCCTGAAAGCTCTATTTAATCAACTTTATGGAAAAATAGGGGGATGCATTACAGTAAAAAATATGAATAATGTACATATTCTTTTTTGTGGGATTTCCTTTTTCATTGAAATTTACTTTAGCATGAGCCTGAATATTGGAAGACTAAAGGTAAAGATTCCCCTCACACATAGGTGCTAGTCATTTCCAGCTCTAGGGGGCAGTACTCATCTTTGTTACAAAGCCAGAGCCAGCGCTGTCCAAAGACGTCTCAGTGGTCATATGGCCAGCATGACTAAATGCCGAAGGCACATGGAACACTGTTACCTTCCCACCATTTTTCCCTATTTTTCTATTTGCATTTTTACATGCTTTTGAACTGCTAGGTTGGCAGAAGCTGGGACAAGTAACGGAAGCTCACTCCATTGCACAGTGCTAGGGATTCGAAACACCAAACTGCCGACCTTTCTGATTGACAAGCTCAGAATCTTAGCCACAGAGTGAAAGCTAATTCTTCTATAAGTGTGACATTCAGTAGAATGTAAGTGGAAAAACACTTATACCAAAAGTCATTAGATGAATCTTGAGCCCTTTATTGGGTCTACACAGTATTGGGAAGATGCTGAAGAAATACTTTTTTTCCACGTCCATTGCATCTTCTGAAGTGTCACCTGAGCAGATTTTTTTCACTGTAAGGGGCCTATTACAATCTGGTTCCAGAGTGATGTTGCTGTACTCTCGATAGCATGTTGTGAGAAATTTGTGAGGTACTTTGTTCACATTCACAATTATTTATCCTTCAGGTTAATGTAACTCCAGATGGAAAATGTCCAACCTGTCTTTTTCTATTGCACAAGTTTCAATTGTTCAGGCCAGAAGAGGTCGACAAGATGTTCAATATGTTCAGCCAACCACTTAGCTGCCCAACTTTTAACTTTCTTGGCTTTTCAAATCTAGTAGGGGATGTGTGGGCTGTCCAGCTAGGTCCAGGAGATTGCAAACATCTTGTTGAGAAAGGATGCAACTTTCACCCCTTTAAAAGAGTCAGTGTTCTTGAAGAAACCAAATCTTGACTCAGGGGATAAAAACAGCGATAGGCCAGTGGCTAATCCACCTTCCTGGATAAAGTGCTTGTATAAATGGTGGATTAATCATTGGCTCCATCTCCAGGATCTTTGAACATGAAACTGATTTTTTTAGAACCATTTCCATTTCCATCTTCATTGACTAAAGAACAGAAATCACCTAGACTACCTGCAGGATGACCTGTATTGGGAAAATGACAGGGAAATTGTTGATCTATCTGGACCTGTTGATCTATCTGGACCTCTCAACAGATTTCAATATCATTTAGACAAGACAAATATATCATTGGTAGAGGGTATGTCAGCTAGTTGAGTGAAGGATTACTTTTGGACAGAGATATCCCATTTGTATATTAGTTATATGATGGGGTTCCCTTCAGGGGTGGGAGTCAATTTTTTTTACTGTGGGCATGGCTTGGTGGGCATGGCAGGGAAAGATACTGTAAAATCTTCAGTCAGAGGTGGTATTTGCTGGTTCTCTGAACTACTAAACATTTCTGCTACCAGTTCTCCAGAACTGGTCAGCACCTGCTGAATACCACCTCTGGTTCCCTTTCAAAAAAAAAAAAAATTCACATTGACATTATTTTGGAGCCAGGCAAAACCTTTATTTTTTTGTAGGGTTATCATTTTAATTTTATTCAATTTTATTTTAATTCTTATTGTTTTAGATTTTCATAACTGTCCTGCTACTGTCTATTTTTTAAGTTTGTGTATTGTCCTTATTCTTTATTTTATGTTATTGTATTTGTTTTAAATCCAATTCCATTGGGATACATCCAAAGAGTTCTGTCTATTGGGCAATTTAAAGTTTTAGATAAATAAACTGGGTTCTAGTGATAAAATATTGAGGATCATTTCATATTTTTAATTAGCAGTATTCATATTACAGAGAGGCCAGACTCAAACTATAAATAAAGTGGTTAACTTTTAAATTTTGGTTACAAGCAGCTATAAAACTTGGAACAATCAGGGGACCAGTCATGTGAATTTTATTAATAGCACCTTCTTATCTTTCTCGTCATAATTAAAAGCTATTTAAGTGATACTTGTAGCACATTATTATCTATTCCATGTCCTGTGTGGAATTGTCCATTTTTAAAAATAAAAAGACTGTATGCTATTGAGCTATAAGTCGGACCATGCAGAATAAATAAATGGTTTTAAATCCAATAAAAACTAATGCAAAGGGTTTTGTTTCTGCAGAAACAAAATGAACAAGAATTATACGAGTGCCTTGCATTAAAAACTTATTTATTTGTTCCATTTCTGTTCCTAGAGTCTGTTGCTCCAGTGTACCCTAAATGTGGGTATTTTAATTAGTTTGTGGTCACTGCTTTATCTGCAAAGACTTTGTTCTGCCCAAGAGGCTTCTGTTATTCTGAATCTCATGCCACATCTTTTAAATTATCCTCCCACACCCAGCACCAACTACTGTATTTATGCAGTGGCTGAAACCATTCACTTCAGAATGCTAAATTGTTCTGATGTTTAGCTAGGTCTGGGCACAATTTGGTCTAAAAGGACTCAAAACTTCTTGCAAGAAGAAACACCTAGAAATCCTCCAAGAAAAGATATGATTGCTAGGACCGGAGCTGTTAGAGCAACAGAAAAATACTTTTTAAAATTTATCATTCCTTACATTTATAATCTATAGAAAGCCATCATCACATCCAGAACTCCAGGTGTCAATTTTCTCAGAAATGTACGCCCCTCCCATTGCTATTTCACTGTATCACTGTGGCATCTATTGCAGGTTTTGGTGATCCAGTTGAAAGTAAAACAATGCAGTCCTCAGACCAGGGATGGGATTCTACTGGTTCAGAACAGTTTGATAGAACCGGTTGTTATGATTCTACGTAGTTTGAAGAACCAGTAAATCGGTCCTCTGGCTGGCCCCACCCCTCTCCGCCCACTTCTCAACTCCCTGCCCAGTCAGTCCCTATTGCACACGCGCAACATTGCGTGCATGTGTGACATACTTGCAGCCTACTTTTGCCTGCCTGCCAAGTCAGCCATTGCTGCCTGCTTTTCACTGTGGCCCTGCCTGATCTGATCTCCCTGGTGAGTGAGGCTCTGCAAGCCCTAGTTGCCTTTCTAGCCCTCCCACTTGCCTTTTGTTTTGCTCCTTCCTCCCACCATTTGTGTTTTGCTGCCACTGTCGGTCATCTTTCCCTCACCACCACCCCTTACCTTCTGCTAGGGAACACATGGAGAGGATCCTGTCAGTTCTGGCCAGGTCAGCAGCTGCTTCTCTCACCTGGTGCTCCAGCTGGAAGAGTGAGAGAGTCTTTCCTGGCACAGCAGAAAACTTGCAAGTCCCCCTTCCATTGGGAAATGGCTTCTGGGCAGCAGAGAAGCAGCCCGGTTGAATCCTGTTTCTCTTTGTTGCCCAGGAGCCGTTTCCTGAAGGGAGGGGGACTTTCAAGGTTTTTGATGTGCCAGGAAAGGCGCTCTTGCTTTCCCAGCAAAAGCAGGTGAGAGAAGCAGCCACTCACTTGGCTGAAGCCAACATGAGCCTTTCCACTGTTCCTTCCAGCTAAAAGAGCCTTTCCTGGCATAGCAAAAAGCTTGCAAGTCCCCCTCCCTTCAAGAAATGGCTCCTGGGTAGCAGAAAAGCATCCTGGTTAAATCCTGTTTCGCTCTGCTACCCAGGAGCCATTTCCCGAAGGGAGGGGGACTTGCAGGCTTTTCAAAATTGAGTTTAAGAGTGCCCCATGGGAGCTGAGAACAAATGTAGCAACAGCGAGGGCAACAGGGACATGTGACGTGTCTCTATGTGGTCCTCGCCCAGATGACAGCTAGGGTTTCACCTCCTCTTTTCCTCAGATATGCCATGTCTGCCTCCCTTCACACTCCTGACATGCCCCCACCTTGCTTTTCGTTTCTCACCTTCTTCCATGGGGCACTCTTAAACTCAATCTTGAAGAGCTGGAAGACATTTTGTTCGATCACAGCCAAACTTGCCTTGCCCAAGACTGCTGCAACAGAAGCAGGAAAAGCACACCAACTCTGATATCTCTTTTGGAGCAATTTTGACCATTTGTTGTCTGTTTTACAGGAATGCTTCTATCCAGTTATGCAGGTGTCCAGAGATACCATAAGATTTTAGTTTTAGGAGTAGTTTGTTGTGTACCACTGAATCAAAAGCTTTACAGAAGTCCATGTAGATTGTGTCTATTGTTTTGCCCTGATCGAGTTGTGTAGTCCATATGTTTTTGCAGTGTAAGAGTTGCAGATTGCAGGATAGTTTTTTTTCTGAAATCAAATTGTTTATTAGAGAGTAGGTTGTTTGTCTCTAAGTGGAGGATAATGGATTGGTTAATAATTGATTCCACGACTTTACAGGTGATGCAGCATAAAGAGATTGGTCTGTAATTTTCAACTCGGCTGGGGTCTCGCTTTTTGAAGATGGGGATGACCGTGGCTTGTGACCTTTAAATAATGGAAAGTTAGCTGCTTGGTTTAAATGGCTCTTCTTTAAAGAAACTTATGTTTAATCAGTTCAGAGTTCAATTTTATGCTGAATGGGCTTTTAGGTATGACATTCCCTAAATTCATATGCAAAACACAGTCAAATGCATAGAGTCAGCTTTTTAAAAGATGTATTTATTTATTAAGTTTATATGCTGCCCATCTCACTCTGAAGGAGGGCATGGTGGCTCAGCAGTTAAAATGCTGGGCTTGTTGACTGGAAAGCTGGTAGCCCATTTTCAAGACCCAAGCATCACGTGACGGAGTGAACTCCTGTCCTTGCTCCAGTTCCTGCCAAGCTAGCAATGTAAAAGCATGCAATATGAGTAGATAAATAGGTACCTCTTCAGTGGGAAGGTAACAGCGCTCTGTGACCTCAGGCCAGATAACTACAGAAATATCTTCAGACAATGTTGGCTCAATGGCCTTGAAATGGAGATGAGCACTTCCCCTTATAGTGGGCAACAACTAGCAAAGTAAACCGTGCAGAGACTCCTTTACCTTTACCATCTCAGTCTGCAAAGTGGTTCTGGGTGGCTAATATTAATTTAGTTTTTCATGTTCTTATCAGGCAATAAAAATAATAATTAAGAATTTGCTACAGAGACTTGTCTAGTCTGTGTAGAAAAGAGTTATGCCCATCATTATGATAATCATTATCACAACCACAAATATCATCATGATCCAGATCTTGTTTTTTACTTACACACACAGACAAAGAATGCTGGCATACCTGTGCAAAAATTGGCTGCACTCTTATCATGCATTCTACTCAGAGAAAACAGCCTTGCATTGTTGACACAATTCAATTTGTAGAGGAAGAGGCAGCTCACACACGGTGAGTTTTACATTGCTTTGAATTACTTACACAGTTGTCCCCAGCTGTGTACAAGAAACCTAAAGTAGAAACCTAATAGGTCTCCCCCATTGTTGTTTCCTAGCAACTGGTATATTCAGAGATCTAAGGCTTCACATCTTACACTTCCTGCAGTTCCCAACTAAACCAGTAGAAATATTTTTTCCTGAGTTTGGAGCAAGCTATACATTATGCACAGATGTCTGAAATATTCCCATGACATTTTTTTTCAAACAGGAAAAGATACCTCCTGGGATGTTAATGGGATTGGAGAAGTAACAGGGGAGGACCAGCTTAAAACAGATCAACTCTTTCCCATCTGTCATTCTGCCATTTTCAATTTCTGTCCCCGTAACAGCTTCTTTGTGGGTTCCCAGACACTGTATGTATTTGCCTATCTTTTGAGTGGGAAAGTTTCTGGAGGCAGCAAGAAAGAATACTGTGCAAGCACAAAGCCTCTTTCCTCATCAACTTTTTAATTCTGGTCATTTTTTTAAATGCTGCTAATTTCTGTTTTTAAAGTATGAAATGGTGAGGGCATGACTGGATCACTGTCATTTCATGTAATGCCAGTGCACTTGCATTGACATTGCATTTGCACTTGCATTCACATAAAGTATGTGAGCCTTTATTGAATACAATATTTCATATACATGCTTCATGAAATTCATCATCAACAAAAGCCTTGATTGTATTCTAGACATGGAATTGAATTATTCCAATTGAATCACTGACAGCTGTACAGAGTTCGATACCTTTCTATTAGCCTCTAATCAGATATTTTAAACTATGAACTATGAAAACAGAAATGAATATTTTGACTTTCCTAGGACAATAATATTTTTCATGTTATTTTTGAAGAGCAAAGTATAGTAACTCCAAATTCCTTCCAAATATAGATCAGTGCTGACTAGATAGTTGATGGCTACAGTACAAAGAATGGCACTGGAGATAAATGCAACAGGAGATAAATACAATGCCCAACTGGAATTGCCCTTATCACAAAATTAGCAGGCCTGGAGAAAACATGAGAGAGTGCTTGGAAAATTTTTATTTCTGTGAAGGAATAAGATTGCCATGTACTTCAGGGGGCTTTCAGTGTGAGACATAAAACATCATTGTATGAATGTTTCAATGTTCAAGGGTAAATATAGTCTAATCAACATTCATGTTAATGACAATTCCCCTCCCATTTCCAGGCAATATTATATTTAATTGATCTCATGCCCAAACAGCTAGAACCCAAACTTCCTTAGGTTATTATACCAAATAAAAGTGAGTATTCCTATTTTTTCTCAAAATGTTTCCTCATATATAACTACTGAACATAAAACATCTGGGAAGGAGGCAGAGCTAAGACCAAGAACTCAAGCCAGGGGTGGAAAACACATATACGGCAATTTGCTGTTCTGCACTGATTTCCCCTTCTGTGCCGCATCATATTTTTTTGTGCATGCACTTCCGGGGATGTCAAAATTGGGTGATGACCAAATTCTCAGAATGGATTATTGTCATCATCTGATGTTCCATTGTATTTTGAAATGCTATTTCAAAATTTCAAAAGTACTATTCATATATTAAGTCAATATGAAGAAGATTTACTTACTTATTTACTTATTTATAAAATTTATATGCTACCATCTTACCTCAAGGTAACTTGAGGTAAGTTAACCATCAACAAACATCCCTAAATTTATACAAAGAGACAAATAAGTAAGCACAAGAAATCTATACTTTTCAGAATACTTTGATGCAAAACGATATAGATCAGGGAGAAAATAACCAAACAATGTAATATGGTATAAGTTTACAAACAGAACAAAGTAGTCAATACAAGGAAGTGCATATCAGGGAATACATGAATATATATAGTATATGCAGGCTTTCAGGTGTAGCTGACAGAAATAGGCATTCAAAGCTTGAGATAATTTTTTTTTCTTCAGTTGTTGCAGATTCACTTAAGGAATAAATCTCTTGACACTTAGCCTGCTTGCCTCGTCTTTGGAAAGCCTCTGCATATTCTAAATATATGTCTTTTTTTTTTTTTTTTACAAAGCCAGTGAATCATTCTGTAAACCATGGCAATTTGGATTAATTTACTGGCCTGTTTCTTTTTATTACTCTTTGCAAGGCAGAACAGTACTGACCTTTTCCCAAAGTCCGACTAGAATACAGATCAAATTGTATGCTGTATCATCTGATAATATAGAGTTGGAATTGTTTGTTCCATCCATCTCCTTTTTATTGCCATTAAATTACATATGTAACAGAGTAAAACAAATAAACAGATAAAATTATGTATTTCATGTGCAGGAGAAAATATTTAGTCCCTGTTTCTCTAAGTATTATTTTACAAATATAAGCATTTAAAAATTAATTGGCTTAAAAATACTAAACAGTCAACAAACAGATTCAACCAGGCCAATTTCAAAATGACATGAGGTTGATAACTGCTCGAGCAGGGATCAAGCACTATTTCATCACACTAGTGTATTGTATTGTACAACTGGTTAAATCAGTATCAGATAAATTGCTCCTAAATCTATGTTACGAAATCTGTGTCTTTTGTTATAAATAATACTATTAGGGACATTTTTCACCTCATTTTTCTTTTGTGATACTTATAAAGATTGCTTCTAGGCATGTCTTAGATGTGTGATTCTCAATCTTGGCATCCTGAAGTTGTATGGACTTCAACTCCCAGAATCCCCAACAAGAAAGCTAGATTGAGAAACATGATTCTCTCAAAATGTCATTTGGAACTGCATAGAGACATTACCATAGGACAATATTTCTTAAAGTATGGTTTTTAGACCCCTGTCATATCAAAACTCTCAAAGAATGTGTGAAATCAAAATCATTTCACAGCCTATGTTCTGTTACTTTTTAATATTAAAATCCTGCCAAACAATCATGAGAAACAATAATGGCCACAAATGCATCATTTTAATTTTTTAATATCGTATGCCAGGGGTCTCCAACCCCAGAACGCAGATGGTACTGGACTTCAGCCCATTTGAAATTGGGTCATGCAGGCAACATGTGAGTATACAAAGCCCTATTTGCACAAGTGGCAAGCACATGCATGAAACCATCCCCTCCCCCATCCATTGACACTGCTGCTGACACTGATGCTAGTCCACAAAGCCAGAAACAGGGGTGGGATTCTACTAGTTCGGACCAGTTCGGGTGAATCGGATGTTAAATTTGCATCTAGTTATTTGAACTGACTGGCTGGCCCCACCCACCCCTCCCTTTCCCAGAGTCTCCACACAGCCCATTTTCAATGCAGGTAAGTGCAGGGTCTGCATGGAGGCTCTGGGAGAGGGAAAAACAGGCCTTCCGGAAGTACCGGAAATCTGGAAATGGGCCTGTTTCCAGGCTTTCAGAGGGCCTCCAGAGCCCGAGGGAGGCCATTCTTGCCCTTCCAGAGACCCTTGGAAAGGTGAAAAATGGCCCTCCCAGAAGGGGAGCAACTGGGCAGTGAACTGGTTGCTGGGATTTTTGAATCCCACCCCTGGCTGGAGACCATTGCAGTAAGCTAAATATCAATAAATATAACCTAGAAAAAAATAAATCTCTTTTGGGGTCCTCCATATTTTTAAAAAAGTAGGAGGGGATCTTGAAGGAAGAAAGTTTAAGAAATATTGCTATAGGACAAGGGCAATTTTCTGATGCTGTTTCAAGCAGAGGTTGAAGGTATTCCTCTTAAATGAAGAATACAAATTCTACAACCACCAGGAGACATACTTTTTCATTTCTGACTTTTGCCATTGTTACTACTATGTTTAGAGTCTGATTGAAAGATCAGAGCATGGATAGATACATAGGAGGATAGAACATTTGTAATGTGCTGATTGCCTTCAGGATTTAGTCACTTGATTGTGCCACTCTAACTGGGAATTGTTATAGATTCACTAAGGCAGCAGGCAATTGGGATATGAGAAAAACGGGGCTGGAAGAAAGCTAAAGTAAATATAAACAAGCTCAGAAAGTCTGAGTAGCATAGAATTTAGTCAAATAGCTGTTTTTAGTTCTATAGTAAAATTTCTCCAGGCTGTGAAAAAAAATGTGAATTATTCAGTATTTTTCTTTGTTGGTGAGGGTTGATCATTATATAATGAATAAAGGACACAACTAAAATAGGTATTTGGAGGCCTGGATGAGGTTTACAATATATTAACCCAATGGACTATATTTGTTTGGTTTTTAATTTTTCCTCATTCTTAAATTGAAGATTGACTACCTGATCCCACATAGCTTTTTGATATGCTTCACGTCGAATGATTATCAGTAGTAACCTTTTCTCTTTCTACATCTGAAGATTAACATGGCATGCAAAATGGTAATCTTCCATGAGGTTTAACTTCAAAGAGTGCCTATAAGGAATGCTAAGGATACTGAAGATATATTGCCTTATGAGCGCTAAGCTTCAGTGGAAACTCAAGTATATTAGCAATATGTGAGGTACATTACTATCAAGATCATAGAAAGTGTGAATAAATAAAGCAAAATGCCCCAAGTCAATTCATCTCATTACAACGGAGTATAATTCACCTAATAACAATATAAACTGCTAATTTATAAACTCTACAGAGATAAGACCACAACTGTGGATCATACCATTCTGTGTACATGTTGTATGCTGCCCAGAGTCACTTGCTTTTGTGGTGGGTAGCTATATAAATTGGCTTAATAAATAAATAAGTAAATAACAGGGAATTTAATGAGAATTTAATCATCACATACATATGCACACACATACAAACAAACAACAAGGAAAGAAAAGGAAAAATAAGGACTACTTTAAGGTATTGGAGAGATTTAATAGCTGACCAGCTGTTGTAAGGCTGCTGTAAATGCTGATGCAATGAGAATGAGTCAGCAGTGTATTACTGCTAAGACAGCAGGGAATTGTAGCTTTAAGAAGCTGTCTATATAAATGAGTCCATGAGAGGGTGTATCTCTCTCTTTCCTTGTGTTTTATCTTCATTGTAGTACTCCGTGCAGAGAAATGAAGATTGCTTGCTTGCCTGATATGTTCCTAATATGTATATGTATGTATATAGTCTTGTATATAAATCACTTTTAAAGGACAAAGCCTCTGTATTCTGTGTTGTGCTCCTGGTTGTCTCACAATAGTGGGCATGCTACAAACACTCTGACAGGTTATGAGCCCAGTACAGAAAGAAGGCCAGAATGACTGGAGAGCCTAGAAAGAAGAGAAAACCAGCGGGAGCTTGCACGAGAGCCAGAGGGGTTGTGTGATGTGGTTTAATCATGGTTAGCAGCTTGTGAAGGAAGACAGGGCAACATGGACTCTATCGGCATAATGGGGGGAGGTGTCTTGGTGTTTCAACTGAATGAGACAAACTACCTCTCCTGGAATGTGAAGATGGAGATGTACCTGAGAAGTGAGGAGTTGTGGGTAATTATTACTAATCCACCAGCAATCCTGGATGATGTGACCAGAGAAAAAACAAAAAGGCACTAGCCAATATAATTCTGGCTTTAGAGGACAGTCGGCTGATACACTTGAGAGTGCTGGGAGGCTTGCACATTGTGTACGTGAGAGAAACTGCATGCAGTAAAGTGTTGCTGACTAGGAGACTGCACAAAGCACAGCTGAAGCCGGGGAAGAGTATGTTCACAATTGCAGAATATGAGAAGGACATTCCTTGAGTTAGAAGAAAGAGAAATGACATTTAGTGAGGCACACAAGGTGTATGTGGTACTCAGTTCATTGGACGGTTCATGGGACATTCTTGTGACCAGTCTGGAGTCTATGCAAGAGCGGGATTTAACCACGCATATTTAACTGGTTGATTGTTAGAGGAGAAGCAGAAACGGTTGGAGAAGTGAACAGGAAAGGGAGGAGAGAATGCTCAGCACAGACCAGCATCTACAACATTGCAGGATGCTGGCAGAGCAGCTGAGACAGTTAACACAGTGAAGAGATGCTACATGTGTGGTTCTACTGAGCATCTCCAGAGATGCTGTCCTGAGAGGAGAAACAGAGGAACAGTGAGACAAGGGTGCAGGACTACTCAGCACATGTGGAACAATTCTCCAGCATCGTTTTCCTGGCAGCATCAATAACTGAAGACACCAGGAATACTTGGTTGTTGGAGCCAGTGGGGCAAGCCAGCATATCACTAACAATTCACAAAAGTTTTCTGGTTTGAAACCAGGAATGAAAACATGGGTTAGCCTGGCCAGTGGTCAAAGAGCTGCTGAAAAAGGAGAAGGAGGTAAGTTTTATGTATCAGAGATAGGAGAAACATTGTACAATGTTTTATATGTACCTGTGTTAGATAATCTATTCAGTATATCCAGGTTAGACAGGCAAGGTTATGAAATACTATTTGCAAGAGAATGATACTCCATTAGGAAAAGTGGAAGGATATGTGCACATGGAGTTAAAAAGGATGGCTTTTACATTCTAGAAAGGCATGAACATAGTTGTGCACATGCACTTATGAATGCTGCCACACATGACAATTGTGTACATTTGTTGCATAGGAGATTGGGGCATGCAAATTTTGAAGTACTGCAGAAGATACCAGGCCTAGCTGAGGGACTTAGGTTAAAGAAATGCAGTGTGCATTTAGATTGTGTTGTTTGTAAGGAGTTAAAGTCCAAAGTCTTATCCTGTAAATAAGAAAAGTTCAAGGAAAACAAAGTACTGCAATTGGTGTATATTGATTTGGTTGGCCTTTGGTACTGTCTTTAGGAAGAGCTAGATATGCCTTAGTCATAGTAGAAGACTACAATAGATATGGATTTTGTTGTCTGTTAAAAAGCAAGATAGAAGTATTGCAACAGTTCAGGCAATGGGTAACACTTGTAGAGCAATGATATGGTTATAAGATATGCCAGCTGCAAACAGACAGGGGAACAGAGTTTATGTCTGATAAGTTCCAAAGATGGTAAAGCAGTTTAGGTATAGGATATAGGCAAATGAATCCATATTCACCAGCTGAAAATGGAGTTCTGAAAGAAGGAATGGTGTGATAGAGACCAAGAAGGATTCATTGCTTGCTGATGCAGGCATGCATAAAGTATACTGGGGGAAAGCCATGAAGACAGCAAAATATACTGCATAATTGTGAGATGGAAGCAGATTAAAAAAACCACCAAAAGATTCATTGATCCAAGGAAAACAAGGTTTTATTCACGTGTCTGCAGAGACGGGTTCCCTCAGGCATTGAAGGAACCCAGAGCAAAATTCAGGCAGCATTTTTATACCCTAACTGTCCGCCCCCTTGTACGAGGGCTTGGCTCACATTCTTTCTGTTTTCAAATTGACACATATATTTTGAAGGTTCATACTAGCTCCCTATCTAGCAAAAGTAGTTACACGGTTTCTGACATCGCAGCACTTTATTACAATTCCCCATTGTTCTAGCCTTATCTTGTTTTTTCTCTTGTGCACAAACTGGAACACTTTCTTATTTAGCAGAGCTACTGAGTTTGAGACACACTTCCTTATTCAATTCAATGGGCCATCCAACATGACTTCGATTCTGTTCACATAATTAACAGATATGGAGTGTGACAATAAAGGAAATGGCATGTTTCATGTTGCATGGAAGAAAACCCTCCTTGGCTCATCAAAGGACATTTGGCAGTTTATGCTGGGTGCATATTACAAAAGGCACCAGGAGAAAAAGACAAAAAAGGCCAGGAAGCTTAGGTTTGTTGGATGTGAGCCAGGATCCAAAGGGTATAGCTTTACAGATGGAACTAGAAAGGTAGTGATTTCAAGATCTGTTAGTTTTGTGGAGCAGAGTAATTGGGATAGGGTACATGCTAATCATGAAGTGTTCGTGCCAATGCATAACACTAGTTTACTGGAAGGCAGCTCAGTAAAGGAGAGACAGGAGAATGAGTCAGAGGTAGATATACAAGAGGATAGACCTGTGATAAAAAGCAAAAGCACAGAAACACAGGAACAGATAATACCAAGGAGATCTGAAAGGAGTAATGAGTGGTTCACTGCAAGTGAGGTTAGAGTATATAGTGTTAAGTATGAACCACAAAGTTACCAGGAGATGTTGTCATTGCCTAAGAGAGAACAAGAAAAATGGAAGGATGCTATGGACAAGGAAAGGGAATCTATGGATGTGCATATGTTTTTACTTCCTAACATGTATATGTATGTATACAGCAGTCTTTTATATAAACCACTGTTTAAAGACAAAGCCTCTGTATGGTGGGTTGTGCTCCTGGCTTGTCTCACAACAGTAGTCATGCTGCAAACATTCTGACAGAATAAAATAAAAATAAAATAAATAAGGAAAGAATAAAATGAATATGAACACACAATACAAATAAAATAACAACAATAGCTATGCCAGGTATCACTAGACCATTTTCAAGCTCATGCCCACCAGATATGTTGAAATTTTATTTATTTTTAGACTTCCTTTTGTTATTTATAAATAACTCAAAGCAGCAAACATATCTAATTGTCCTTCTCTTATTTTCCCCACAATAGCAACACTGCACGGTGAGTTACAAGTATCCTTATTCTGAGACAGAATGGCTTTGTTGATAGCTGAAGTTTAACACATGCACAGGTCATCAGAATGAGAAAGATTTGAGTCAGAGGAGTTTAAAATTACCAAGTAGAGATTGTAGGGGCCACACTGCCCACACACCTTGGTAAGAACCAGTGGTGGTATTCAGCTGGTTTGTACAGGTTCAGGTGAATTGGTAGCAAGGATTTGGCATGGGTCGCAGATTCCCCTTGCTTACTTACTGCTTTGCACAGCGGGCCCAGGAAGATAAAAAAGCCCTCCATTTTCTGTCTTCCTGGGCCCCAGGAAGGCCGCAAAACAAAGCATGGTGGGGGGTTGTGCCCCCCATGCTCCATTTTTTCCCTTCCTGAGCCCCAGGGAAGCCTTCTGGGAGCAGAAAAGTCCCTCCCCCAAGACTTCCCTGAGGCCCAGAAGGCCCAAAAATGGGGGGGGGGGGAGCAAAAAAAAAAAAGGCATGCCCACCTACAGCCCCTAGCCATGCCCATAGAACTGGTAGTAAAAAATTTTGAATCCTCCCACTGGTAAGAACACATTTGGAATGCTGCACCCAGTTTTGGTCACCTCAATGTAAAAAAGATGTTGAGAGTCTAGAAAGAGTGCAGAGAAGAGCAACAAAGATTATTGAGAGACTGGAGGCTAAAACATATGAAGAACAGTTGCAGGAATTGGGTGTGTCTAGTTTCATGAAAAGAAGGAGAAGGTGTGAGCTGATAGCAATGTTCCAATATCTAAGGAACTACCACAAAGAAGAGGGAGTCAATTCTCCAATGCACCTGAAGGCAGGACAAAACGCAATAGATGGAAACTAATCAAGGAGAGAAGCAATCTAGGATTAAAGAAAAATTTCCTGACAGAACAATTGATCAGTGGAAGGAACAACTTGCCTCTGGAAGTTGTAAATGCTTAAAAATAGGCATTTTAAAGAAGAGATTGGACAACCATTTGATTGAAAAGGTATAGGGCTTCCTCCCTGAGTAGGGGGTTGGATTAGAAGACCTCAAAGGTCCCTTCCAGCTCTGTTATTTTGTTATTCTCTTCTTTCAGAAAGCTAACAAGTTTTAGACTGATCTGATGTTCTATTCTATGAATATAATGCAACCAAACTTTTTCATTGGAATGTCTTCAGGTGATTGCCACTATTAATAAATAATCCAACCATTTCATTTGGACAGCTTACTTAGCAGTCTTCATTAGGTGTCATTGCGAGCAACCCCACTGATTTCAGCTGAAGCCATTTCAAAAGCCATGTTTTAGATAACATCTTGATTTATGATATCAGACAACTAGCTACATGACAATGTACCGGAAATATTGTGGGTTAAATTGCTATTGAAACTATAAATGAGAAAATAGAGACTTAATATCAATCATATTTAAAACAAGAAGTAAACATATGACCTAAATTGAGGCTGTTCTCTTGATGCCAACACATTCTTATTTTGTAGATGGGGCCCTGGGAAAACAAGTCAGGAGTTTAGGATTACAAGAGAGTGGCTGGTGCTTTTTGGTGGCTCCATACTTCAGCAGCTCACTTAAGGGCTTGTCACCTTGCCTTTGCTATCAACACTTGTTCTCACAGCTTCGATAACTCAGCTGGAAGGAACTCCATCAAGAATTCCCACACAACTAATTCTGCTTTGCATAATGCATTGCTCTCTGTTTACAGGAATACGTTCAGCAATATTGTATCTTCTGCTAGTCACATTTAGTCTCAAAATACCCTGGTAATGTCCACAGAAGCTTCTCTTGCTCCTTCAAATCTTGCTCTGATCCCTCATAAAGTATCCCTAAAATACAGTATTCCACAAGTAAACTCTTCCAAAGGGTACAGATTATGCACCATAGCACAGAAAACATTGCTACAACCAAATAAACTGTCAAAAACTTGGCATTCCTTTAAATTGACAACATACAGTTCAGGCTTGAGATCTGTATGTGTACCTTCACACTCTCTCTTGGTATGTAATGGTTTTGGCACTCTTACAAATGCATGGCATCCAATAATAGCAATGATAAAATTTATGAAAACAAAAAGTATCATAGCATGAATATGAGAAATATTTATTTCTGATTCTATAGGAAATTACTGGCTTGTGCTGCTGAAGCTGCTTAAGATACAAGAATAAAGACCCTGTTGCTTTTTCCTGTAAAGTTGGCAAGAGAACATTCCAATTTGATGTTTGGGGTAAGCATGAAGCAGGGCTTCAGAGTTGATCAGTCTTCCCATGGCAGTGCCATTCAGATGTGCTGAGAAGTGGTGCCAACAACCAGGGAAATCAGGAGATTAAGGCAGTACAAATGAATATAAAGATTTATTGCAAGCTTAATCTCTCTACAAGAATCTGAGCTACTAATGGTCAAAGTAAATCAGTGGTAGATAAAAGTCAAAGGAATTCAGGTAGGCTGGACTTAGATCTCTTGTGAGCATGCAAGGATTCATAACTGATGAAACATTTAACTTCTCTCTCAGGCTCAGCCTACACGTAGAAAGTGTTGGATCACGGGAAAAGAGACTCGAGACCAGTGTGACTTTTCAGCTCTTTATTTGTTATATCGATCCATGCTAGACCTCGGAGCCGCAGCAGTCCTTTAGATAGGGATTGCTTGCGGCTTGCTGGCCAAAGACTGCTCTCTGAATCTTCCCATGATCGGCCCGGCTAATCGCGGTTGATTCAGAGTGAGCCAATCACAGCGCTTCCTTCAACCAATCAGTTCGTAGTATTTCTGGACCAATCAAATTGGGATATTTCGAGTATGCTAATATAGAACACCCCTCCCCTCTTGGTTCAGTCCAACCTACATAACGTAGTCCCGTAAGTAGGCGGGGCTTTTGATGTGTCTAGTTGTGTGACTTGCGTGCTTCAGTTGTGGCGTTGTCTTCAACTGGTTTGGACAGGATCCTTGTTGCTCCCGTCCTTCTCGATGGAACTGCCTGGAAAGGTGAGCTAGGCCTATTGCCACAACTCCCACCCGGTTTATCCGGGCTGGTCGATTTGTCAGTTCTGCTGCTCCCTCCTGGTCTTTCTGGGCTGGTTGAGCTGGCTTAGCTGCTTCTTCCAGGCGAGGCTTCTAGTTCCTTGATCGCTGCCAGTTTCCTTCTGCTGAAGTCGTCTGCCGGTGAGTAGAGTTGATTTATTTTTCTGCCCATTGGTATTGTTTGGGGGTGTTCGGGTTGTTGTTTTTTAGAGGGGTTTTCTCTTCCCTTTTGGTTATTGTTGGGGGTTTCTCCCCCCCCCCTGGTTTTTTTATTCATGTCTATTAGTGGTGTCTGTACGTTTCCCGTGTTGTCGGTGGTTGTTCTCGAACTCAGTTGGTTGATGTGCCGTTTCCAGCTTCTTCCATCTTCCATCTCTAACCGGTATGACCAGGGGCCCATTACCTGGATTATTTTGGCTGGTGCCCAGAGTGTGTCCCCTGTAAAGTTTTTTGCAAAGACTGTGTCTCCTGCTGCAAATATTCAGTATTTACTAGACGAGTTTGGTGGTTTCTCGGGGTTGTATGTTGGGTGCAGTCTGTCTAGCTGTGACCATAATTTCCTGCCCATGAGTAGCTCTGCTGGGCTTTTGTTGGTGGTCATGCTGGGTGTAATGTGTTGTATCATGAGCATCTTGTTTATTTTGTCGTGTATGTCGCCGGTGTCCATCTTTTCTAGCATGTCTTTTGTGTAGCGAACCATTCGTTCCACCTGCCCGCTCGCTGCTGGGTGAGCGGGCGCTGTTAATGCATGTCATATACTCCATTTGGTGAGAAATTTTTCAAATGACAACGCCGTGAATTGCAGCCTGTTGTCTGACACTAGTAAGTCCAGTAGTCCATGGGTGGCAAACAGTTCTGTTAGTTTTTTTATGACTGCCTCTGTGGTGGTGGATTTCATGATGCTTACTTCCAGCCAATTTGAGTAAGTGTCAACCGTTATTAGGAATGTGTATCCTTTTGTGGGTCTGGCAAAATCTATATGGACCCTTGACCACGGTCCCCTGGGGGTCTCCCATTTGAGGTGAGGGGCGGAAGGGGGTTTTGGTCTGGTTTTCTGGCATTTTTCGCATGTTGCCACTCATGTCTCAATGTTTTTGTCCATCCCATGCAACCTAGAGTAGCTCCTGGCCAGGGATTTCATTCTGATGATGCCTGGGTATCCCTCATGCAGCATAGCCAGTACTCTTGTTTGTAATGTCTCCGGAACCATCACTCTGTCCCCCCATAATATGCAATCCCTTTGTGTAAAAAGTTCAGTCTGATGGTTTCGGAAGGGTTTAAAGTGTTCACCACCATCGGTTTCCGGCCAACCCTTTTCCATCCAGTTCAAAACTCGTGCCAGTTGCCTGTCTTTAATAGTCTCTCTGGCAATGTCTGATGGAGTCATGGGTGGGTTGGGTTGGGTTTCTATCTGTAGTATAGACGTGGTGGGTGCTGGGTCGTCTTCCTGATCGGGTAGGGGGGAGCGGCTCAGTGCGTCTGCATGTGAGATACTTTTTCCTGGTTGGTGTATTAATTGAGAATTGTAGGCGGCAAGGAATTTGGACCATCTTGTCATCCGGGATAACAAAATGTTTGGGGTGGTCTTGTTCCCTACCAGTATTCCTAGGAGCGGTTTATGGTCAGTGATAAGTGAGAAAGTCTTACCGTATAGGTATTCATGGAACTGCTTCACGCCGGTGATCGCTGCTAGTGCCTCCTTATCCAGCTGGCTATAATTCCTCTCTGCCCTGGACAATGTCTTGGAGAAGAATGCAATTGGCGCTTCTCTCCCATCTGGCAGAGTGTGGCTTAGGATGGCTCCAATGCCGAAGGGTGAAGCATCGCAGGTCACAGTCAGTGGTAGGGTTTCAATGTACTGTATGAGGACTGATTCCGATGTTAGTAAGTCTTTTATCTTTTGAAATACAGTTTCTTCCTGCTTGCCCCAGGACCAGGTGGCTGTCTTGTCCAGTAGTCTATGAAGGGGCTCCGCTGTTGTTGCCTTCTGGGGCAAGAAAACATTATAAAAGTTAATGAGTCCTAGGAAAGCCTGCAGTTCCGTTTTATTCTGTGGTCTCACTGCTTCCTTGATGGCTTTAACCTTCTTCTCAATGGGATGGATTTGGTTTTTGTCAACCAGGTAACCCAGGAACTCTACTTTTTTTGTGCATAGTTGGCACTTCTCTTTTTTTACTTTTAGTCCTGCGTCTTTAAATTTTTGCAGGACTTCCTGAGGCAGCTCCCCAATTGGGTTTTGTTCTTCGCTGACACCAGCACGTCATCAAAGTAGGGCACCACCCCTTTTATTCCCTGCAATAGTCATTCCATTAGACTCTGGAACACCCCTGGTGCCACACTGACTCCAAACTGGAGCCTCTTGCACAGGAATGCCCCCCAGTGGGTCACGATGGTTTGCGCTTCAGAAGTCTTGGTGTCGACTGGCAGCTGCTGGTATGCCTGTGCCAGGTCGAGCTTTGCAAAGACTTTTCTTGCCCCCAGTGAGTGTAGGAGGTGCTGTACCACCGGGACAGGGTAAGCACTCTGCTGCAGCGCATGGTTGAGGGTGGCCTTGTAGTCACCGCAGATTCTCACTGACCCGTCCGGTTTTATCAGGGTTTCCCACCGTGCGTGGTCTATCAGCTCCAGGACCCCTTGGGCAATGAGTTTGTCTAATTGCTCATTGATTTTAGGCTTGAGGGCGAATGGGACTCGCCTCGGTTTTAGGCGGATCGGGGCAATATTGTGGTTCAAGTTGAACAATATTGGGGATCCCGAGTACTTGCCTAGTTCGCCGTTGAAGACCTCCTGGAAGTCTTTCATGAGGATCTCCTTCCAGTCTGTTTCATCGATGTGGTTAATGCCAGTCACCTCGATCCCTAATGGCATGAACCATTCCATTTCCAGCAAGCTTGGGCGGTCTCTATCCATGATGGTCAGTGGGAGTACCTCTGCGTGTCCTTTGAATTTTACATGAAAATGTCCGATTCCAATCACGGGGATCCGCTTCTGCTGGTAATCTTTTAGGGTCAGTCTCTGGCTTTCCAACTCCCGTCTGCGTATGCTGGGTATCAGATGCTTGATTGTTTTCCAGGAGACCATGGAGAGGTAGGATCCAGAATCCACCTCCATGTTGCACTGCTGGCCTTCAATGCTGACCTGCACATGGAGTTTTTGGGCATCGGTTGTGTTCGAGTGCCCAATGGTGACCATCTGGTGGGTCTCCTCCTTCCGGCGGTTTTCGCTGAGCCGCTTGTTCCTGCCTTCGCAGTTCCACCAGTTCTCTGCATGCCAGTCTCTGGTTCTGGGGGTGGTGGTGCTGATGAGTTGCCTCAGGCTGTAAGTCTCTTGTATCGGCAGACTTTTGCAATGTGCCCCCTTTTGTCACAGTGCTGGGATATGGCATCTAGGAACTGGCAGTCTGAACAGGGGTTCCCTCTGCACCCGGTGCACTGAAACCCCAACTTACGACCTCTCCACTCCCGTCGGTCCCATTCCGACTGGAATCTGTGGATCTCTTTCTCATCCTCATCTTCGGTCTTGGAAAGGGAATCGATATTCCCGTGGTACGTGGTCGTGGTCTTCTGGCTCACCTCTGGTCTTTTGTCCAGGGCTGTGTTGGCTTCCGTGGGTAGTTGTTGGTCTCGCATGTTCATCTGCCACATTTTGGCCACTGACTTTTTCGCAGCCTCGGCTGCGGTGGCTTCGGCGATGGCTTTGGTGACTGTGATGTCCGTTCACGCCATCAGTCAGCTCTGGAGCACGGGGTCTCTTAATCTGAGAACCACGCGGTCTCTCATAGCCTTGTCCATGTTGGAGACCCCCGATGTTCCTTAGGGCCGCCATGAAGTCTCTGATACTTTCGCCTTCCTTCAGATCCCTTCTATAAAATTCATGCCTCTGGATGAGGTTGGGTACGGCCAGTGCGTAATGGTTCCTTAGCAGCCAGTCCAGGTCTGTCCATGCCATCTCCTTCACGTCTTGGGGTCTGCCAGCACCTTGGCCATCGTGAACACTGCGGGCCCGCAGTGTGTCAGGAACATGGCTCTCTTCCTATGATCGTTGGTGTCCTTCAGGTTGTTGCTCTTGAGGAACATGAGGAATTGATCGATGTATGATTCCCAGTCCTCGGCCACCTGATTGAATGGTATCAGTGGCGAGTTGCTGTTGGCCATCTCGTCAGTTGTTCAGCTCTGGTTGCCACGTGCTCGACTGGTCTCTTTGTCTCAGAATCCCACCCTCGTTGCCAGTGTTGGATCACGGGAAAAGATACTCGAGACCAGTGTGACTTTTCAGCTCTTTATTTGTTATATCGATCCATGCTAGACCTCAGAGCCGCGGCAGCCCTTTATATAGGGATTGCTTGCGGCTTGCTGGCCAATGAAGGCTCTCTGAATCTCCCATGATTGGCCCGGCCAATCGTGGTTGATTCAGAGTGAGTCAATCACAGTGCTTCCTTCAACCAATCAGTTCGTAGTATTTCTGGACCAATCAGATTGGGGTATTTCGAGTATGCTAATATAGAACAGAAAGCTTATTAATTAAATTAAACACCTGAATGCTGAGTGTGAATTTCTTTCTGCAGGAAGCTAGGCAATATATACACAGAGCCTCGGTGGCGCAGTGGTTAGAGTGCAGTACTGCAGGCTACTTCTGCTGCAGCCAGCTGCCTGCAATTTGGCAGATCAAATCCCACCAGGCTCAAGGTTGACTCAGCCTTCCATCCTTCTGAGATGAGTAAAATGAGGACCCAGATTGTTGGGATCACTAGGCTGACTCTGTAAACCGCTTAGAGAGGGCTGTAAAGCACTACAAAGTGGTATATAAGTCTAAGTGCTATTGCTAAATATCACATCAGCAAAAGATATCAGGGATTTAAAGCAGTTTAAACATTTATAAATTTAAATAGTTGCTTTTGGGAATTTAAATAGAATAATAATCACTTTTGTTATAATTGAGATGACTGTACCATTGTAAGTTATGTACCTGTTCAGATACTTACATGTTGGTGAATAAATGAGGGCACTTCTGTCCCATGAAATGTCACAAAATATATAGACAAATGCTAAGCTGATGTCAAGGTATTTTATGCCTATAGTATTCTCACAATCTAGAATCTTTTCAGGATTGTTTGTTAAGCAATCTTACTGTAACAAGAGAGGAAAGAAGTAACAATAGTCCCAAAGAAATATAGAGCAATCAATTGCTTTCTCAAAAGTTTACTGTGAAGCTACAATTGGCATGTCTTGAATAGACCCTGGGTTCAGACTTGACTAGAGTTTTCAAATGTCTGACATGCTATGATTCGGTAAAGAGTCAGACTAGAAAGAAGCCACTAAAAGATATTGCTTTCTGCCAACATGTATATGCACTTTCTCTTTATTCCCACTGCAAATAAATGTTACTATTTCTCCTGCTTTTCCCATGGATTAAAGCAGGGGTCCCCAACCACCGGGCCCTGGACCAGTCCCGGTCCGTGGATCATTCTGTACCGGGCTGCAAAGAATGAATAATCATGATTAAAATATATATAAAAATATGTTTTTAGTAAAGAAATAGTAAAGAAGCCCTTTACTATTGGGGAAGAATTGATTTTGCTGGTCCTTGAAAAAGTATTTCTCCGTGAAACTGGTCCCTGGTACAAAAAAGGTTGGGGACCACTGGATTAAAGGACTTTTTGTCTATGCTCCTCAGCCTTGAAGTGGGTTTTTGTCTGATAAATTCTAGTTCTCAGTGTGTTCTGAGGCTTGTAGCTTAAAAGAGTTAGAGGGGACCCAATTGGGAAAGACTGATCTAAGAAATTGGTTTTGGGAGGGACCAGATAATAGACTCCAGTGGACTCCATATTTACTACCCAGCTGATATGACAGTTATGTTAATTGTAAACAGATAATTGTCTGGAACAAGACTGTAGCCAAAGCCCTAGCAATAAAAATAAAATAAGTAAATTAAATGAAACAAAGATATAAATTTAGAGAGAGTGCAGAAGCATCTGATAGTATCCTCTCATTCATGGCTGAAAGATAGTCTGCTATCGTTATGAAGTTAGTTAAGGATTCATTTCCAAAAGGTCATTTCTGTGATGTAAGGCTATCAATTGTACAGCAGTTGATAAGAGGTCAAGATTGGTGCCTTAATCACTTCCATGGTAAAAAATGTAGTAATCATTTATTTATGGAAAGGGGAGTTAAACACACAGAACGTTTGAAAGAAAATTCAAATTTAAAAATATACTGAAGCTATTTACTTGATCAAAATATTTAACTACAAAGCCTTGTTTCTAAAGTTATCAGTTATTTTGGAATCCCAAACAATGCAAGATTAATTTTAGATCAGCTTCCTCCTGGTAATTTAGCTGACTCCTTCCTTTGATACAATCTCATGACTAAGCATGCTGTAAAAAAACAAGTGTGAAAGAGCACCATTCTATAGAAAATACTACTGTTGGTTTTGTTTTGTTTTTAAAAATAGAGAACAAAATGGAAACAATAGTTAGAATAAAAACCCAGGTTTCACTAAAGAGTATGTTATTTTTGCAAATTACTTTTTAGAATTTTTTATAAATAATCCTGGCTTATTTGTCCTTATTTGTCTTCCACTGTTTTTCTTGAAACATTAGCAGATACTTAACTGAATAGTTTTCACCTTGACTTACATTTTGTTTATTACAACTTCTTAAATGTATCTCTGTTGCCTTTTCCATTGTAAAATTATGCTTCCCTCCATGTCAACATTTGTTGTGAGCCAAGCTTGCTTCATTTCAAACTTTCTATTTATGGACTATATACTTACGTCAGCAGAAATCTGAAACAGTTTTCTGCATGGGAGATGACACTTTTAATTGCTGCAAACAGGTTTATATTTTTTCCTCTCTGCTAAATTTCAGGATGGGATTACTCTATCTCCCTTTTCATAGGTATTTAAAGTTTGTAGATTTATTATTGCAAAAATGGATCTTGTTCAGGAAGGAAAAATTCAAAACTGTGACAGATTCTGGTTTTCTGACATTTTGTGAAAAGTGTCTAAATAGATAATATTATTCTGTTTGTAAACTATTCAGTAGTATCTTAATAATTTATTCATGCATAAATTTTATTTAATCTCCTCATTTCAAGAAAGGTGATGTGCACAATTACAGAGATAAAAATGAATAATTGCTGTGAGCCAGAATTAACATGTCAGAGGTGGTGACAAAGTTTATTGTAGTATATTGTACTATCCTACAATGTAATGTAGTATATTCACCATTTTCTTCAGTCTGAATGGTTGTCCAGGCCATTAAATGTTGTGCTAGGGATGCATACATCTTATCTTCTGCCCCCAAATTAGGCTGGGACAAAGAAAAACTGGATTGTCTAGAATAAGGTTTGATACAATTTAATATACTTAAAGCTCAGTTCATTAAATGCTATTGTTCGAAGAAATATCCTTCTGAGTTCAGTTCCAAGTGGGGAAAAAGATACTGGAATCATGGAAGTTGCTTGGAAAGAAGGTTTATTGATGAACAGAATCACATGCCTTGAAACTTCTGGGTGAAAAGGTGGGTGAGAGTCCCTAGGTTTTATTCCCTCTCTGGGTTTTGCCATAAACTGTAAACTGTGCAGGACTTTTTCACACAGCTGTAGTTTCTTCCTGCTTTTTTCTTTGTTTTAATGTTCAATATTTCAGGGTCATTTTCCAGGGTCTCTATTTTATTGTTTCAAAATTTCAGTTACTTTGTATCAAGTGAAGCTTTAGGACAACCAGGCTAAAAAAAACCCCCACACAAATAATTTCTTTTGCCGCTGGATTGAACTTTCCATTTTGACCAAATTCAACTCTTTTTTCCTCCTGCTTTTTCTCTCTGTTTGAGGCTTTTTTGTTAAAATTCAAAAATCCAACAAGTCTGAATGTCAATTGTTATTTTTTAGTTTCCCTTTGACACGTTCAAATTCAGCTTGGATTAAGCCTATTTAGTGTCAAAATCATATATTTATCCAATTTAAGCAGATCTTCTGGCTTTCTAAGTTCAAAGGCCCTGGCAGCTGTCAAAAGAGTTTTCTTTCTTCCCTTTCTTTGTCCACCGCTTTAACTGTCTTTCTTAAATATTTCTTAAATTTTACATTCCAGGGTACCTTATATTTAGATGTTGCGCCAAATTAGCCCAGTTTCCATGCTGTCCTTTTCTTACCATTCCTGCATAATCTTGTCCCAGTTACCTCTTCCTCTTCAGGGTGGCCATGTTTGACCGCCGCTACAGCAGTCTTCAGAGAGGAGTAAAATGCCAAGCCAGAGAGAGGAGATTTAGCTCCCCTTGATCCAGATGGTGATCTCCTCTTTCTTCACCACCCTTACAGGGTGGTTCTGGCCCCAGATACAGGTGATCGGAGCCCTCCGACAGGAGAGCATAGATCAAAGCTGCAGACTATTGCAGTCTCTCGTCCGTCATCAAGAAAGTCCAACTGGAAGTCCCTTTGAATCTATTTTTGATAGATGGCAATTGCCTGCCTTTGTCCTGCAGTTATCTTAGCAATCTTCTTTGAAAAGTGGTTTGCAATTGCCTGGCTCCTATTGCTGAGAGGAAGCAATTGGCCCAAAGTCACAATCTCCTAGTTTCTAGCCAGGTACCTTAACCATTATACCAAAACATCTCTCATATAGTTGCTAGTTATGAGAGAATTACATTTCTGTCACTAGTCGTTGTTGCTGGGAAAAATATGCTTACTACATATTTCCATGAACGAGATCACCTAGCTCTTGGATCAAAACTGAAGAACAGTAGTGCATATATGTGATACAAATATGGAGTCACTAGAAGGAGTTAAATACATATACACTATCATGTCTGTACAAACTCTGGTCTCAATTCCTCATAGTGGAAGAGATATTTACCTTTCAGCTTCTAAAACACATTTCGGCCTGACATAGCCAGAACAGAATAACCAGCAGTAAATGGATCAAGTAGTACTAGGTAGGAAGGAACAGGGAAGTGTGAAAGAGTTTTTAAATTCCAGAGTTTGGGTTGGGTTGGAAAGATAAAGTTGTTAATGTTGGGGTACATCAACAACACTAAGCTGAAAAGCACTTCAAGTCTGTTCTTCTAAGTTTGAAAACTGCATAACAAAGGGACAAAGAAATGTAATCATCCCATTTTGTGCACTGCAAAAAGATAGGAAAAAATACAGGGCCCCATGAAGAAGAGATGGCTTTCCAAGAGTCATTGAAGCTGATGCAGACTCCACTCAGCTGACTTACAAACCAACTTTTAGTTTTTCTACCAACTGCACAGCATTTTGAACCACAGTTCTTAACTATGAACCAATTCCTATTAATTTGCAGAGATAAATAGGAAAATCAATCCATTCAAATCAATAATTTTAGAAAATACCTTTTCAAATTTGGCAGCTTAAGATGTATGGATTTCAATTCCCAGAGTTTACTAGTGAGCATGCTGTCTGGAGATTTCTGGGAACTGAAGTCACTCATCTTAAAATTGCCAAGTTTGAAAAACATTGTTTTAAAATGAAATCTGAACAGGAAGGTAAGGGGGGGGGGGGTAACAGGGCAAACTGCAGATTTGCTCTTCATTACCTCTGAGTCAGAGGTGGCATTCAGCAGGTTCTGACCAGTTCTGGAGAACCGGTCGCAGAAATTATGAGTAGTTCAGAGAACCAGCAAATACCACCTCTGACTGCAGATTTTACAGTATCCTTCCCTTGCCATGCCCACCAAGCCACGCCCACAGTACTGGTAGTAAAAAAAATTAAATCCCATCTGAGTCACATTTCATCATATTTTTGAAACTACATTTGATTCAAAATTAATTTTTTCAGAAGGACTCATGAAAAATATGCACCAGCCACTTTATTTCTTTTCTTTGTGTCCTTCTCCTACCTGTTCCCAAATAAATTGCAGTTAAGAGGAATTACGAATTTAGGAATGCAAATTAATAGGACAAGCTTATTTTATTTGCAGTTAGATGCAGAGAAAAATAATTTAATGTATACTCTGTGTACGTGTGCATCTATGTATGTACACACACACACACACACACACACACACACACACACACACACACACAGATTTGTGCCTTATGAGTCCCCAATCATTCTTCAAAGGTTTCTTGTCACTAAATTTTATCTCATTTTTCTGGCTAGCAACATCTAATTACAAAACCAAGCTACAGGCACCAATCATTTTCATTTTTTAAGACCATCTCTGAACCCAGAGATATTCTCAATTTTCCATTTCTGTCAAATATTTTTCAGCATGTTAGTGTGAGTCCCAGATCCATCTTAAGACAGATTCTGGGCTGCCACAGCAGGGGATGAGCAAGCTGTGGGAATGGGAAAGTAGTGTGTCAGCATTCCAACTAAACACTCCATCCCAAATTCAGCACTCAGAGACAAAGTCCACCCATAAATTCTTACAAATTCTTACAAAGTAAGAATTTATTAGAGAAGTCTATCCCTGCATCACATGTAGGCCCCTTGTCTGAGTCCTCACTGTCAGAGACCTCAGCCATCCATACCTGCTGCTGGTGAACCACAAAAGAGCCAGTCTCTTGCAGAGCTACCCAAGAAGTTTGATCAGCTGAGTGTGGGACCTGATCCAGCCTGGTTGGACTCTATCCCAGCTACGTTCAACTTTCTGGGCTCAGGGAGGTGAAACCCAAAGCAGAGCTTCAGCTTCATTTCACTTGGCACTGGCCAGACCAAGGCTCACCTTTCTGCTTTGGTGAGAAATCTGTCAGCACTGTGGACCAGCAGGGTGCAGCAGCTGAGTGACACCATGGACCACTAGAGCCCCCAAGCTCAAGCACCAGGGGAGAAATGAGAGGACTACCCAGGCCTGCCTATTATCTCCCACCAGCGCCTCCCAGATTGCCATCTGCTGGCCAAATTGTTCCAGGATGTGCCTTTTACTCAGGCCAACGCTGGATCCAGTACCAGTGGATGCCAGCTCCCATCCATCACTGATTCCACCAGCCGCAGTGACCCCACCAGCAGCTGCTCCACCGCAATTCTTGGCAATCTTTGATGGCACCCCAGGAAAGCAGGCCTATTTCCTAAACCGAATCTGGGCTCACATTTATCAGTATGGGGCTCAATATCAGTCAGATCAGGATATGATCTCAGTCATTGCAGATAATATGAGAGAGGGGGGAGGAGCAGATTGGATTGCTCAACTCCACAATGAAGGAGCCCCTGAGTTGGAAGATGTGTATGAGTTCGTGCAATCCCTAAGAGCCCAATTCGAGGACATGGCTAACCAGGAGAAAGCTGAGGCAGAAATCAAGGGACTGAAACAGTACAGTCAGACCCTCAAGGAGTTTGTGTGGGAGTTTAGAAGAGTGGCTGGAAAATTACAAGATTGGCCAGAGAGACTCTTTGTCCACTACTTTAAAGAAGCCCTTGATCAGGACCTTAGGCAAGCATGTGCCTTCGGGGTGTGTGTGTGCCCAATTGGATCCAAAATTGGTACCAGATGGCAGCGACTTAGAGATTAACCTCCGCTGGAGATCTGTGCCAGAGAAACCACCTAAGTGGCTGCTGGGATGCAGACTGGTCAGCAAGCCACTGGTAGAGGTGCAACCAGTGGCATCCCCCAGAGTCAAGTGCTTCAGGTGGGTCAGCAGGGCCACTGAGCCTCAGAATGCCTCACACCAGCCCTATTCCCCAGGTGCAAATGGCAACTGTAGCTAAGCCAAAGAAAACTCCCTGAAAGCCACAAGACTCCTTTTGTCTGGCAAAAAGTTTGTTCGGCAAGCTGCAGAGGCCCCTCCCTCATAGTCTGGTGAAGGGGGGACTCTGGTTCCAGAGATTATTGACTCCAGCAGGAGTGGCGATGAAGATCCAATGGTCAGTGAGGCCATACGCTCTTTTGCCATAAAATCTTGCATAGTAGTTCCCCAGACAGGACCCCATGGGGACTAGAGGCCATAATAGACACCAGCTGCACCCAGTGCTTAATCAGCTGACTGCAAAATTTAGAGATATAAATGAGAACACTGAGCTGCCCTATCAGCTTTGAACAAGTAGATGGTTTGCTAATTAGAGGAAAGCCAGAGACTTTGGTCACCCAACCTGTAAAGCTAGAGATGCGGCAGCACTGGGAAATTATACGATTTGTAGTCACCCCAAAAAAGACTGAGACACTCATCCTTAGTTTGGCTTAGCTAGACAAATGGCCCCCACAATTACATGGGAAGATGACTATCATAAAATAAAGATAGGCATCAGGCCACTACCACCCCTTCCACAATCTGAGAACTGGCTGACTTTGGGGCCCAGCGATCACAGCCAGAAAGAGGGAGCGGCCTCCACAACAGAGGTGCCGCCTAATTGCCCGCATATACCCAAGAATACCAAAACTTGGCAGAAGTTTTTAGCAAAGAGGAATGCAATGTATTTCCTCCCCACCAACCTACTGATTATGCAATAGAATTCATACCGGGGTGAAACTACCAAAGCCAAAAATGTATTTGATGACCCCTAAGGAAATGGATGAACTGAGGAAGTACATTGATACCAACTTAGTGAGAGGATTCATCCAGCCCACCAAATATAGGGCCACAGCCCCCTTATTGTTTAAAGAGAAGATGGAGTGAGCTCTGCATTGATTTTTGCAGGATAAATGCCATGTACACAGAGAACATCTACCCCCTTCCCCTCATAAAAGATATACTCAACCATCTGGTGAGGGAAAAAGTTTTTACAAAGATAGATCTTTAAGAAGCTTACTACCATGTGGAGATAAAAGAGGGTGACGAACGGAAAACTGCCTTCAGTTGCCTATTAGGCAGCTTCCAATTTAAGGTTATGTCATTTGGGCTATAGGGAGCTCCAGCAGTGTTTATGTAATTCATTAATGAGGTGCTGCCTGAGCACTTATATAAGGAAGTTCTAGTTTATTTAAATGATATTCTCATCTTCAGCGAGACAATGGAGGAACACATCAAACTACTGCAACAAGTACTGAAAAAATTCCTAGATGCTAAGCTTTATCTCAAGCTGTCAAAATGCAAATTCCACAAAACCTCCTGGGCTACCAAATGTCAAATGAGGGGATTGAAATGGACCTGGGCAAAGTTAAAGCTGTACTGGATTGGCAAACTCCTCACACCTCTGGAAACAACTTTAAAGCTTCTGGGGTTTGCTACTTTTTACTGGCAGTTCATTCCTGCATTCACTGAGATAGCCCTCCCACTTACAAAACTATTAAAAACAAAGGGGACCAAACCCAAGCCCAAACCCAACCAACCTCTAAATTAAACACTTGAATGTCAATGAGCATTTGAAGAGTTAAACATTGAGACAGGAGGTTGATTGACCAATGTGATCTGAGAGTTGCTAAATGGGGCAGGGTGTAAGTATTAGTGTGGAAGGGGTGGGAATGCAGGAATTCAGATTCGGGTTTACACCAGATATGCCAACATGACTACTCTAATAAATAAATTACTTTGATGGACTGTGTCTCGGAGTTCTGAATTGTTTGGAGTTTACTTGAAACATTGACAATTAGTTTATTAGACTATGATATTCAATGTAAAAGGTTGCATTTTGAGAAAGCATAAGACATGGGACGACATTGACCTACTATATCCAGGGCAGCATGTAGAATGCTTCATAGAATTAAGATCCTTGACTACCTTCCTCTCTATTAATGTACTATAATAGAATTGCCTAAATAAATAGTTGGTAAGGCAAATTGCAAGCTTCTATTATCATCTTTATTTATAGAAATGCCTTTTGACCCACAAAGTTTCCACTGGGAATTCATTTTCTGATAAATAATTGTTTTGAAACTTTTGTTACCAGGGCAGCCATATTTTGAACAGGCAAGTTTGCCCGATAAGCTATTATGAGGCTGTATCTATTACATGCCCTCGATTTTTTAAATTTGAGTGTGGCTCAAAAAAGTTGTCTAGGTATTGATTAAAGGTAATTCTTCAAAGTAAAAGGCAATCTCAGACTGTTGGATAACCTTAATGGTGTATATGTTCCATTGCATTTGATGGCTACAGAATTGCTTAGGGATGGGACACTACAGTATATACAAATATGCCAATTCTACAGTATATATAAATCTGTTTTCAAGGGTATTTGCAGGATGTGGTTAAAAAAAAGCAAGATGGTGGCCA
Source organism: Laticauda colubrina (assembly GCA_015471245.1). Classification (NCBI taxonomy): domain Eukaryota; kingdom Metazoa; phylum Chordata; class Lepidosauria; order Squamata; family Elapidae; genus Laticauda; species Laticauda colubrina. The sequence continues at coordinate 24,218,986 of BLBF01000022.1, read as the reverse complement.
CAATGGTGTGATTGAAACCTGCTTTTCATGTGCCTTGCACATAAATTATATGTATCATGTGAAATAAACAGGCAGAGCTTTTAATCACATCATTGTGGCCCCCATCTTAATCTCATTCTGCAGATTAATCTCACTCTGTTTTCCTATCTGTTACAGGGTTTTATGAATCTCATCCATTTATCGGATATCTGCTACCTATTTTTTGTTTGTTTGTTTTGTATGCCCACCCATTTGATATTCAAGTCTAGGCAGCAAGCTGAAAATAACAATAAATATCCAAACTGATATATATCCTGCCTGGGGCAATGTGCATAATACCCTAAAACCATAGTCACCTAGGCTCCTGACTAGTGCTTGGGGGAATGCATTATACATCATTTTACCCCTTGAAGAAGGCAAAGCAACCTGGCTAGATTTATTCATTCCTACCTGGAATACGAACAATATATTTAGTTTTAAAAAAAACAAACCTTCACATTAATCCTACATCTGAAGAATTTTCCAATATTGATAGCCACAAAGAGAAATATAATTCCACAAAAGTTTACAGAGAAAATGGTTGAAAATTCAACCAGCAAATATGCAGGGTGCTTTCTGAAACTAATTTAATGCATAATGCTTATTTTAAGCATTTCATAATTGTGTAATTAAAGCCAGTTCTAAAAAGAAAATCCTAAAACCAAAGTAAAAGGCCTGTCAGAGTAGTTAAATAAATTAGTCTGCACGTATTATTCTAGTGACCAAATTCCTATTCCAAGTAAAACTGCCTTTTGCAATTGACTAATGGTGACTTTGTCAATGCCAACAGTGTTGTTTTGAGGAAATACTCAAGATGTCTATTACTATTAATACTACTTTTGCTTTCTTTTCTACAGTTGTTCTATTTCTATTTACAAGTCTTTATATTTTCTTACTTTCTCCAGTTTTTTTCTCCTCTATTCTGTTGGGTAACTTTGGGTCATTCACTCTCTTTCAGCCCTATGAAGGAGGCAATGACAATTCAGAAGTCTTGCCAAGAAAACTGCAGGGACTTGTCCAGGCAGTCAACAGTAGTCAATATTCACTGAGAAACATGAATGTGCACCTGTATATGTACACACATAGCTGCCAGGAAGCTGGCATAAGATGGTGTGGGGGGGGGATGCAATGCTCCTACTAGATCATTTCACCTTTTCATATAGGTGTAATGTTTCTTAGGGCAGGAGTTCCCAATTCCTGGGCCGTGGCCCACTACTGGGCCATGGCCTATTCGGAACTGGCTGTGTAAGAGATGGGACAGTGTGCAAGTGCAGCTCCACTCACATGAGCAGCCAACTGGCACACACATGCAAGTTTGTACAGGTCCACTGGCATTTGAGCTTTGGCAGTGCATAACTGTCTGCCTGCTGCTGTGAGTGGCAATGCACACATGTGCATGCAGACCCAATGTTTGCACACTCCAGTTCCCCTCTCCTCCCACCCCACCCCCACAGCCGGGCTGCCAAACCGCAAAGGTTGGGGACCGTCTTAGGGTTTCTTCTGTGTGTGTGTGTGTGTGTGTGTGTGTGTGTGTGTGTTTTTAGTCTACTAATATCGCTATAATTACAATAGGCATTTTGTGAACCCTCCTCTGAATAATCATAAAGGATGGAGTCAGTGGCGTACATTTTTAATGGAGTGGAATCATTTTTAATTACTATTATTAGATTCAGTAAAGTAAAAATCAATAAGGACCACTTAATGAAGAAAATATAGAAAACTTCAATGCAAAATGACACATAACTACACATAAGTGTTGAAAGAAAAAAGAACACCCAGCAGGTCACCCACTCTCACACTTAATAGTTAGAAAAAGAAACCCAGATCTTTAGAGGCAGGCAGAATAACTTAGTCTTGGGGTAAATAAAGTAAGTAACCCCAATCCTAACCCTCCAAAGGCAGGAGCATTTGATATACCATATTTATTACCTTTAATTTATCCCTTTAATTAACTACATATACAGGCTAAACAGGGTTGACTTCTGTAAACAGAAAACTAATCAATATTCTGAAAACAAAATGTATCAAGTAAGTAAGGAAAGAGAAAGCGACTACAGAAGCTAAAAATATTCAGGTATAAAAGAAAAAGAATTAAAAATTGAAATTCTCAATGAGGTTGAGCAGATCATTTAAACGCCAATCTCATTCTTTGCTGGAGCCAGTTTGGGGTAGAGGTTAAGTCTTTAAAAAAAAAAGCCTGTAGGAGGCAGTTGCCAGGAGGCAAAAGTAACTTGAAAAGGCAAGTACTTTCCTCTGCTGGTTCTGTGCCACCAACTGGTCAGCACTGGACAGCAGCAACCTGACTCTATGTTGATCTTGTGATTATGGCACCACTGGACACCAGGAGACTGTGAGTTCTAGTCCTGCCTTAGGCATGAAAGCCAGCTGGGTGATTTTGGGCAAGACACACTCTCACAGCCCAACTTACTTTATAAGGGGAAAAGAGTATTAGACATAATTGTCATCTTGGGTTATTTATAAAAATAAAAGTAGGATAAAAGAATAATTAAAATAAATTGGCATTAGCCTCCTCATCTTTTGCACTGCACCCCACCCCCACCCTCTTTTTGCCTGCATTGAAGCAGATTTCTCCTACCTTGTATACCTTATTTATTTTACCCTACCTTGGTCTGCCATCAGGTAAAATAAATATTTTGGTAATAAATGATAACAGCACATGCATTCAACTTTTGCATTGATATAGAATATTGATCAATAGGGAGTAATTGCATATTAGGATCCTCATGATTTTCTACCATAGACTACTAATACAATAGGAAAGTAATGGTACAGTTTTATAAAGATGGCTAAAGGCACAGGGAACTGCTGTCTTCCATTCAAAAGGAATAAAAAAATTCATTACACTTATCTCTTTGGGTCTTGAATTGTGTTCTTGATTAGCTTTCCATGATCTTGAAGAGAGATAATTTCCACTGGGACTCTGGTGTCCCCCCCCCCCCCATAAAGATGTCTATAATGAACCAGAAAACTTCATGAAAAGAATATGCTCTATAAGGCTTAGGGTCTTCTCAAAGTTGTTGGTGTGAATTTAGAGATTCTGCATCACTAATCAGTTGGAAAAATTGTAGCATATAATGGCTGGCTCATATTTTACGCCTATGCTTTGCCCAAATAATTAGCTTGTATTGCCAAGAAGAAAAACTGAAAGGAGCTCAATTGAAGTCCCAAATCCAACAATTCATCATAAGCTACACATCTTTTTCATTTTTGCTGTGGAAAATAAAGGCCCAGCTAGAAAAAGAATGACTGTATCTAAAACCAATGGATTTGGAGGGGTACAAATGGAAGAAGGGGAGAAGGCGGAGCTACGTCTCGGTGTTACAGCTGCGATCTCGGGGCTCTGAGATCGTAACTGATATTTTCGCCCCTGGTCGGTTCTAACGGACCTAAACCGTCCCGTAGAGACGGGGATTGTGAAGGGCACAGTCCCAGGATCCCAGAGATATCGCAAAATCTCTGGTTTGATCCGGGAGAAGCCCTTTTGCTGGAAGCGGAAAGGCAGCCTCCAAAGCTGCTGAAGTCGGGACAGCTCCGGAAAGAAAGGGATTTAAATGAGCGTGTATCGGTTGGGTGAGAAATTCTTTTGCATTATAAATTGATTAAGACTTGAAAGGACATCCTGAATAAAGAAGAAATCTGTGACTTTATTTTTGTTTGACTGAACCTTGGTTGAGCGGCATTTAAGTGATGTCAAATTGAGACTTGGATTTTTTTCTTATTTTCTTTGAGGACTTTAATGTGACTTTGTAGGTAACCGGATTGAATTTTCTCTTATATATATTTTTATTCTTCACTTGATTTTTATTTTTTATCTTTTTAACTTTCTTTTTAGGATAGAGGCTCCCTTTGGCTATCTTTTTTTTTCTTTTTGTTTGAGTTTTTTATAAATATTTTTTTCTTTTGGCTGGGGGGGGGAAAGAGTATTAAGAGATACTGCAACACTGCCAACTAGAGGCTTGAAAATATTTTATTTGAATTGGGGAGAAAAGCACTTCTTTTCAAGGACATTTTAATGTGATAAGATAGAGGGAGAATACAGTAAAATATTATTATAGGTGCTCTCTTGGACTCTTATCAATATTTCAACATTTGAGGCTTGGCTTTGAAGTTGCTGGAGAAGACAGTCATAATAAGAGCCTTGGATAAAGAAACAAAGTGCAGTGTACAGTGCGTATATATATATATATATATATATATGTGCTGTTCAGCTTCCTTCGGGTATTATCCCACGTCATTGTAGTTCTGTTAAAGTTGTAGCAACGTTTCAGCAGAATCTCATCTGCCATCATCAGGCTTCTGTATGGATGTGGGTCTTACAGCTCCTGGTTTTTAAATTTGAGGCTGGTTCATTCTGATTGGCTGGGAGCCTGGACCTATTTCATTGGACTTGGAGTTTGATTGATTGGTGTTCCTGGTTTCTCCTGTCTGTTTTGTGGCTTTGATTGGCTGGCAACAGTCTGTTCTTGTGTTGGAGGCTTTCAGTGCAGCTTGGCTGCGTGTGAAGGGACGGCTGCTCTTTATTAGCAAGCTGGGTTTCACCTGGGTGCCTGGTGGGGGGGTTAGGTTGGAGCTTTCAGAGAGAGTCTGTTTTTGCCCAGGTGTTTGTCTGGCTTGTGGCATGGAGATCTTTCTATTTGAGAGTGCAGGCTTCCAAATGATTGACAGTCTGCTGGAATCATCTCTTCTATTCATGCTGTCAGGTCTTTTTTCAATCTCTATGGCTTCTCTGATGATTCTGTGGCTGGGGTTTTCTATAGTGGCCAGGGTTTTAGTGCCATTGAAGTTGATGTTGTGACCTGTGGTTTTCATGTGTTGGACTAGTGAGGAGGTGTGTTCCAGCTTTTTTACTGCATTTTTGTGTTCCTCTAGGCGGGTACTTATTCTTCTATTGGTCTGTCCAATGTATGTAGCTGGGCATGATGTACAGGGAATTTCGTATATGCCTTGGTTTTCCAGGTCAATTTTGTCTTTGGGGTTCCTCAGGATGGCTGCTATTTTTTTGTCTGTTTTGAAGGCA
>BLBF01000022.1:24156679-24193930 GCA_015471245.1 Laticauda colubrina | reverse complement strand
ATTAAAGAAGATATTCCAGCAAAACTGATCTACACGGATGAAGATGGAAGAGTATTAATGGTGGAAATAATGGATAATAATAAAAAAATACTCTTGATTGCAATTTATGCTCCGAATGATAAACAAGAAGAGTTTTATAAAAAACTACATATGGAAATAATTAGACTGGACTATGTTAACATAATCATGATGGGAGACTTTAATGGAATTGTGGACAATAAATTGGACTATATAACAACAACAACAAAACAAAATAGAAAGATTCTCCCTAAATCTTTTTTTAAAATGACAGATGAATTAACCTTAAAAGATATTTGGAGGGAAAGAAATGTTAAAACTAAACAATATACTTTTTATTCTAATAGACATTTATCATGGTCCAGGTTAGATATGATTTGGATCTCAACAGAATTAATATCTACTATTCAAGAAACAAATATTGAAATAAGTACTTGGGCAGATCATAGTCCAATGACAATTAAATGGAAGGGACAAAAAAAAAGATCGAGATGGACATTAAACAATACCATTTTAAAGGAGAAAGATTTTATACAATGGATGGAGAAGGAATTGGTCTTTTTTTTTAAAGAAAATAAAAAAGAAGATACCTCAATACAGAATGTTTGGGATACAATGAAGGCATATGTAAGAGGTTTGATAATAGACTATACAAGAAAAAAGAATATTAGGAAAAGACAAACCTCCAAGGCCTTGGAAGATGAATATAAAAGACTTGAAAAAGAATTACAGAAAATACCACAGAAAAAAGATATTAAATTGAAACTGGATGTAATTAAGCATAAAATGGAATTAATAGAGAAAGAAGAACTGGCACAGAAAATTAGAAATTCTAAACAGAATTATTTTGAAGATGCAAATAAACCAGGTAGATGGCTAGCATATAAACTGAGAAAGGAGAAGGAATCAAGAAAAATATTGAAACTAATAGATGATCAAGGTCAAGTTCGTTCTGGTAATAAGGAGAAAAAGGAAATTATTCGAGATTATTATGGACAACTATATAAACAAGAGAATATTGATGAGGAAAAAATTAAACAGTATTTACAGAATGTTAACTTACCGAAGATACCTAAAGAGACTGAAGAAATGTTAGAAAGCAATATAACAATGATGGAATTAAATGAAGCATTTAAAAGACAAAATAATGGGAAAGCACCAGGTCCAGATGGGCTTCCGGCAGAATTCTATAAAAAATTTCAAGAATCATTGAACACTCCATTGTTAGAAATTATGAATGAAGTTATGTTAAAAAAGATGATACCCAAAACATGGTCAGAGGCTTATATTACTCTTATTTTAAAGGAAGAGGCTGACCCATTGCAAATTAAGAACTATAGACCTATTTCCTTATTGAATGCAGATTATAAAATCTTTGCTTCAATTTTAGCAGAAAGACTGAAAAAATATTTAAATAATTTTATCCATCCAGATCAAAATGGATTTCTACCAAAGAGACAAATTAGAGACAACATGAGAGTAATTTTGGATACCTTGGAATATTATGAGGCTCATCCTGAAAAACAAATGGCTTTGATATTCCTAGATGCTCAAAAAGCATTTGACAACGTGAACTGGAGATTTATGTTATTATTATTGGAACAGATGGGCTTTGCCAGAAAATTTATTCAAGCAATAGAAGCCATATATAATAAACAGACAGCAAAGGTAATGATGGAGGGAGAATTTACAGATCTTATTAATATAAGAAGAGGCACAAGACAAGGATGTCCCCTATCTCCTTTGTTATTCGTATTAACTTTGGAAGTGTTGAATAGAAATATTAGGGATGACAAAAATATAAAAGGAATGAAAATTAAAAAGGAAGAATTTAAACTACAAGCTTTTGCTGACGATTTAGCTTTTATTCTGGAAGACCCGTTAGAAACCGCTCCAAAGTTATTCGAAAAGATAGAGACATATGGTGAGATGGCTGGCTTGAAAATAAATAAAGATAAAACAAAGATTTTGACAAAAAACATGTTATTGAGACAAAGAGAAGAACTGACAGATCTTTTGAAAATTCAAGTTACAAATAAGGTTAAGTATCTGGGGATATACTTGACAGCAAGATGTAGCACATTAAAAGAGAATAATTATATTAAAATCAAACAACAGATAATTATAGATTTGAAGAAATGGGAAAATTTACAATTGTCATTAATAGGGAGAATTTCAACAATTAAGATGAATATTTTACCTAGAATTTTATTTCTCTTTCAAACAATACCAATTAGACTTGGAAAAGACTATTTTGAAGATTTAAATAAAACTATGTTGAAGTTTATATGGCAAGGTAAAAAAGCGAGAATAAAGTTAAAACTTTTGCAAGATGCTAGAAATAGAGGAGGTTTTGGCCTGCCTAATTGGGAATTGTATTATCAAGCTGCAAGTTTGATGTGGGTCAAAGAATGGATAACATTAAGAAAACAGATTGTTGACATTAGAAGGACATGATTTATTGTTGGGCTGGCATGCTTTTTTATGGTACAAGGGAACTAAAACACAGGGGTATTTCAGAAGACATTATATACGGGAGTCTTTGTGGTTAAATTGGGAGAAGATAAAAAAACAATGTTACTTGAAAATTCCAGTTTGGTTATCGACTATTGAAGCATTTTCCTATCCTATGATCTATAAAAAGGAACAAACAGTTAGATATGGGGAACTTCTTCTCTTCTTCTCGAGTCACTACACAAGTCCTGTCCAGTGCAGAGCGCAGGATCTGGCTTTGGTGTTGAAAGTCTCCAGGTCATTGACAGTGCATGGCTCTGGTAGGAGGGGGCAGACCAAAAGATGTTGCATTGTCTGATCCTGCCCACAATCGCAAGCAGTTTCTCCATCCCTATTGTAGCCCCATTTCTGCATGAGGACTTTGCATCGTCCTGTTCCTGTCCGTAGGCGATTCAGGCATGACCAGATGGGCCATGCCTCACTTGAACCCGGAGGAAGTGATTCACTTGGTTCATAGGAGAGCTGATGCGTCACAGACTGGAGGTGGTTGGACCATAGGGTAATCCTTCGACCGTGGGCGGTGTCATCAAGGGATTCGGTTGAATGGAGAAAACTGCGTCTGGATTTGAGTCTCTTTTTAGCCGGTTCACGATTGTAGAGTGGGTGGCGAGGGTTAACTTCTTGCTTGGTTTTCTCCATCTGTGCTGAGACCTCTCGCCTGATGTGTGGTGGAGCAATACCACACAGTAAGTAAAGGTCATCTACTCTTGTTGGACGCAGACATCCAGAGATAACTCTGCAAGCTGCATTCAGGACTGGGTCGATCTTTGCAGCATGGGATGACCTACACCAGACAGGGGCTGCATATTCGGCAGTGGAGAAGCATAGAGCAAGAGCTGTGGTGCGGATAGTTTTGGCATCTGTTCCCCATCTTGTATTAGCAAGCTTCTTCAATATGCTGTTCCTTGCTCCAGCTTTCGCCTTTGTCTTGGCAATGTGCTCCTTGTAAGTAAGGGAACGATCCAGTGTGACACCTAGATAGATCGGCTTATTGGTGTGTTTAAGCCATTTTCCATACCATCTGACCCTCAGTTGTCGGTTAGCATCTCTGTTCTTAAGGTGGAAGACGCTAAGTTGAGTCTTCTCCGGGTTTGCACGTAGGTGATTTACGGCATAGTAAGGAGTTAGACCTGCCCGAGCATCACTGAGTGCTTTTTCCACCTCTTCAAAGGATTGCTTCTGTGAGGCAATGCAGAGATCATCGGCATACAGGTAGCTCCTTGTACTTGGATGGATTGGTTGGTCATTCGTGTAGATGTTGAAAAGAAGCGGGGCAAGGACGCTTCCTTGCGGGAGACCGTTTTTCTGTCTCCGCCATCTGCTGTGGGTACCATTCAGATTCACATAGAACCGCTGGTTTGAAAGCAGGTTCTGGATCAATTGTGTCAGCTTGACATCCTTGGTCATCTCAAAGACTTTCCTTGTAAGAATCCTATGGTTCACTGTATCGTAGGCCGCAGAGAGGTCAACAAAAGCTGCTCCAGTTATCAGCCCTTCCTCAAACCCATCTTCGATGTACTGTGTGAGATTCAACAGTTGGCCAGTACAGGACTTTCCTGGCCTGAAGCCTGCCTGCTCAGGAATGAGGAGCTCATCTACAAAGGGGGCGATACGGTTGAGTAGGAGCCTTTCAAAGAGTTTGTACGTGTGGCAGAGCAGAGAAATAGGTCTGTAACTCTTTGGGCTGGCTGGGTCTTTGCCTAGTTTGAGTAAGGCGACTACTCTGGACTTCCTCCATAGCTTTGGCAAGGTGTTGTCACTCAGACATTTGTTCAGCATGTCAAGCAGCCACTGGAGTGCAACAGGTCCAAGATGTTTGATCTGCTCACAGAGGATATCATCTAACCCAGCTGCCTTATTACTCTTCATTGCTTTGATAGCACCACACAGATCATTCATGGTGAAAGGTCTTGTGAAATCAGATGGCCCTTGGGAAGCTGTCTCAGCATTTTGGGGGAGCTTGGCTCTTCTTGGGTGGTGGTTAGGGTTACCCTGGCTGTTCACAAGGAGTTGGTGAGCGACTTGGTCAGCAGTGACTTGAGGCCTTGGTTGGGATTTCGTAGAGTCATTCCCAAGGATGCGAATCGTTTTCCAAGCTTTCCTACTGCTGTGGGTCATATCTGTTGATTCAATGAATTCCTGCCACTTCCTCCGTCTGCTATCCATAATGGCAGTGGTCAAGTTTTCCCCACATTCAAGTGTGTCAGTACTGAAGGGGTCATTCTCAAAGTGCCTGATGTATTCGTTGTACAGCACCTTGGAGTCATCTGTCAAGCCTGGTGTATAGCTTGTACGGCATCCTCGTGGGATATTTTTCCTTGATGATTTCTTGATCAACTCTACAAAGGTATCGTAGTGGGTAGGAAGGGCAGGCAGGTCCTGAAGATATGAATCCAAGTCTACGGCAAACTGTTCCCAGTTTGCTTTCCTCAGGTTGAAACGTCTACGAAGGGGAACTGTGCGGGGAGTGATAGCTGCATTCACCTTCAGCCCGATTGGTCGATGTTGGGTGTGTGGGATAGGATCAAGCACAACCTTCTCACACTGTTGAGTGATATTGTTTGATACAAACACCAGATCAGGGTTGTAGCCACGTCTCCATCTACAGCTGTTGAAGGAGGAGGGAAGTTTTGCATCATGAATAAGTGACAACTGGTTTGCATCAGACCAGTTCTCCACAAGTTCGCCGTCTTCGTTGGTTTCTCCATATCCCCAGATGGTGTTGTGACTGTTGAAATCACCAATGGCCACATTAACACGGCCATCGGTAACTCCTGGAGGTACGCAGAAAGTCTGAGTTGGAGGTTTATAGATGGAGCTTACAGAAATCCCCATAAGCCCAATGGTTAGGACTTCAATGTTGTCCGTGTCTGACATAGAGAACTTATCCACAATCAGGCCATTGCGTGCGAAAATTGCGCTGCCATACTGGTCATGTGGTATTTCCGCTATGAGGGTCATGCCATCAATGCGTGGATGAGTACGTGAAGACCCACGATGTGTCTCCTGCAGACAAAGAATGTCACAATTGTTCTTTATACACAGGTTAGCCAGAAGATCCTGCTTGGTACCTGTGAGACCTTCAATGTTGGATGAGATGATGCTCAGGGCCGGTCCTGATAAGGACCCATGTTTATGACGCTGGCGCTCATCAACAGATCGGTCGTTGGTAGCCATTGTAATGAACTAATAGTTGTGGTTGTGTAGTGTGGTAGAAGGATTCGCAGGAGAAATTCCTGACAGGGACCGCGACGTGAACGCTCCTTCTTTGGCCCCCATATGGGGAACTGTTGGATGAAAAGGGTGGACTTAAAACGATCCAAAATTTAGAGGAACAAGGTATAAGGATGAATTGGTTTTCATATGCGCAAATACACTCAAGATATCTTGAAGATTTAAAAAAAAAAAAGGATTCTATGATAAACAGACTGATTTAGATAAGATATTGATGGGTACTGATGAGAAAGTGATTAAAAAGTTATATGGTTATTTATTGGGAATTAAGTTAGAGGAAGAACAAGTTAAAGAAACTATGATTGCTTGGGGGAAGAATTTTGGATATGGGATGGATTTAGAGCAATGGCAAAAATTGTGGTCTCAAAATTATAAAATGACAATGTCAATAGCATATAAAGAAAACTTGTATAAGATGTTTTACAGGTGGCACCTTCCCCCGACAAGAATAGCAAGAATGTTCAAGAACAAATCTGAAAAATGTTGGAAATGTCATCAGATACCTGGCTCATACTATCATATGTGGTGGACTTGTGAGAATGCCAGAAAATATTGGACTAAAATTCACATGTGGTTGGAAAAAATGACAAAGAAACACATAGACTTGAAACCAGAGATCTTTTTATTGGGAATTTTACCTGATATATATAATAAAGACTTGAAATATTTGATTGTAAATGTATTAACAGCGGCTAGGATTGTATTTGCTAAAAACTGGAAGAATGAGAAAATACCATTGCAGGAAGAAATTATTAAGAAAATATTGGAATGTGCTGAGATGAGTAGATTGACATTTGAAATTAGAGAACAAGAAGATAAACAATTCTATGCAATTTGGGGTTTTTTTTATCAATGGTTAGATGATAAAATACAATAATAGAGCATTAGTATTATATATATGAAGGGTTTTTAGGATTGATTTGTTATGATTATATGATAAGTTATAGAATAAACTGTTTGAAGTATTGTTATCTCACAAAGCATGAATGATTAAAAGTATAGTCAGAAAAAGATTTTTTTTATTTTTTTTTAGTAATATTAGAATATGGATTGACAATATGAGTGGTTATGCAATATAACTGTAATTGACACTATAAAATGAATGCACAAAACTGATGAACCAACCGATACACCGGAAGTATATATGAGAGTGGATGTTTTTAATGTTTTGTACGTTTGTCTGTTTGTAGAAAATTAATAAAAATTTAAAAAAAAAAAACAAATGGAAGAAGGAACAGCATTGTTTAGCTTTCATCTTTAATGGGCAAAGAGCTTGGGCAACAATGAACCCTGGAAACTGTTGCATAAACAATCTATGTATCTGATTGGAAGTAACTTGTTTGCAGTGAGGACCAGTCACTCAGGAGGGAACAAATGTTTTGCTGGCAAAAAATCCCTAGTGTATTTCTGAAAAGAAAAGAAAAAAAAAAGCTCAGGTAGTTGGCCTGGAATGCCTGAGTTTCAAATCTTGAGTTGCTGCTAGCAAAATTAACACTTCTCAGCACTGATCTCTTTAAGCCCATGTCCCACTGCACCAACGGATGCAAGGAGGATGTAAAACAGACAAAAAAGCTTGCCATCCGTTGGAAAACGCGATGCATCCGTTGTGTACTCATTGCATATGTGTTTCATACGCTCTATCCATCGAGCATCTGTCCACTGAGATTTCATCCACGCAAGAAGTTTTGAGCTGCACAAAACTTTTTGAACGGATCAACTTTCCGCCACGTATGATGTACATCCATGACATATATGGGCAACAAACATTCTATGTCCGTTATCATCCGTTAAACGTCCACTGTATCCTCTCGGCATCCACTGGCCGTCCTTGCAACTCACATCCGCTCCAGCTGAAAATGGAAAGAGGGAGGAAACAAAAGGTACATGGAACGTCTACACAGTGTTAGTAGCACGGAAATAGAAAGGATGTAAGCGTATGCATCTCGTATATAAAGGATTAAAAATGGGCAAAACGTTTGTATCTGGGATGTATCTCGGATATTTAGGATGTCTGCAGTATGTCTAGAGTATGTAGAAGGACACCTAGTGGACAACCAATATTTTCTATAAAAAGGGGGAGAAAATCATCTGGATCGCTGGGATGGTGGACCATACAGTCCCACTATGGTTGCACTGGAGGTTTATCTATCCCACAACTATCCTTATCTGTCCCACAAGCATGCAAAGGATTAACCATTTTTGAAAAGTTTTCACCAACACTTAATTAAGTAAAAAAAATGAACCAAGTGTGTTAAGCAAAGATAACCTTTATTAATAACTGTTTTAAGTAAACTGTATGACTTTATTAAAAAAGCAAAATGAACCGAGTAAAGTGTCTTAAGCAAAGATAAAGTGAACAGGTAACAACTCAGTCTCTGGCACTATTCTCAGTCACTCTGAGGCATGTCCATGGTCTCAGCTGTTAAGCGGCCAGGGACTGTGGAGGTGGCTGTGGCTGGAGTACTGGTCTGAGGCGCCATTGGGGTGCTTGGCCCCGAGAGTACAACAGGGGATGGTGTGTTCAGGAAGCTCTCAGAGAGCTGATTCAGTCCTGTGAGGTTGAGAGGCTCTTCATCAAGTACCTGGGATGTCAGGCACAAGACTAATGACAGATTGTCTGTTGACAGGCTTGGCTGTGGGGTGGAGGAAGGAAGAGTGTAGTGGGGCTGTCTGGACTGCAGCTGGGCGAGGTGTGGCATCTGTGGCGTCCAATGAACCTGGGCCTGGAATGGGAAGTTCTGCTTCTGCTGTGGGAAGTCCTGGTAGTCGTAGCCTTGGTAGGTGAGGGGCTGTTGAAAGCCGTGGAAGGGCTGTGACATCGCCTGGGGTGGAGGAGCAGACCTGGACTGGGTAGGAGCAGCTTCAGCTGGGCCTTGAGGGTTGTGCAGAAGTGCTGTTATCTTTTGCTTCATCACCTGGTATTGGGCCTCGGGCAGGTCCATGAGGGTCTGGCTCACGTAGGTGATGAAGGGCTTCCGGTCCAAGGATGGTATGTTGCTGTGGACCAGCTGAGAGAGAAGTTCTGTGCTGGTCTTGATTGTGTCCCTGATCTCCAGCAGGACAGTGTGGCTCTGGCTCTCCAGTCTGCCTCTCTGCCTGCATCCTGTGGAGCTGGGGGTGGGGGTGGGTTGGTCTCTGGTGGCTGCTGCTTCTTGCTCCATTTGTGACAGGGGATCCTCCAAGTCCTCCAGCATGGGGAGTGCAGCTGTTGGGGGGGGGTCTCTGCCGTGGGGCCCTCCGAAGACACCTGCCTGGACAGGGCAGCTGTCTCCTGGCTGGAAGAGGACTAGCTGTCTGTGGGCTGTCTGAGGGAGAAGGTTGTCAGAGGGGCTGCTCCTTGGTGGCGGATCTCACCCTCCAGGAAACTGCACTTGGCCATGACGTACACCTCTTGGTCAGTGAGCTTGACAGCGGCCTGTCCAGATTTTTTCAGGTGTAGCTTGCCACCAGGTGTGGTATGGCTTCCAGATGGCTTCCACCATCCCAGGAAGACATCTGCAGTGTAGCCCAGGCTCTCTGCCTTGTCTCTCCAAGCTGCCTGCTTCTTCTTGGTGTCGTGATACAGTCTGTGGCCCTTTCTCCAGAGGTTCTCGTTCTCCCTCAGCCATTCCAGCACTTCCTCCTCATGCTCCTCGGAAAGGGTGTACTGTTTCCTCTCTCCCTTCTCCTTCCCTTGCCTCTTCCTCCCTCTGGCAGGGCCTTCAGCAGCAGGGCCTTCAGGGGCTTCACCAGCAGGGCTTTGAGCACCTTGGGGCTGGTCCACCGCAGCAGCAGCACCAGCAGCTGGGGGTGGGGGTGGGTTGGTCTATGGTGGCTGCCGCTTCTTGCTCCATTTGTGACAGGGGATCCTCCAAGTCCTCCAGCATGGGGAGTGCAGCTGTCAGGGGGGTCTCTGCATAGAAGTTCTCTCTCAGCTGGTCCACTTGGACTGAGGGTCCACCACAGCAGCAACAGCAGCAGCAGCAGCTTCAGAGTCAGTGCCAGGGGGTGGGATGGTGGTTCTGTCCTTCTTGCCAGGGCTGGCAGGAGTAGGCACAGGCTTTCTCTTCTTCCCTGACTGACGAACCATGGTGTTATTTGAAGATGTCTGTGGCAGCACATCTTTCCTCTGAATGCTGACTGCGTGCGAGCTGCATCCTTTTATATCCGCGGAGCTGACGCAATTCATACTCCCCGCATGCGCAGTGAATGTTTTGCATCCGATATATATCCGCTATGCATCCGCTTTGCTTCCTATAGGCGTCTGTGATGCATCCGCATCATCCGCTACGCATCCGCCCCTTCTGCTATGCATCCGCTTCGCAATTCTCCCCTGGAAGCCCTTCGGATGTGTCATCCGCTTCCATCCACTTCCATCCGCTAGGCTTCCTGTGAACATCCGCTTAACATCCCCGCTACATCCTACCCCCGTCCGTTCCTTTCCATTCTTTTCCATTCTGTTTATGCAAATTTGGGCCACTTTTTGGAGCGGATAACAATGGATGGAGCCACCCCCAAAATTTTGCTCATCCGCTGTGTCCTTTTTGCATACGTTTTGCATCCATCGGCCAGTGGGACCTAGCCTTTAGATCAATGCTGAGAAATAGATGGGGAAGAATTTGTTTTGCATTAAAGAGGAACTTAGATCATTATGTGTGCCTGAGTTGAAATTGTGATATGTATAGATTTCAGATTTATGCCATTTAGATTAAGAACAATTACAGGAAACTGTTTTTTAAAGCTTATATTCTTGAAAAAACAGCAAACATTTATAGAAATGAAGATATGCAGGCCAGATACATGTGCTTGGAGAATGTTCACAAAAATAATTTGAATTTTAAAAAATTGCAGAGTTTGTTGCACTGAGAATGACATATTTAAAAAGGAGAAATGGAAAGTGATAACGGTAGTAGCCAATTAAATAACTATTTCTGAGGCAGTAACATTATTACTCCTAGTAAATATTATAATAGAAAGAGGCCCTCATGTTCATGTCACCTTACTGTGACATCTTACTTGGAAAGGGATATCCCATGACATTAGCAGAGCAGTCTGCCTTTAAAAACTCAGCAATTCTTTCCAATTGCAGTTAATATTAGTGCAGACAGGTAAAGATTCAACAGCTCCTTACTTAAGACTGTAACTATAATTTCACACTAGGATTCAGCTGAGCTTTCAAAGGCAACAATTCACTTCCCAATGAATCCCTGTGGCAAATTATGGGAATAGTTACAAATTAAATGAGCCCTTTTCATTTCCGATTTCTTATCTTGAGCAACTGTTTATTTTTCTCTCATTCTTCAAAAGCCTGGAAAATACACAAACATTGTATTTATATATGTGTTGAGTTTACAGACAAAATAAACCTAAGGATACTCGGAAAGTGGGTCTCTGACTATGTCCAAGGGGAAGTTTCAAATTGTTTATGTAGAACTGAATGTGTAGTTTATACCTGAAATGGAAATAGTAGGTCAAAACAGGTGCCTCTGGAAGGGGTGTGGTTAAAAAAAAAAGTAAAGGGCTTCAATCCCACAATCACATATGCTGCCTTGATTTTTTTTGATCCCTTCCCCATTCACATCTTTTAAAACTGAAAGACCTCTTTGCTTGATGCAGTTTTGTTCTCACAAAGGTCTTTTAGGTTGATTAATTGGAACAAGAGTTTATTCAGTTGCTTCTGCAAGCGATTTCCCACCTAATTATTATCTATGCTTCTGTGTTACTTTCTTTAGGTTTCTTCATATATGATGGTCCATGATATTCCTTCAGGTTACACCATAACTTAAAATTGGCAGAGGAAAAAATATAACTTGCTTTCACTGCTTCAAAGACAGGTGCATTGCTTCCAGCATGAGCAGTCATAATGCATTCTGCTGTTATTCTGTTCCCTTCTTAAGATTTTTGTGATGAGGGGAAAAAAGATGAGAGAGAACTTGAGAACATTACAAAAGGAACATGATATCTGGACACTCCCACATCCAGTAAAGGTATATGAATGAAGCAGTGCAGTAAGTATGCTAAATGCTATTTGCTTGGGTCAGGGACAGCTGGGGATCTGTTTTCATCCTCCTATCCATTGTTCACATTGCAACCAGGATTTGAGGGGGGCAGATGCACAAGGGCTCCCAATTTATTTTTGGACATTGTTTCCAGAAATTTAAAACTATTGTTCTAAATATTTAAGCCCTTCAGAAATTTGGAAGGTGCCACTTAATGGATATTATCTGCTCATGAGACTTTTGACAAGAGTGAGAGGAGTGTGTCCTTTTCAGCACTAAACTTCATTACAAAATTATTTCTTTTCAGAAAAAGGACAAATCTGATTTTACTTCTAGTAAAAAAATAAGCCCAAGATATTAATTTTAGCATGTATTAAGAAGCCACAATTTGGCTGTTTCATCAGCTAAAGAGGAATTATTGTGATTTCAATGATTCCAATGAAAATGATATGATCTATGTTACTCTGAATCCCCATGGTGAGATGGTAACTCCAAAACTAAATAAAACAAAATAATAAAATAGATAATTTGGCAGATGAGCTAATGGCAGTTACATTAATAAAAACAGCAATGTACATTGACCATGCACCATGCATTTTTAGGATATGTTTTCTCAGTAGTGATAATCACTGAAGATAATGAGCTTACTTTCAAGTAAATAGAGGTAATAACACTTTTCTTTTCTTCCATTCATTTGTGTCTAATTCTCCAGGACTTCTGGATAAGTCCTTGCAATTTTCTGGACAAGGTTTTTCAGAAGTAGATTTCCACTGCCTTCTTCCTAATCCTAGCCCTTAGTCACGAAGTTGGCTTTGTGCCGACTGTAGTATGGGACTAGAGTTCAGTCTTCCAGTTTCTAGCCTGATGCCTTAAACACTATTCCAAACTGAATCTTATCATGACATATAATTATTAATTCTTAGTGATTGGATCCACAGTATGGACCAACTGGATTCTAAATCGTCCATGGTCCATTTAGGTTTTATGGATTCATTGACTCTATTCTTATTACATTTTGATTCAGTACATTTTGTTTTTGTTTTTGTTTCCAGAAATGAAGAATACTTATTGGATTTTCTGTTTCAGGTATCATAATAGCCTGGTTGCTTTGTGAACTGTGCAATTGTTTCAAGTGAGAGCATTTGTTACTACACTTCAAGGGTAAACAGCTGCAATTGCATTGCTACAAAAAACTGCACCAAATAGGAGAAATGCAATTTCTATGCTGCTTGAAGAGCCTGCCTTATTTTGATGACAAAAACAATTATCCTCTGGAGCTGAAGATACAGAATAGATATGGTTCCAATCTCCTTAGTTTGTGTGTGTGTGTGATTAGTATAAAATGGTTAAGGGCTATATAATATTGTGTCACCTCAAGGCTTATAATTGTGAATGCTTATATTTTAAAGTGTTGTGAAATGTTCTTTAAATTCACAGCATTCTGAAGCACCTGGCGTTTGGGAAGAGAATGGCTATTAAACCACCTCCATGACCCTTGGAGTATCTGCTTCCACACTTGTCATAATTTCATCATGCTGAAATTCCAAAATGAATCATAAAATGTCTATTGTAATGACTGGCAATTTGCTTCTTTATCCAGTAACTCTGCCCCATCTCTTTACAGTTAACCTGTGCAGTTGGTTAATTAACTCTGGACTCATCCAGTTCTTCTATTTCAATCACTCTGTTAAACATATATAAATCCAAACCTACAGTTGCTTTAACTGTAGTATATGCTGAGGATAGCAGCAAAAGCAGAGGTAATCAGTTGTTGACCTGCAGGTGAAAAAATATGGAACAAACTCTCCTCTACTAGCTTCTAGTTAGGACAGACTGTTCCAGGTGGAGTAAAGCATAATATATGGTGGTTTTGTTTCCATTCCAGTTTTCTCATTAGGGTACTCCATTAGTGTTATCTTCATATCCTTGGTACTCTAGCAGCAGCATAAAATGAAGAATTAGGATTTCAAGAGTACTATTATTGGAGGAGAAAAAACACAAAAGGAATTTTGTATTGCAAAACTTCTCAAACCTGTGACCCCTTAAAATAATGAAATTGTGCAACTCGCACACCTAGAATAAACTAACCATTTCACTGGGATTTTTATTACTTGATATGTAAGGCTGCCTACCTGTTGACATCTCCAAGCAGCTTATAAAAATAATAAAATAGTAAAATGTCAAATACTAAAGAGTAACTCTGCTGTAAAGAAATATATGAGACATATATGAGACTTCAGGGTCCTGTTGTATTACACTTAACTCAGTCTGTAAGGACAGAAGGTTTTAAGTACCTTCCTGAACACCAGCTGAATTGAAACCTTATAGTTTTATAATGTTGGCCAAGAAATTAACATAGCATTTCTTTCAGGAATTCAGTGTTGATCTGTATCTTCTACAGGTTCTCTCTCTTTGCAAATTGCACAATAAAAGCTCAAACTTTGTATATGCAAGCCTGATCAGGTTTATAAGACTGCTGCAATCATTCTCTAAATTGCTCATGATCTTCTGCAATGTCACAATTATGTTTGAGGATTCCTGTTATGCTGCTTTAAAGATTAAAACTCATTATGTGCTCTTTCTTGACTCAAGTTCACTTCTGATTTATATGAATCTGTTGGTAGATAGATGCACAGGAGGAGAGTTCTTTGTGCATTTGCATGTGTATTTATGCATGTTAAAAAGGTAGCACATGTAGATTTTATCTATAAGTTAAGTTTCCTACCAGGACTATGAGACCACAAACCAGCAATGCTACTGAGATATTGAACAACCACATCCAAATACCTAATTTTCAGCCTAGTACAACTTTTGCTTTACTTAAATTATATTTTCCTATGCTGGGTGAATGTTATTAATAGAAAACACAGTCACTCCTTCTTGAGGAGTATGGGAGAATAAGGATCATAGATCTGCTTGACAGATTGTATGCTATAATGGGACTAGATAATAATATGATATTCCCTTGCCAAAGTAATCAGCCGTCTGCAATCCTATACTTTGATGTTTCTATCTTGAAAATCTATTCTGGGTGACAAGCCTGGGCAAGTGTTTACAGCAGATGTAAGCACCCAGCGTCCTCCAGATATTTGGGGCCACAACCTTATAACTCATGCTTGTTGACTATGGAGTTGGTACTTATTAAAACTATTTCTTCCAAAATCTGGAAAGCCCCAGGTTTGCTTAACAAGAAGCGTGAGATTAATTTAACAGGAAATGAATTGTTTTGCTGCGTGGAAAAAAAACAGCAGGAGCTTGCTATTTTTATTTAGCTAAATAAATCTGATTCTGACTAGACTGCCCTCGGACTGCTTTCAATAGAAGCCCATAAATGAAAGTGGTGTCAGCAATATACAGCCCAATGGATTCTTTTTTCTTTAAAGAATCAAACCTGGCATAGATTCAGATTTTAACATGAGCATGAGCTACAAGTTATTTTAGTGTGTGGGAATGGAAGTAAGAGATGAATGGAACAATGTAGGACTTGCTTGCTTAAAATAACAAGGGAAATCAGAGTCCCCATGTCCTGCCTGTGTAATTCTCTGGTGATGCAAGCAAGATTAAAGCTGTTTTTTTTCCAGTGCATACCACAGACAATTTTTCACCCAATGGAAGACTTTTTTCCACTGGATTCTAGCTGCATTTCACCAGTGACCTATTTTTTCTGCATTGAAATCAGCTGTGTATTGTAAGAAGTCAGCAAATTGCCTCTTCCATCCCCAGCTCTTCCTTTGGCCTTGGACTACAAGTTATTGGTACAATCTGTCTTCTCCAAAGCAGAATGTTATTTCATACCGATCTATATAGGGGAATATAGAAGAGGAATATTCAGATAATCTGAACTGTTAGAAAATCTGCCGGACAGTACAAGCAGCTCAGAGGACCAAACCTGGAAATAATGTCATCTAATTGAATTAGACTAAATTTAGCAGAACCCTGGACTCTTCTGTATGAAGTAGGAGTTGTTGCTTGCTGATGACTGATCTGAGGCTGGGGAAGTACATTAAAGAGAGATGTCCAATTTCATGAAAGCACCAGACTATATCAGACTTTATCTTCAAAATGTGCTTTCAATCTAAGATGACAACTTGAGAAAAGCAGGAATGGCTCCTCCCTTAAATGCAGTTTTTACCTTTTTGTCCCCCACTATCACAGGACCAAATATACACAAGACAAGTCTTCTAGACAGAAAGGGTGATTTCTATGATAAATCTTTGCAGGGCAAGCTATTTACTTAAAATTTATCAGATAATGTGTTCCTAGAGACACATTAGAACAGAGTTTCTCAACCTCAGCAACTTTAATATGGGTGGACTTCCAGAATTCCCCAGCCAGCGTGTTGGGTTTCTGTTTTAATTCACCAGTTCTGCAGAAGCAACTTGAAACAAACCCAGGTTGAAAATATTGAATAAAAAAGCCAATTGCATTTCTGGAAGAATATGAGAAATTGCATTATCTCCCTGAGTACTGTAACAATAATCCCCTAAAGCAGGGCTGTCAAACAGGCTGGCCACACCCACACCCAGTTTAGGGAAGGGGAAAAAGTCATGATATGTCACATGATGTTGTGATGATGTGGGTTTGATAGCACTACCCTAAAGGAAAGACATTCCATTGCCAATGCCCCCCCTTCTTTAGAAGTGAGTGGCAGGAAAACACTAGGTAGATGTTTAGGTTTGTTTATTTCTTGTTGAGTGACATTGTTTCCCAGAATATGTTGTCAACTGAAGTGTTCTTATAGCTTCTTTGGCAGTGTGTCTCAAACTTGGCAACCTTAAGATGTTCAAATTTCATTGGAGATTCTGGAACTTGAAGGCCATGCTTCTTAAAGTTGCCAAGAATGAAAAACATTGTACAGGAACAGAAATTAATGGCAGTCTTGAGTTCAAGAACCATAAGGTGAAGTGATTCCTGCCAGTGAAAAATTGCTCAGAAGCACTGCATTTTAAAAGTTTGTAAAAGGAAATACTAATTTCAATGCAGTTAATTAGGGAGCGTATGTTTACTTTTCTTCTGTCATATTCTCATCATGTGCTAAATAAACACTAATACATTTTAGTGCAGTTTCAAATGCATTATAAACTGAGCCAGAGTTTAGCTAGCTTTTACCCACTGCTGATGTTGTGAGACTTGCTTAATTGCAGAAATCTAGATGGCCATGATGGAATAGGATAGGGATACAAAAAATCTTCCTTGCATCTAATGGCTGTCTGAAAGTTTGCAGCCCAAATATGGTACGAAAGCCACTTTGATGTAGTGATTAAAAACACTGGATCAGAAACCAGGAGAATGTTAGATCTAGTCTTGCCTTAGGTGCAAAGCTACTCTTTCTCAGTCCAAGGAAGAAAGCAAAGGCAAATCACTTCCGAAAAAGTTGCCAGGCAAACATGCCAAGTTCATGTAGTTGCCAGGAATAAAAATTGACTTGATGGCACTAAATAAGTAAACAATATGCCAAGAAATGATGCAAAATTTCTTAAATTTATTTCCTTGGGTTTGACCTATATTAAATTAACTAAATTTATATGTGAAAATATTGGGATAATCTCATTGTGAATCCCTTGGACCTCAATAAAAACTGAGTTTGACTCAGTTGCCTACAAATTGTATTAACTGAATGCAAGGGATTCACTTTTCAATAAACATAAATAGGATTGTGTTGTGAAGTGTTGTAAAGAGTTTAATCTTGGTCCAACTAAGTACAATCGAAACATTAATATTTTAGTTAAATTCTATTCCACTGCTATTACAATAGTACTGAAATGCATTCCAAATACATTACAAGAAATAAACTATTACTGTATTTGGAGAGTTGTTTTGTTGTTTGCTGCCTCCAACAGGATGGTTCCAGAATTTTCTCAGGCATATAATAAAAAACATGTTAATTGAACATGCAATAGATGTTAGAAGCAGCATTCAGGAATTTTCACATAAATGCACAAGAGCAACATATCCTGCATAAGTTATTATTTGGAATGTCTCAATCCCTAAATAGACCAAAAAGATTAGAGGATCAGCTACACTGGAGGCATATGATGAGTTTGCTACAAATCAATATATGCCATTGCTATGATAGTAAGTATCAGTGCAAATGTTCTTTATCTATCCTTGAAGATATTAGAAATAATACCCAAAGGAAAATCACATCAAGAAGAAGAAATTTTAAAAACCTTATCTCTATAAAAACCAATCTGAATATAATGGATGGGTCAAAAAGCAATCTTTCCTTTCTATAATCCTTTTGATGGTGTCAGTGTATGCAATTCTTATTCTATGTAGTTCCCACTGAGCAAAATGAACAAGAATATCTAAAAGAACTATGCCAGAAGGACTTCAGCAAGACAAAGAAGGAGAAATGACCAGAGAAACTGTGTGAGTTCTGAGGTATTGTGTCCTGAGTTGTGAGGAATAAAAATATCTACTGAATAGGTGATATGGGAAAAGTAAGGTCCTTATATCTGGGGGTTGCAGTGTGGTGATCCTACTGAATAAGCAAAGACCAAAATAAGTAGTTTCTTGGGCAATAAAGCAGAGTAATTAGTTTGGTGATCATGTTCAGCAGGGGAATTAAGTATAAATCCCTCAAAAACATTCCCTGTAACTCACAAATTTCAGAAATATCTTCCTGCTAGAGTAGCATGGCTACAGGAACAATCCAGAACAGTAGACCCTTTGCAACTTGCATTTGTTTATTGAGGCTGCATGACAGATATCTTTCAAATAGCAAAGATGTCTAGAAACAGGGATTCTTAGTAGTTACTGTACATATGAACCATTTATGGAAAAAAATCAACAATCTTTTGATGAGATATTTCCATAGAAATATCTAGAATTGGAAAGGAGTAGCTATTGATAGTTCAAGCAATCTTGGACTACTTTCATTACCCATGATGCTGAGATGCACTTTTTGGACTCAATGGTGCAAAATATCATCCTATCATCATCTGAAAAAGATCATTTACTTCTTCTCAGCAATGTTTTATCTTCTTAATGTGCTTTTTTTAAAACTGTCGAATGAGGGTATCTTTATAAGGAGAAAAATAATAAGTAAATGTCAGTAGAAGAGTTAGATTTCCAGAAGCAGAAAGACCACATTTCTAAACATTTAAATAACAGGTACAGTCTGGCTGGAACAACATTTATATGTGGTTTTCCTGCAGTGCAGAATTTCATTTGTGACAGAAAGGTATTTTGTGTCTCTGTTGTAATAAAATAAAGCAGCAATCATTAACTTAACGCAACTGCTCAGGCAGACTCTAATTCCTTGTGTGGTGTCCAGGAAATGTTGTACATCGGGGTGGGATTTAAATTTTTTTTACTACCGGTTCTATGGGCCTGGCTTGGTGGGCATGGCAGGGAAAGGATACTGTAAAATCTCCAGTCAGAGGTGGGATTTGCTGGTTCTCTGAACTACTAAAAATTTCTGCTACCAGTTCTCCAGAACTGGTCAGAATCTGTTGAATACCACCTCTGGTTCCCTTTCAAAAAAAAAAAAAAAATTCACACTGACATTATTTTGGAGCCAGGCAAAACCTTTATATTTTTGTAGGGTTATCATTTTAATTATATTCAAATTTTATTTAATTCTTATTTAGATTTTCACAACTGTCCTGCTACTGTCTATTTTTTAAGTTTGTATATTGTCCTTATTCTTTATTTTATTTTATGTTATTGTATTTGTTTTAAATCAAATTCCATTGGGATACATCCTATTGGGCAATTTAAAGTTTTAGATAAATAAACTAGGCTCTAGTGATAAAATATTGAGGATCATTTCATATTTTTAATTAGCAGTATTCAGATGACAGAGAGGCCAGTGTCAAACTATGAAGTTGTTAACTTTTAATCTTTGGTTGCAAGCAGCTATAAAACTTGGAACAATCAGGGGCCAGGAATGTGAATTTTATTAATAGTACCTTCTTCTTTCCTTTCTTGTCATAATTCAAAGCTGTTTAATTAAGTGATACTTGTAGCACATTATTATCTCATCCATGTTCTTTGTGTGGAATTGTCCATTTTAAAACTAAAAAGAGTGTATGTTATTGAGGTATAAGCAGGACCATGCAGAATAAATAAATGGTTTAAAATCCAATAAAAACTAATGTAAAGGGTTTTGTTTTTGCAAAAACAAACAAAACCCTTTACATTAGTTTTTATTGGATTTTAAACCATTTATTTAAACAAAAACCATTTATTTAAACCATTTATGCAAAAACAAAATGAATAAGAATTATATGAGTGCCTTGCATTAAAAACTTATTACTTGTTCCATTTCTGTTCCTAGAATCTGTTGCTGTGGGTATTTTAATGTGGGTATTTTAATTGGTTTATGGTCACTGCTTTATCTGCAAAGACTTTGTACTGCCCAAGGGGCTTCTGTTATTCTGCATCTGTACATCCTAATTAGCTTTTTGTATGTAACTAATACTACATAGCAAATAATATAAAATCTGACTGTGGAAACAAATGGTTATGTTTTAAAAAAGAAAGAAAATCAGTAAATATTGTTTTTAAAAAATCAGTCACAATCTGTCATGGTCATTATCTGGATCTAAAAGAACTCCATTCACTACAGTATGCCTTTGTGTTGTCCTGCAGTTACATGAACCTTTGCAGGGGGATAAAGCATAAATCAGGCCTCCTCTGACCTTTAATTTTAGAATGAGTGTGATTCTGTGACCAATATTTGCTTAACAGATGCATTAGGTTTCATAGTGCATCAGTGACTTAAGTGCGCCATCTTCTGGTGGGGGAGATCAAACTGCTCTGGGAAGGGTGAATATAAATTAGATGCTAATTTTCATTTGACAGAATAATGAAGATTTTTTTCCTGTTTTGTGAGGAACACTTGGAAATTATACACATAAAAGGGCTACAGCCTATCCCATTCACAAAATGAATGCAAACAGTAATAAAATTCAAGTTAACTCCTATTCCCTGCTATATAATCTTCCTCTGAGAGAAGATGTTTGTGCTCCATTTTGGTGAGATGACATCAGCGGCCATCTATGAGGCAGCAGCACTCTGGGAACAGAAGTCTGATCTCAGGTGGCCAATTTCTCTCCAAAGTCTGCTCCAAACAGAATTTAACACTCATCATTGTATCCTGATATTATGAGAAATAAACATCACATACTATTTATTTCACATCTTCCAACTGGGTAAAAGGCATGGATACTATGAGTACATTTACTCTATTAAGATATTGAATTGATCAAACAGAACATTCTTTCCTGAAATAATCTGTGAGTTGAGAGAATTATTTTTCCTTCATACATAGAAGGAAATGGAAAGAATAGAAAAAGCTGTTGAAAAAGAAAGAATGAGCCGAAGGTATACTGCTTCAAAATATTAACCTTTTTTTCTGAAAGAGCTTTTTTATTTCTTTTTGTTCAGTAACCTTGTCTTTGTTTTTGCTCCATCTTGTTTTGCCTCTCACCCTGCTTTCTTTCCCTGAACTAGACTTCCATTTTATTATTTTATTTTAATTTTATATTATTATTTTACTTATTTTATTTTTTATTTTATTATTTTTCTTTACTGTTGGAAGGATGAAGGGGGATTTTGTATATGTGTGTGCTGAATGGTGCCCACAAGCACTCAGATGAAATTTCTACCCTTTGGGGAATGCATGCAAAGTCAAGAGGCATGCCAAAAAAGGGCTTGCATCACAATGCTGCAATGCTACTGATGTCTGTCTGACTCCTCTTTATCTCCGGAAGATGTTACAATATATACAGTATGTTTCTGGGAGAGATAACGGTTTATGTGTGACAAGTAGTTGATATATGAAGATCAGGTATCTTAATTTAAAGGTAATTTCTTAAGATTACCATCGTTTGTTTTGTTCTGATCAAAGCAACTATCTACTATATAGTGTATACACCTACAAGTCCATCTGTAGATAACCAACCCTTGAAATTTTAACCAAAATGCTCCAAGGATAAGACAGCCCTTGAAATGTTCATATTTTAATTTTTACAATTGGCTTATCTTCAGCTTTAAAATATTGACATTTTAGATGGCTAGAGAAAAAGTTGTATTGATTCTACTGAAAATTTTCTATCATGTTTTAATTCCTTGCCATAATGCATGAAAACTAAAGTAGTAAAATAGTAAAATTCTGAACAGGAATGTCAATAAGAGATCTGCCACACACTATTTCTTACCATTGAATTTCATTTTGTTAGATAGGGGCCAGTGTTCAAGTCTGTCAAGATCTTTCTGTACCTTGAGCCTATCTTCTGGAGTGTTGGCTACTCCTGCCAGCTTGGTGTCTACAAATTTTATCAGTTCCCCTTCTATCCCCTCATCTAAATCATTGTTGAATGATATTGAAGAGTACTGGGCCTAAGGCAGAGCCATAGGATACTTTCCTTCATGTAGGTACAGTTCCATTAAGGACTACATGTAAAGTGTGGTTGGTCACCCAGTTACAAATCCATCTGGTGGTGATGCTGTCTAACCTATGTTTTTCTAACTTACCAAATAATAGATTGTGGTCTACTTTATCAAATTCCTTATTGAAGTCCAAGTAAATTATATCCACAGCATTATTTGTGATGTCAATGCTTCGCATAAATGACAGAATGTAGTTTCAATTGCTTTAGAGGAGGAGTAGGTCCTCATGTGAGAACTGCTAACAAAACATCATAAAAACAGTTTTAGCTAGGACATCTAGCCAACTTTGAAAGAGAAGGAAACATAAATGGCCAAGATAGATGGAAATCTGATGCTGCCTTAGGTAAGAAAATTAATGTTATACTGAACAACTTTATAAAAAAAAAAAGTAAGAGGAGGGAAGGTTCCATTTTTAGAGCAGCTGGTTCAGTGACTTGAAAAATCCAAGTGATTGCAAACTGACCAACTTGTCCATTGTAAATATTAGGAGGGAAATGACAATAAAGCCCTGAGGCATCATATATCCTCCTTTAATTACCATTAAAATTGTTACAAGAGGAACAAAGAATACTGCTATAAAATATTGTGTTCCACTCTACACCCATGTAATCATTCTAATCTAATGTGTACCACAATTGATGGTAACAAAGACTAAAAAGAAAATCAGATCATCTTTCCCAGTCCCACCGTCATCCACAAGAGAGATCAATGGAGTTTGGTACCACACTTTGTCAATTGAAGTCTCAGCAACTTCCTAACCTTTGTTATGAAGACAAGTTTAGAAATGGCACAAGAACTATTTCTCTGGTACAGTATGAGGATACCTGCCCTGGACTAGAAAACATCTAAGATCCTTTCTAACTTGATGATTATACTCCAGATTGAACTGAACTGAACAATTATTTATTGAGGAACATTGTTCAGAGCTTGAAGCTCAATTTCCTAGATACATATATTACTTTTCTAATTCGGTTTATTCCTTATCTCCCTAGATGCTTTCAGTCACTAGGAAGAGTAGGGATCCAATCAACAGGTGGCAGAGCTGATTGTCCTATTCTAGACAAAAAAATTACACCAAGGCAAGTTGCAATTAGTTTAATGATGAAAGTCTACTTCAAAAAACTAAAATAGTAGATACAATTCCTGGCTGAGCAGTTGTACCCAGAGATGACCTTGTCTAGTAATCAAGGACTATTCCTGTTGGAATCAGTGCAGCTCCAAAGCTGAGAATTCAAATCCAGCGCCAGGGGTCCAGAGACTTCTGGCCAGCCATAACCATGAGAGACAAGAAGGCAGGAGTAGAAGTACAGCATGCAGGATTGGGAAATCGGGTCATGACAACCGCAGAGAAACAAAAGTGGCCTGTTTCAGTCCAGATTTTAGGTCAGAGTTCCACAAACCAGTCCAAATCATATAGCTGAGACTTCATGAGTAGAGCAAGGATACAGGAATGCAGGTTGTGTGATGGACAGTAGTTTCCCAAGGTGTGCAGGGTCCTGCTGGCTGTTCTTAAGTAGTCCCAATTACAAGCATGGCTTAGTTAAGGACCTTATCATTCTTGCTTCCCAAGTAGCAAGGTACATTGCCTTCGCTGTTTTTTTGGTTTTGAAGAAAAAATACTGAAGGAACAGGTATGTTTTAATCACTACAACTGTAAAACATAAAAGAGAACACAAGGCACAAATAGCCTGCGTGATACATTATTGCTGAATAACGTGCAGCATAATGATGCCATTATAGCTGAAATTCAGTGGCATGATTTCTTGGTATTATGAGGCAGAAAACAAAAGGTAATTTAAGTACTAAAATAGAAATATTGAAAATTAAACAAATGCCTTTCAAGAGTCTAGAATAGACTCTAGAATACTGCACGGGCATTGGTCATACCTATACTTTAAGCAAATTTTTCAGTTGACAATAAGGACTATATCAGTCAGATTTTAGTCATATTTAGGCCAAAATGCAAGAAGTGGTTTTAATTTAGCTGTGCGCACAACCGTGTAAGTAAGCAATGATCTTTTATCTGGAGACTAATTTATATTTGCAATACTGTTGCCTGCTTACCAAAGATATACATGCAGTACATCAACATGTTCAGGATGCAATGTATGAATGTAAGAAAGTAAGTTTATTAGACATTTGTTGATTTAGAATATATGATATAGTGTATGATAGACTTAAATTCTGGAACATTTTGCTTAATGAGTTTACAATTGGTTGTCAAATGCACGAATTATACAAGTGAAGCATGTAATGCCTAGCAAATGGTCATTTGCATAGGAAATAAAGGACATATGTTTTAATTGTTGAATGTATTTATGAATAAATATAAAACAATGTGTACGGTAAAGTAAGATAGCCAGCAATGTGAGCACCCATGCATCTTTCTATGCAGATGTTGTGCTGCTGGAAATCCAAATGATATGCAATAAAAGACAGATGAAAGACTGAGTACTATGAATATGAAAATTGATAAATTGAAGGATACAAGTTCATTCTGAGACTATATGCATATTATGTCAATAAAAACATTTTACGCTGGAATCTCTAGTTAACAGCATGTTACTATGTATTTTTACTCTAAACTATATAGCATTGGAGGTTCAGAGGAACTGTTTTGCAAAACTGTAAATGAACACAGCCCACCTTTTTGTTCACACAATACAAAATGTAGCCAATTTTAGCAAAAAGCTAAAAAAAGCTCTTAAACATTTCTCAATAATTATAATGGAAATTTAAACAAAACTCTCAATTAAAGCTAATAAAGCTACAGAACATTTGATGTGAAGTTTACTATTGCATTCTAAAGCAACATTTCTAAAATCAAACTATTATACAGAGCATACTGAAATAAATAAAATCTGTGACTTTAGATCAGATCATTTTTTTAAAGACAAAAACAGATGTTAATAATTTTATAAGGCTTCCAAAATTCTTTGAAGTGCATGTTGGTATACTGCATTTATCTCTGGAATTCTATTTTGAACTGAATTCCATTTTCATCTGGGCAAGCAGCAAATCAGCATTCTTTAGTTCATTCAGAATTACCCAACTAGTACGAGTATGTCAGCATAGAAATATATATAGTTTTAAGAGTTACAAGTCTAAAGTGAATTATGAAAGATTTATTTTTAGTCTGTCTAAAACATATATTTGGTCTATTGGTAGACTATGCTTTGTTATAGCAATATTGTTTTTTGTTTTCAAATTTAATACAATATTGGGGGGCAAATTACATAAAGGTCAAGACTGTCAGCAGGATCTCCAAAAATTGAACAAGTTTGATGCTGGAGAAAAATTAGCAAAAATGCGAACTGAATTGAAAATGGGTAAGAACATTCCAGGAGATACCTAATGGAGGTACTTTAATATTGCCAATTGTTCTATTCTGGTTCACCCTGGTTCCCTCTATCTAATACAGTAGTGGCTAACCTTTTTGGGCTCCTGTGCCCAAAATTGTGTATGTGCTTGCGTGCCAGCACCCAGAAGGTAATGTGCATGTCCTCCCACGCCCCCTGAGCACATGTGCTCAATCCCCCCACGCTGCCCCCTTACCTGCACTGTGCATCACAGCTGATTTTTGGAAGGTTTGGGGTCTTTTTTGCCCTCCAAGAGGCTTGAAAAGCCTCTGAGGTTTTGCAAACCAAATAATAGGCCCGTTTTGTCACTTCTGGTATTACAGGAAGTGACAAAACAGACCTATTATTCATCCTGCAAAGCGTGCAGAGGCTTTTTTCAAGCCTCTAGGAAGCCGAAAAAGCCTGCCAAAAATCAGCTGTGAGACACATACCTGCACCATGAGGGAAGTTTGCCTGCAGCTTGCATGCCAGCACAAATGGACCAGCGTGCCACCTGTTGCACACATGCCATAGGCTCGCCATCACAGACCTAATATAGCCAGAATGGAAGTCTGCTTCCCAGTGTATGGGAAGCACACAAATAATGCCCCAACAGAAGGGGAGAATAGAAACACACAAATGCAAATGCAACATGTTACTGCATAACACAGAAAAAGAAATAGAGCCTCTTATAACCATTACTGGTAAAAACAAAGTTGGAGTGAATCCCAGAAGCCATAATCAGCATGCTTTCATTGTTTAATTCTAGACAATTCATTCAGAGGAATGATGAAAACCTTTGAGTTAAAATGCTAATTATTCAGAACACTAGGCTTGTTCATTCTTCTTGGAGGATAGGTAATTCAGAGAAAAAAGATATATTTCCCTCATAGATTTTCCTAGCACTGGGAATATAGAAGGATGTCAACATAGCTACAGAGCAATGAAAAAAAAAAAAGGGGGGGGGAAGATAGTTTCTCTGCCCCCCCCCTTCCTGGTCATCTTCTAAAACAGCTCTATGTAATGCAAGGTGCAGGAAAAGAAGGTACAGGAAAAGAAGGTGAAACCTTAATTCTCATAGCCTGAATCTTTTCCCTGCTATTGTACTTGTTGTAGTCAGGTCACTTATCTTATCTTACACTCTTTTTAACTGATTCTATCCTTCCATTTTTTAGCTGCTCTGATACAAATGTAGATATAAGTGAAGAACTTGGCATCTTCTTTGACAATCAAATATTTGGCAAACCTTTAAGTTACAGAAGAAATCTAACTTTGGCCCCAAGTAGCAGTCCTCCCTATTGCTAGAATATCACAAGATTTGTTACCAGAAATAAGGAATGAGCACCAACTTTTTCATTTCACTGATAACTACTGTACCCCAACTATTAAAAGCAGGCCATAATAAATTAAAAATCATCACAGGCTGCAAAAGAATACCTAGGACCCCAATCAGCAAGCTAATGAAGCAGCAGCAATGCAGGAGCTGATGGCAGCAATGAGGCCTGCAGGCACTCATTGGCAGTAAATGTAATAACTTTTTAAAAATGCTGGTGGGTCATACAACGAGACTTGATCAACCACATGCTGTGCAAGCTTGGTTAAGAATGTTCAATGTTGTCTTTTGAAAACCATTTTAAATACCTTGATTTTGACTTTTCAAATAAATATATTAAACATCAAAATATATGAAAATTAAAAACAAGTTTAAAAGAATATCCTTTGCTCAAGTCAGCAGTTTCTCATTCCATTTGTATAAGCTGTCCTGCGGGAACTACCCTACCCGTATCTTTCTTTGCTTAGAGTACTCTTCGTTGTTAACTGTTTTGTCTATAGCTGCTTATGATTTTTTATGCTCATGAAAAATTGTCTTGACAGGATATATATGTAAATAATTGCAATGAAACAAACCAACTCCATTAGCTATGAAGGAGAGCACTGCCTGCATTAATATAGTCATCTAAATTTAGTTAGGAATAAATTGCACAAGCTGCTTTGCACACATTTGTAAATTTCCTCATACAAAATTAGTGTGGACAAAAATTGTTTATTCCCACATATTTAAAAAGGACATTTGCTTGCATTTCCATTTTAAAATTGTACCTAAGATGTACGATGGTAACTCTTCACAGTTTTTTAAAGCCTATCTACTAGGCAAAGTTAGATAAAACACAAAAGTTATTTGGTTTGGTTTCAAGAAAAAAATGAAAAGAAAAATCATGGCCACAAGTTTTTAAACTTTTAATCCTAAACATTACAGGGCAAATGGATGTTGGAATCTATTTCCATACATCATGCGTTTTAACTTTTATTTCTATTTAATGGGTATCCAAATCCACTAAAACATATGTGGCTTACAACTTTGGAGTTATGGAAATACATATTTTGGAATAAATGCTAAAAAAACAACAATGGAAAAAAGCCAAACTGTTTCCATAAAGGTAAAATGGAACATTGTGAAGATTCGATATTTTTCTGGTTTTTCTTTTAAAACTTGTAAATTCAGTGCATTGTACGGTTAAAATTAATGGTCCCTGTTTGAATATCTAACTAGTGTCCATTGATTCCAAATTAGTGGATGATGAATCTTTCTGGATGCTTTCGAAGATAGCTGCAAGCTCAGGATTGGAGCTTATCTGTGACTGAAATTCACTCATTAGTGGACTCTTTTCTGCTTCTGGAATAGTTAATAATGCTGCTACTGCCCTCATAGCTGATCGCTTCAGTTCATCTTGCTTTTCAAACTCTTGCTTCACAGAGTTTGCTTTTACCTGTTTTATTAAAACAAAATGATGTTTAGGTAATAATTCAACAACAAAATTAAATTAGAAAGACATGCAATCAATGTAAATGCACCACACTATAAGTTGTTATACAGTACTATCAGAATAAAAGTTCCTCAAAATGTCTTGCAACTTTCCTTATATGAAGAATTATTATCAATGACTGAAATTTTATTTTTCTACCTTTTATTCACTACTGAAGCTGTTACAAAATGTTATCTTACAATTAGAAAAAACTCATGGTAGTATCCTGATTCTATGCACATTAATAAAGATTAAAAACAATTTTGACTAACAGAACCAGTTGGAGGGATACAATGTCTGGACAATGAACAGAAAACCAGAAATAAGGCTATTTTATTCTCATGTAAAAATAGAAACTTGTGATAGGTGGGAAACAGCCTGATAGGAATGATGCTTTTAAAATGTATCTTTCTTCTTGGAGAAATCATACAAATTACTCTCTTTTTAGAAGAGAGTAATTACTCTCTTTTAGAAAAAGCGAGGTGTATTAAGCTTAATATGAGAGGTTGGTGATTCTGAATTAATGCTACACAAATTGTATGTTAAGGTAAATAAATTCATACGGTACCTTGGTTGTACATGTAGCACGCAAAGGTTCAACCAGTCTATCCAGCCTCTGCAGTACCGCACTTGGACACAAAGTAGATAGTCTCACCAGCATTAAAAATGTTAACATCTGGTTCGGAGAAACATAACTTAAATAAACTGGACACCGCAATGAAATGTTGCACTCTATGTACTACTCTTCAGAAGATCAACCATTCCTTTCTATTTTGTCAACCCCTCCAAGTTTGTGCTCTGTACCCATTGAGCATGCTGTTAACATATGTAATACAATGTATAAAATGTAAGAAATACATGGCATAACATATGTAATATAATATGTGTGTACTATTGTGTACAGGTAGTCCTCAACTTACGACTACAATTGAGCCCAAAATTTATACTGTTAAGTGGGAAATTTGTTAAGTGAGTTTTGCCCAATTTTACAACTTTTCTTGCCATCCTTGTTAAGTGAATCACTGAAGTTGTTAAATTAGTAACATGGTTATGTGAATTTGGTTCCCCCATTGACTTTGCTTGTCGGAAGGTTGCAAAAGGTGATCACATGGCCCCAAAACACTGCAACTATCATAAATGTGAGTCAGTTGTCAAGCATCTGATTTTTGATCACATGACCATGGGAATACTGCAATGGTCATAAGTATGAAAAATGGTCATAAGTCACTTTTTTCAGTGCCTTGTAACTTTGAACAGTCAGTAACTGAACTGTTGTAAGTCGAGGATTTTTCTGTGGACATGTATTTGTAAGTCTTACTTCTATTTTAACACAATTTGTCAACAACTGTAAGAAAATAAAATGATGAATTTTATACTTCATTGGCCATCCTATCTAGAGACTTAACACTGGTTCCACCTAGATGTATTTTTTCTTCAAGGCAATTATTATCTTCTGCCAACTGCCACTTTTTGAGCAAGACCCAATGCCTTCATGCCTCCACTGCTAATTGGTACATGCCAGTGCTGATGGCATTTCTCCACAAAGAAGTACCAATAGGATTGGTGCTGCTTTGCTTGCACTTTGTCCTATGTGAGGGTGGAAAGACAGGTCTCTTGTCAAGAGGTCTGAAAATAGCTCAAGCCATCTTCCATTAATATGGGTCCGTGTCTCTGCACATTTTCTCTAATTAAGGAAGATGCAGACTGAAGCAATCTTGCTCAAGACAGGGCAGTTGTTTTAGCCCATCTTCAACTGTTAACTGACACAGAGGAGCTCCCCTGGCGCAATAACAAATAATAGAAACTGGCATTTGGTGTTAAAAACAGCTATTTAACTGCCCAATCTTTTTATTCCTAATACATGTTGCATTTGCACCAAAAATTATGTTACTATATTACATAGACAGATAGATATATAACAAACTAACCTTAATATCATAGTGATCTTTCAAACCATCCTCAACGTGGTTTAGGAATTCAAAGATGTCTAGTCTATCCAGACAACTATCTAGCAGAGTATACATACACTCAAAAGCTGCCTTTCTAATATCAAGACCATCATCAACTGTATGTTTAAATGGCCCCATTTCAACCTGTAACCAAATCAGAAAATAAGAGCATTCATTAAATTTAATTATCAGTTCTTAATAATCTTTGAATAAATGTATTGAAAAATGATCACAAGGAAAAGTCATCAGAAAATTCCAGAAAAAACTAAGGCTTTAGAAGTTAACTTCATTACAAAATTCCATTACTAATTCCATTTTCATGGGACTATATTTCAGTTTCTAGTTTCAAACTAAATGAATGTTTACAATAGCCACTCATCAAGAATTAGACTAAGTTCTTAGCTGGCTCTCAAATTGTGCAGACATGTTTTAAATGATTTAAAATGATTTAAAACATTTAATGATATTCTAAGGCAGGTGTATCCAACTTTCAGCTTGCATATGGCCCTGGGCAGGTAGTAATCAGTCCCACAAAATCGTAAACTTTTACCATTATGTAATTTTGAGTTATATTTATAGACATTAACAATTATTTTTTTGCAGCCCAAGACAATTCCTCTTCACTCAATGCAGCTCAGGCAAGCCAAAAGGTTGAACACCATACTCTAAAGAAGAACAAGCAACATAAACACAGCTGCAATTCCATATACACACATGCATATACACATAAGGATGAACAATAAATAAGACCAGAGAATCTAGGAATTATCCAAGTAAAAAAATAGACCAAGTAATGGAAAATTATGTCTGCTACTGAACTTCTTCCTAGCATTACTCCTGTGCTATGGCAGGGTCCACAGTATTGAACTCAGTATGGAACTATTCAAATGAAATTTGCAAAAATCAAATGACACCACTGAATAAAATTCCTTCAATTTCACTAATTCCTAAAGTGGCATCACTATAGTATTTAACAGTTCTTAGTAATCAATCAGCCCCTTATTTATCAGAGTCAGCAACTTTTCTCAGGCAGTGGGGATTTTACATGATGGGCTTGTGTATGTATGTGACATAAAGAAATAATTGAAACTTTGCAATGTTTATTTAAAATATGTTGCACTTCATATATGCCATTTAGTGTGACACTACTGGATAATATGTCTGCAATTGCTATTGTAACAAAATAGCTGTCTTCAAATAAGAGGACAAACTTAAGGATCTGAAACTTTAAATAGAAACAAAATTATTCTTTGGACACCACTACTTGCTTCAGTCAGTAGAATTACATACCTCTCTTATTAGTTCCTTTCTCACTTTTGTTTCATTATAAAGATGTGGAAGCACCGTGTCTAAAAGGTCTCTTATTAGTGATGGTTTATTGTGTGCTGCTGAATTAAATGTTACCAGAGCTACTCGTCTCACATTAAGATCTGGATCTTCCAATGTTTTTAGAAAATCACCTGTAATAATTAGAAACAATCAGTGTTTGGTCTTGTTCAACATTTTATGAAAAATAGAAGCACAAAATGTATAACCTGCTAAACCAAATTTAGAGCAAAACTGCAGCAAGCCTTAGCCACATGTCTTTCCCCTCTTTATCCCCTTCATGGTGAAGAAGGTGATTTGGATTGCTGTATCTAGGGATAAATAGTGAGTCTTGGTTCAGATAAGAAATACAGTGATAACCTCAATCAAATAACTTCATTCTCAATTATATTTATAATTTATTCTCAAAATCTTCTTTACAATTGTGTACAATCCATTCATAAATATATAAACTGATTTCAAGCAAATCTATATATGTAGTTTTTGTTTGCTTGAAGCCAGTTTATATATAAACTCACAGCTACTCTATTCAAGCCTTAAAATACTCCTTTTAAACAAATGCCACATTTATTCTTTTTAAATCACAGATCTGCATGCTTGGCTTCATTATTTAAGAACTTAATCATGCAAAAATAAGCAGGATGAACATAATTTAAAAAAATCAAATGGGAAAATGTCAGTTAGCATTGTATTTTGCCAATTACTTTTGTAAGAATCTCTTTTTTTTTCCCCTAAAATTGAGATTTCCCCAAAACTGTATTAACAGTTCAGAAGAATACATGAACTAAGGTAGTTATACTTAGAAAACAAAAGTAAAAGTGCTTCTTGTGACTGCCAGACATTTTTCTTTTGGGATATTTTAATATCTGGTTATTCACTCTGCTTTGCTGTTACTATCCATATAGGAGTAACACATAGGGTCCACTTGTCATTGGATAGCTAATAAATTTAAGTAAAGATAAAATAAAATAGATTGACTTCATATTCTATTGTTTGTAAGCTGCCCAGAGTCACTGAGACCGAGTGGGTGGCCATATAAATCTTACAAATAAATAAAATTTTGTACTCAAAGAGAAAAAAAGGTGTTTTGGAATGTAGTAACTTAGGAAACATGTGTTGGCAACTCTGAGACCACATGCATTCCAAAGACCTTTGTCCTTTGAATCTGAAGTAGGCCACAGCTCTAGCAATTAATGAAAATTATATATTGAGTTAAGTTATTTCAAGAGACAGCTGCTTCTGATGGAAGCATTTGTTGCTTCAAGGCATGAAAACAGGCATCTGCATCACCTAGTATCTACCATTGTCCTGCATAAAAATTCAGTATTCCCAAAAGACAAATTAAGCAAAGCACACCTGCTGATGTAGTAGGCTTTAATCAAAGTCTTCCCCATCCTTAAAACTATTCTGGAAATTATATTACCGTATATATGTTAAAGACTCCAGTTAAAATTACTGTGATCTCACTCACCTATACAATTCTTTAAAAGTGGGTCAATGGGCTGTGGGTGATCAGAGATAGTGAACTTCACAGCAGTAACTACCGAACTCCGAGCATATGATGATCCTAATAGTAAATAATTGGCATAAATAATAGAACATTTTTATTTTCTGTGTACTGTACCGTGGAGTTATAGAAATTACAAACATGTTAGTAATAATAATATTGGTGATTTATCTACAAAATTCTATAGTATTTCCATATAAATAACAGAAATTACTTCATATACTTGGCATATATATTATTATGACATCCTGTGTAGTATTATCGTTTAAAACTTTTCCTCATTTTCAAAAACAGTTATTCTTTATTTCACAGTGCTTGGTTTGATTTCTGCTTTTCTGTTTTTAAAACCGTGGTGTTTTATCTTTGTTTCAATTTGAAATTTTTTACTTCATTTCTAATAAGCATCCTGGGAACCGATTTAAACAGCAACTTATAAATCCAATAAACCTATTAGATTGGCAATGCCTCACTCCAAATTTCCCCAAATCTTTAGTAGACAATATTGTCAAACACTATTTACCTGAACTTATCTCAGTAAGGAATAATTACATATGCTGACTTCAGCTATGAAGGAATAGTGCCATTAGTGGAAGCAGTTTTAATGACAGAACAAGATAGGGACAATTATTCTTCCCCTGTTCAATATATAAAATTCATCAAAATGCTCTGAAATTATTTTCCTGAGAAGGGGAAAGGACAGAGAAGAAATTCCATTGTGCTAGCAAACTTGTATTAATAATTTGATTAGATCTCTTAAATCCATCAACATGGGTATAGATTTTTCCTACATGTGTCTGCCCAAGGTTACTGTCCAGGAAGAAATAGAAATGATCAGGTGTGTTATTGCTGCCAAGTATTTTTTATTCTTTACAAATTTATCCAAGTATAGTTTACTGGTTACAGCCAAAATAAATTAAATCTACCATATAATATTTTAAATAGTATTATTCCTTGATAGGATGATCCTTTTAGAGAAATAATTAAGCTTCAAAAAACAGGAAAACTAAGAGAATTTCTTGCTCCACTGATCTAACATGAATTGGCCAGTTTTAATTATTCTGCAAACTCTTGTATAGAACTATAACTGTTATCACCCATTTTTCTAGCACATCTTTTCCAACAATATCACCTCTTGCATGTTTCATCTATCTTCCATAAATATGAGACATTAGACTGTCAATCTGTTCTCCAAATGATAACTTATTTTTAATAATATCCAATTTATCAGATAGTGCATTTTGTCTGTACTAAACCTTACAAACCTCAAAACATTTTAACAGACACAACAAAGCTGTTTATGTATTAATGAGATTTATTTAAAAACTGGACAGTTGAAGACGTCCTCCTCTTCCTTTATCATTTAAACCAATATCAAAATCCATTTATTCAAGCCTGCATTCATTATTAGTATTGAATAATTCAATAATCTTCTGGATGTTATTTCCAAAATAAATACAAGTATGTTTGAATATCTACAAACCTGAAACCAAATATCCTTTGAGGCGTGGAAGCAGAGTTTCTGGATCTATTAAAGTAAGTTTCCCCAAGCATTCAGCAACAACATTTCTGGTACCCTCTTCTGCACACTCACAATGTTTGAGTAGCAAAGACCAGATGCTCTCCACATATGATTTGAGACCTTGCACTGTTGCAGAGCTAATTATTTCCTTTAAGGAATGAAGCAAAAGGTATTGTCTTTTAGGCTGACTAGTTATTTCTTGCAAGACAAATGGGAGATATTCTGGAAGATTGCCGACACTAATACTTCCCAATGCATATGAAGCTGCAGACTTTACTTCTTCACTAGGAGAGGAAAATGCTTCTAAAATTACAGATTTTAGTTCTATTTGTCCACTTAAATCAATATGATGCCCAACTTCCCCTAGAGAAAGCAAAGCTAAGAGACGAATGGAATCTGTAGATCTCGAGTTCTTGACATCCTGGATAAACTGACCTACAACTGCTGGTCCTTCTTTAGGACATGCTCGTGTAAGGGCAGCTACACATTTGGCAATTGAATAATAAGACTGCTTGTGAGTAAGTGCTGTACTTTGTGAGTACACTGGACCTGTTAACATGCGCAGTAAATCCATATATCCTAAGTTGCTTGTTCCAGTCACAACCAGAGCTTGGAAAAATTCTAGCATGGCACTAAGTGCTCCACCTTGCAATAATGGTGACCGTACCAGCCCAATAAGTTCATTCAATATAGAGCCACTGATTTTTGACAGCGAGGAAGGATAAACTTTAGCCAGAGTAGTCAGAAAACTGATGGCCATTTGTGACACATGCATATCACTCTCACTAATAAGAGGTGGAAGTTCATCTAGGACAGCATCAATCATAGCAGCTGTCAAGCTATCACTGTAGTTTTTAATTAATATATCTAAAGCAGACAAAGTTCCAAGTTTCAAAGCACGTTGGTTCTTTCTGAGGAAAGAAGCAAGAATAGGAACACCTTCTCCTAAAACTGGCCTCAGATCAATCTTCAGAGGTGAACCAGCTATCAGAGTCAAAGCCTTCACAGTAGTTAGTCGAGTTATCTCGTTTTTTAGTCTCTCTAGAAATATCTGAAGAGTATTAGGTAGATCAGAACCAAGATTGTCTCCAAGACTGCAAATGATTTGGCCCATACAAGAAATTGCTCTCTCTTTCACTTCTTGATCAATGTCAGCAGCTTTCAGTCTCTTGATTGTACAAGTAAACAAATCTTTGATATATGGACTGGCATCAAAAGAAGAAGGCTGATCCAGAGGACGTATGACTTTAACCAGCTGTTGGGTAACTAGAAGTGCCTCAGATGTTATTTTATAAAATGGATCTCCAACACATGCCACAACAGGAGGCACCAATGCTTGGACATGAGGATGAAAAACTTGAGGAGCGTGATTACAGAGGATCACATACAAACAAGATAAAGCATCTATCTTCAGATTAGAAGAACTTGATTTGTCATTCAGTGAAAAAATTATGCCTGTAAAAGAATGTATAATTAATTTGCATAATTTAATACTTCCAATATACTTTTCTTATAATTCCAAACATCTGGTTTAAACTAAATCTGTGTCAATAATTCTACAAATTTATATTTAAGTAACACAAAAATTAATAAGGGAAATATAACAAATTATCTCCATTTGCTACCTGCATCTCAGTAAATATTTTGTAATCTGTATTTCAATAAACATTTTTTTACTTTCACACTATGAAGTCTGAGAAGTGAGAAAATAGTAAATTCTTACAGAATCGCACCTCTTCCTGAAGAGGTTGGTGGTTATCTTAGTAAAATTCTTTGATGCAGCTATTTTTTCACCAAAGGCCCAGTGACTACAAAAGCAAAAAGTGCTTAAAAGTAAAAGTAAAGGTTCCCCTCACACATATGTGGGGGTAGTTTTCGGCTCTCGGTGGCAGTGCTCATCTCCATTACAAAGCTGAAGAGCCAGCACTGTCCAAAGAACTCTCCGTGGTCATGTGGCCAGCATGACTAAATGTCAAAGGCGCGCACAGAATGCTGTTACCTTCTCACCAAAGTGGTCCCTTTTTTTCTACTTGCA
Organism: Laticauda colubrina; assembly: GCA_015471245.1. Lineage (NCBI taxonomy): Eukaryota > Metazoa > Chordata > Lepidosauria > Squamata > Elapidae > Laticauda > Laticauda colubrina. The sequence continues at coordinate 24,157,307 of BLBF01000022.1, read as the reverse complement.
TTTTTATATGCTTTCGAATATTTGGCAGAACCTGGGACAAGTAACAGGAGCTCACTCCGTTACACAGTGCAAGGCATTGGAACTGCTGGACCTTTCTGAAAGACAGACTCAGAGGTCTTAGCCACTGAGCCACCGCGTCCCTATCGTAAAGTGCTTACTGATACATTAATTGCCTATGATCATTTCTTTTTCTTTCTAATATCATAGTAAATTTTCCTTTTTGGAATAGTCAGATAACAGTGACTTTGTATCAGAAAAGCCTTGTATCCAAACTACTATATATGGGCATCAACAGACACTTAATCTTTCTGCTTATTTACTAAGTAGCACATAAGATCAGAATTTAATTGCACCTACAATCCACTATCTGCATGAGTAGTCATTCATTTCAAAGCTTAGTTCACAGTTTTCTTCTCACTTTTTGAGGCCTTAAATGGTTTAACATTCATTTACTGGAATATTTATCTTATACATGCCAGCCCAATCTTTATGACCTTTGAAATAGGCACAATGGTGACATCAATGGCATGGTTCCATAGCCAATGATACAAGCTACAGCATTCTCAATTACATCATCCTCACTATGATACTCCTACTCCTCAGAGATGCACTTCAATCACTTCTTCAA
>BLBF01000022.1:24121417-24146679 GCA_015471245.1 Laticauda colubrina | reverse complement strand
AAAACCAAGGCATATATGAAGATACCCTGATACCTCCAGCTCAAACACACCCCATCCATGCACCTAGATGAAACCTAGCTTCCTAACAAATGATAGCCGTCCATTTACTCGGAGCCAAGCTGCACTAAAAGCCTCCAATACAGGAACACAATGGTGCCAGCCAATCAAGACCCCCCCCCAAAAAAAGCCACAAAACAGACAGAAGATATTAGAAAGACCAATCAAGCAGAACACAGCAAACTCCAAGACCAATAAACACAGACCAAGATTCCCAATCAATCAGGATGAAGAAAAAACCATTCTGGCACAGCACTAGGCTCGCCCCAAATTTAAAATTGAAATAGCTGTGAAAGTCTGACTCACAGATGAACACAATACAGAAGCCTGATGATGGCAGATGAGATTCTGCCGAAACATTGCTACAATTTTAAAAACACAACTGTAATGACGTGGGAAAATACCCGAACAAAGCTGAATACCATACATGTAAGTACCCGCGAAAATTTAAGAAAACACACGCGCGCGCACACACACACACACACACACACACACTTTGGTTCAATCGTCTACCAAAACATTATGCTCCAAAACCCTTGATACTAAGAATGTCAACATATTTAATCTAAGGTTGCTTCTGATAAAACAACGGCCTAGTTACTCTGTATAAATTGAGAGAAAACCCACTTCCTTCTAGCACTTGAAGTTGTTACTTAGTTGGGTAATGAAATGTTTGTATGAAAACAAGTCAGGAAGCACCAAGGACTCCGCACTAGCTCCTCAACACTGAGCTACATGTTTTCTCTCTTTTTGTAATGCTATATCTTAGTAACAACCTTTATTTCATTTTTCTAAGGAATAGAGCTTGGTCTTAGAAAAATAGTTTGCATCAGAGTTCCTATCTATAATTTAATTGTTGTCATGATTTTGACACAATTTTAACATAAAACCAACAGCTGTTCCATGAAATTGAAAAGATTTACAGCAATTTTACTTAGAAACCTCTTCTCTCAATTTTGTCCTTTCCAGTCTTTTCTTTGCATAAATATTTATTTCCATTACTTCTTTCCAATTTCCCTATAGAACATTTCTCTAAATCTTATCCGTGTATTTACTCCTTTCAACAGGTCAGAATAATAGAAAAATATTTCAAAATCTTTAGCATTAAACTAAGATATTCCATTTGGAGGAAAAAATATTACTTTGCTGCTCCATTATTATTTATCTTAGCTATGTGCTTTGTGTTCTGAAATTCAGGGGTCAAATCAATCATGCCAAGAAAGTCCAAGCATATGATTCAATTTGGATATTTAGATGATACTATTTGGAGACTCAATCATCAAATAGCATTTCTGAATTAAATTCCTCACATAATTCTACAGCATAGCTGTACAATGGCTGAAGAAGACATAGCAGTGACTCAAAACTAAGCAAGGCTTAAAAATATGTTAAAAGTTCACAATAGTTTTAAAGCAAAATCCACAAAATCATACCTGGAACAAGTACAGGAATGTGCTGTGTGAGAGCACCAGGCAATACATTGACCAATTCAGTTAGCATATTAAAACAGCACTGACGAGTCTTCACGCTTTTTTCCTTCATCTGTTTATGTAAAGCTCTAACAATATTGGGAACCTGTAATTATATGTTCATAAAATAATCCAACCATTACTCTCCCTATACAAACATGCAAATTATGAATGGTTTTTAATATAATGATAGAAATAAGAATACAAGATGACTCCTGCTGGATTAGGCCAAGTGCTCACCTGGACTAGCAGTTTGTTCTCAGAATATTTCCATATTCAGATACTAAGTATCTTTGTACCTTGTATTATGATGCAGCAGTTAATCTCCACAAATCAAAAGTAGCTATCTAAAAGTTGGACAGCATAATGATTCAAATTCTGTATCAGAAAATATTTGTATTTGATCTGGACAGTTCATTACAATTAAGAGTAATATAATTGTATAATGCTTTGTACACACACGCACAGCACTTTGCATATTCAAATGTTGGTGCTATGAATGCTTTTCTTTACTAACCTGACTCTGAAGCATTGTTAAAGGTGTTTCTCCTTGCTCCATTGCATCAGGATCACAGAGCCAACTCTGAACAGGTCGAGTTTGTTTCAGAAGAGAGAGGTATGCATGGAACACATCTGCTTTTACATTTTCCTCCCGTTCTTTGAATCTTCCAATTAAAGCAGGGGATACTGTCTTATAGAACTCTGGCAGCATTTCATGTCTTGTACTAACTACAGCATCCAAGCATTTTGCAGCTGCACGTCTAACCTTCCAGCTCATGTCATCATCATCACTATATTCATCATCACTCCCTTGAAAAGAATAAAAGGATACCAGGTTATATGTAGTCATGATTAAAAATCAGACATAAACTACTTTATGTCATATATGTGTATGTGTGTTTGTGTGTTACATTTAGCAACTGCTAATATAGACTAATACTAGTTTGCATTTTACAAAATCTGTCAGTATAATTTACAATTTACACCCATAAAAATACTGCTTTCGTAATATGTATGTTTACATTTAGCTATTAGGCTTTATTTCTAACGCAAACTACCTTGGTCATCATCATCTCCACCATCAGCATCCATAGCATTCTCATCTTCATCTTCATCATCGTAATTGTAATTGGGATCATAGGTAAGGTACTTAAGACAAATGTTTATAATGGTGGTTACATGAGGATAAACTTCTTTAGGGCATCTGTATAATAAAAGTAATAATTAGATTATTAATAATGAAGCATTATTACATTACTTAGTCATAGAAAGAGAATGTAAATGCTGTTATTGTGCTTATGCCCTGAAGCATTTATATATGGCATTCACATTTTAACATTATCTGTAAATTTGCTCCTTTTATTCTCCTTGAGAAACTGAAATTCTCAGGTCAAGCTGTTGGAATGGTACACTTTTTTCTAAAAGTAAGTGCCTAACATCTAGGATGAACTGAGAGGACATAAGTTTTCTAGGAAAGTGTGCTTATTTAAAATATTTGCACAGCTGACCATATTGGATAATATATTTCTGGATGGCTGATCAAAATCTCAAGCAAAACTACTGGTTTAATATGGCAATGTGCTGAGCTGATGATGTCAGCTCTCTTTATTAGTTAATTCGTAAACAATACCATTCTCTTATCTGTCCAAATAATTTGTACAATTTCTCATTTGATTTATTATAAGTGTGAAAAATATACTTATATAAGAAAAAAGAACCTCTCTCTCTTTTGAGGAATCAGCTTTTAGTTCTAAGCTTGGTATGGACAAAAAAAAAAGTGGGGGGGGGACTTTCTAACAGAAAATGAAAAAGTATCAAATTAATCTATATGGCACTTAACTCCCTTCAATGTTTAGAAAGTTATACGATGACAGAATTTATGCATAAGAAAACTATAAGAGCTTTCCGGATTCAGATCAGAGACTCCAATGTAGCTTCAGATTAGATTGTGGGATCCTTGGTGCTCTTCTAGTTCTTGCCAACATTTCATTGTTAAACTAAGTAACATTATCAATGCTAGAAGAGAGTGAGTTTGTTCTTACTTTTGTATACAAGTGGCTTGCCTTGTCAGTGTGGGTGGGGTGACCTTGGCGGTTCCTTGATTGGCTATTGTTTATTATTAGCTTGTTTGTCTGCATTGGCAATCCTTGATTATATTGTTTGCTTCTTGATTGTTGGTCTAATCAAGGTATTAATCTCTGCTCATGGAGTGTTGATTGCTGGTGGGGAAATGCTTGTCATGTTTCCTTTTTGGCTTTTTGATTGTCTCTTTTGAGCATCATGTAGAAATTGTTTATTTCTATGTGCCTGCTGATGGCTGATTTGTCAGGTTTCCAGGAGTTCTCTAGTGTTTTTGGACTTGGCTTGGTTTAGGATGGTCACAGTTTCCCAGTTGATATTATGGTTGAATCTGTCCATATGTTGTGAAATTACAGAGTTTTCATCATGTCTCCTGACTGCTACTTCGTATTCAGGGATGTGCTCTGCTAGTGTTATACCTGTTTGTCCTACATCGTGGCTCTTACAATCCTTAGTGTATATTGTAGATTATTCCTGTTTGGGGTTTTTTTCTTGGGGGGGGGGTGCTGAGTTTTTGGGTTTACCTAGGACAGTGGTTCCCAGCCTTTTTTTCACCCCACACCCCTAAAGAAATTTCACTCGAACCTTGCACCCCCTGAAATATATGGTAAATATATGGTAGGATTGAATTATTTAATTATTAAATATATGGTAGGATTGAATCTTTTCAGCTATGTATGTGACGGCCACTAAATAACGAGACTTAACTCTAAAATGAAAACAAAGTTAATCCATTGCAAAAGAAAATAAATTGCCAACATATAGCCAATATCCTATTATTTACCTGGACTTTTCTCACACCCCCTGGAATATTGTCTCGCACCCCTAAGGGGTGCAAGCACCCAGGTTGGGAACCCCTGATCTCGGATGTTTTGGAGGCCTTTAGTTGGTTTGTGCTACAGTGATGCCATGTACTGTAGTTGTAATAGTCAGTTGATGGTTTCTGAGATGTTGGTATGGCAGCATTATCCTTTTTAAGTTTGTGTTGGTTGTACTTTAGTAGACTGAGTAGTCAGGCAGTTTTTTATAAAGTTACCTAGGTATCCACTTTGTTGGAAGATGTTGTATAGACTATCTGATTCTTTTTTCCAATGTTCAGAGTTGCTGTGTTTGTGCTCATCTAAATAGTATTCTTACACAGCTTCTCTTGGGGGAGGTTGGATTTTTACTTTGGTAGTGGAACATTTGGTTGGTGTGGGTAGTTTTATGATAGACTTCTGTTTCTAATTTGCCATCACTACCTTTATTGATGAGGATATTCAGGAAAGGTATCATTGTGGTTTTCTTCTTCTCTTGTGAATTTTATTCCTTGGAAGATGTTGTTGATAGTTTCATGTGTTTTCTCTAGTTGGTCCTTTTTATTATGATACAGGTGCCATCTCTGTACCGGTTCCATATTTTAGATTATTAGCGTGGGAGTGCTATAGATTCAAGGTGTTGCATTACAGTATCTGCTATAAGACTTGAAAGCCATAATCCTATGAGTGTTCCTTTGATTTGTTGGTATATTTGTCTGTTAAACTGGAAGTATATGGTTATAGGTTAGTAAAGGTTATAAAGTTCATGATTCTCTGTATTTCAATCCAGGGGTATTTGGTTGGGCCTGGTGTGCTATGTAGTAGTGCTATCATAGATTCCTTTTCTAGTTCTGAGTCTATGGATATATAGACTATGTGACATCAAATGAGACCATGAAATTCATCTTCTATACAACTGGATCAAACTAGACAACCAAATCAAGAGAACTTTCAATGTCCTTACCAAGAAAGGTCAAATCACTAAAGAACAGTAGTAGATGAAATAGCAGGGGACCTGTCCTCCCATGCTCTATGGACACCCCAAAACACACAAGCCAGACATACCTCTCCATTCAATTGTATCGTTACTTACAACATTGTTAAAGAACTGACAAAAAAGCTTGGACAACTCACAGAGAGAAGTAAATATTCCATCAACTTCCCACTACAGTGCCTCCAAAGAATCAAAGACCTAACTGTAGATGAAGATGAATTTTTCAGCTGTTATTATAAGACTTCTTCCCACCTCGTAAGACCAAAACAACAAAAACGCTCATTTCTTTTATAGATAAGAGTATAAATAGTAGAAACATTTCTCAGGTTTGATGAACACTTCTCAAAAGAACCAATTGGAAAATCTAATATAAAGAAATTTACTATTTTATATATTCTATATGGTATTCTATTGTATATATTCTATACAGGTAATCCTCGACTTACAATTTATTTAGTGACCATCTGAAGTTACAGAAAAAAGTTATAGGAAAAAAACAGACAAAAGTGGCTTATGACTATTTTTCATTCTTACAACTGTTGTAGCATCCCCATAGTCATGTGATGAAAATTTGGACACTTGGCAACTGGTTTATATTTATGACAGTTGCAGTGCCCTGGGATCATGTGATCACTTTTTGCAACCATCTGACAAGCAAACTCAATGGGGAAGCCAAATTCACTTAACAACTATCTTACTAATTTAACAACTGCAATTCACTTAATAACTATGGCAAGAAATGTTGTAAAATGGGGCAAAACTCACTTAACCAGAGTCTCCTTGGCAACATAAATTTTGGGCTCAATTGTGATTGTAAGCTGAATACTTTACAGAATTCTAAATATATGTCAGATAACATCTTAATATATAAACATAATATTTTATATTAAATATAAATGTTTTATATTAGATTTTCCAACTGAAACTTTTAAGAAGTACCATTAAGAAGTAAATTTCAAGTCACAGCACATCTCAAGCACCAGATAAGCATACCCTATTAATTTTGCATATTAACAAAACAGCACTTTGAAATAGTTATATTCTTTATCTTACCAAAATAATTCAGAATTAGTAAAAGAACAAGGAATAAAACTTAGTTCAATGACAAACACTGGAAGGACTTCATGATTTCACAAGAAAATAACTTTTTTCTGTGACTACAATTTTCTTCACACTATAAAGATAGCTAGGAGAAATTAAATAAAGTAATGAACACCTTACCTCCTAACAAAAGATTCAAATGCTTGAATGCAGTATTCTCGAAGTTCATCATCATCTATGTTACAAAATTTTACTACTAAAGGGATAATTTTCTCAAGATATTCACCTGATGGTAGAAAAGTAAAAATATAATTATGAAATGTTTAACACTTCACATGAAAATGAGAAAGACTGCAGTATTATATAAATTTATTTACCTATCCTATGACCCGCTTGCCTACTGATGGCAGCAATACATTGTATATAGGTTCTTGTTGTTGACATGGAATCATTTTTTGATAACTCGGTCAAGAGATGTTCAATGAGGTCCACAAACACTATGTTACCACAGCTCATAACAAGATGACCAAGAGCAATGATGGTTCTTTTTCTCACAGCAAGCCTTGGACTAGTTAGCTGAGGAAGCAGACATGTCAGAATAGAAGGGTGGAAGTTCACAAGCAGTCCTCCTTGCCTTAAAACATTAAAAAAAAACAGGGAAAAGAGCCAATATAACAAATTATATTCTCAAGACATTTTTGAAATAGGCAAACATGAACAGGGCAGTTTGCAGAAATACCGCCTAAGAGCATCTTTAATGTGTATGTTTACCTGCTCAACATGTCAGCCATGATGTCCAAAGCCTCTAACTGAACAGACACATCCTCTTGTTTTGCAATAGCACTAGTAAGTCGTCCAGTAATTTTTTTACAAACATTAGCTGCTAATGCAGAGCCTGAAAATCAATACAATGTCATCAATATTAAACTAGTAATTATTAGTAAAGATCTGTAATATTTCCAAAATAAAATGCTATTCATTTTGTAATACATGTAATTGAATAAATTATATAACAAATCTATTTTTATTTCCTAGAAAGGTATAAGCATAAGTGCATAGCACACAAAACAACAGATCACATGCATGTGAATTTATACACAACTTCTTACTGAAACTTCCAGTTATAACTCAGATCTTTTCGAGAACGATCTAGAAAAGAATATTAGAACACCATGCTGGTAAAACTAAGTGGCATCATGTACAAATTATTTTACAAGCTGGACCAGACAAAAAACTTTTTCTTCCCTCTTGTTCCCCCCTCCTTCACCAGATTATTTGTTCTTTTGAATACATAAAAATAGCACTATACCTAATGTCAAAAATAAGAGAATTATGACATCATACAAATTAAGTTTTACAAATCAATTATAAATTGCAAATATATGGGACTGCATAAGTGAGCCATGTTATTCTCACTGATGTTTGTTATTTCATTTGAAGACTAATGGCACAGAAGCAGCAATACTTTTGCAATATTTAATATTCACTATGAACTGTCAGATATTCTCAGGATCTCAGGAAAATTGTTAAATAAAATTAGATTAGTCACGATGAATTATGGATACTTTCCATTTGAAATTGATGTTAATTTGCCCATTTCTATTAATTTCATTTTCTAAAAGTACTATCACAAACACATTAATACTAGAACAAGAAGGATAATTTACTCCTTTGAAAGTGTTTTTTTATTTAAATGATCAAGAAAATATTTTCCCGTAAGAGAGATAATTCACATATCAAGTATATGGTGCAAAGCAGATACATTCAAATTAGAATTTTACCATTTATACAACAGGATAAGTGTAGTGTCATATCCAAATTTGGATGAAAATTTGTGTGATTTAACATCAAAGACAAACATTGTTTTAATTGTTGGTCAAGCTGATAGCTAGGATAATGTGACTAAGTAAGCAGAAGAGTAAGAGCAGATGAGGATGACAAAATCTTTAATTACAAAGTATCTATCTCATAATGGCTCATATGGGGATACTGAGAGAAATGAAGTTTTTGGTAAAGGCAATTTAGATGCACTACTACCATGTTTCTCCAGCAATACAGCCTCCACCAATAGGAAGCCCCACCATGTTTTATAGGCAATTTATAAAATCGAATTAAGCCCCACCCCCAAATTAAGGCCCATGTTAAACATGCGAAATGGGGGGGAATGGTGGGGAGGGCTTGCATTTAGGAAATACTTGCATGCCCGGATATGGTGCTGCCTGCGTTGGTAGGGCACTTCATACCGGGAGACCTGCCGCCGTTGTTTTTCCTTCTCCCTTGCTGCTGCGGCGTTATAGGAATGCCGCGGTGTTTGGCGCATCCACGTGCAGCAAGTCAGGGCTCCTTCCTGCAACTGGAGCCCTGAGGAGACACTTGGCTTCAGGAGCTCCCGTTGCCGCCTTCCAAGTGAAGGCGCTCGCACGAAAGGATCTCTCCCTCTCTCTCCCCACAAGGTCAACGTCTGTGCTGCGGCTGAGGAGGCTGCCGGGAAGGAGGGCCCGCCTCTCAGCTGTGCTGGGCACCCCAGGCTAAGCTGACAGGCAGGCCCTCCTTCCCGGCGGCAGAGCTCTCACCAAGGCAGCGAGCGCCTCCCCGCTGGACCCTCCGCTCATCCCGCCAGGGCCGCGCCAGAGCCGTGTGGGCTGGGCAGAGTCGGGAAAGCGAGCCGCGGGTGCATGCATGCCTCCTCCTGCCCCTCGTTCCCAAATCTCGCCCAGGCGAGCAGCACTTCACTCGCTCTGCAAAGCCGCGGCTTCCTCACCTCTAAGCAAGCAGAAGGAACCGGCTGCAGCCTCCTCCTCCTCAGCTGCAGCGCAGATGTTGACCTTGCGGGGAGAGAGAGAGAGAGAGGGAGAGATCCTCTCGGGTGAGCGCCTTCCCTTGGAAGGCGGCGACGGGAGTGCCTGAAGCCAAGTGTCTCCTCAGGGCTCCGGTTAAAGGGAGGAGCCCTGACTGGCTGCACGTGGCTGCGCCAAACACCGCGGCATTCCTCTAATGCTGCGGCAGCAAGGGAGAAGGGAAAGCAACGGTAGCGGAAGGTCTCCCAAACCCCAAGCTGTCGCTGCCCACCCACCCAAGGGGGGGAATTAAGTCACCCCCAAAAAAGACGGCCTAGCCATTTTTTCAGGGGTAAAAAAAAAAAAAGGCCCGGCCTTATAACGTGAGAAACACGGTATAGACTGCTGTGGGTGAAATTTCATGTCACAATGTACGCTCACAAATGTCACACAGTTCAGGCCGTGTGTGTTATTAAAAATGAGCTGAGTTATAATGAAGCATAAATTTGAAGCATAAATCCTGGGCCATGCTGCATAACACATCCATGTCACACAATATCATATGGATAATATTAATCAGGGACGAAAATATCTATTGGCTTATTTTTTTAACTCTTCCTGTTTCCTCTCTTGAAACACAAAATTCAAGCTGGAAATTAAAACAGTAATATAAAGATACTTAAACACCAAAGAGAACCAATTACAAATCAAATATTTAAAAATAAAATAATTATTTGTTAGAACTTCATTTGTATTGAGATTGATTAAAAACAAGCAAGATAATAATGAATGATCAAGAGAAGGAAATAAGAAAGATTTACCGCTAGATGCAGGAGGAAGTTCTCCAATAACTGTTTTTAGACCAATGCTTGAAATATCACGTAGCTGCTCTTTGTCAGAAAGCATGTTAGTACAGAGAGTATCAACAATTGTCTCTACTTGGTATTCTTTCACTTTACTCACCAGGGGTCCAAGACTGCAATGAAACCAAAACAATTTAAATTGTAATTGAAAATGTTGAAATATTTATTCATTTATATTTGTAAATAAAACTTAAGTTACACATCAACACAAAGCTTTGTTTCCCTTCATTTAAATCAACCAGTTTCAAATCAAAGAATGTATTAGATATGCTTCTCTTTGCATATTTCCATTTGCTTCTATTGTATATAGATATTAAAGTTATTATTTAGTTACTGATTGGTCAAAGGTAATCATTTCAAGAAAAAAAGGGAGCATTGTCAAAAATATATTTGTTAAATTTCTTTAGTGAATACCAGAGTATACATTATGTAATTTTGTGGGTTTCACAAAATAAGTTTTATTATGAATAGTACTGGTAGCCATTGCTTAATTATGGCATTTGGACCAGAAACTCCATCACTAAGTAACATGGTCCTAAAATATACTGAAGAAAGCAATGACCAGTTTCATATTTTACAAAAAAACAACAACAACCCCAAACCCATGGAAATGTCTATAATGTTACCAATAATTGAATGTGACTTGAAGGAGACTACTTTAGAATTAAAATTTATTGGAAATTTTTATACCAAATATTTGGGGGCTGTAGACTGTATCTGAGACAGATAAACAAATTAGGTAGCTATGTGTAATTACTCAAATCTAAAATAGAAAATGTGCTTCGGCGGGTACACAGGCATTAACACTGTACCTGCTGCCATTTTTTAGGATAAGTTCATAGTTGACTGGATGCAAGTTTTTGTTAAGAAGGCATATCCTGCAGTCACTTCCTGAATGCAATTGTCAATCTCCATCATATGAAAAGAAACCATTTTTATCTCAAATCTGAAGAATAGCATTCTCTAATAGCTTTTAAAATCAAACATGCATATATTTTTAACATTAGCATAAATCAAGCAAACAAGCATTCACAATTTTTTGAATGCAGCTAAGAAATGTATCATTATTGAAAGAAATGCTTATTTTAGTAACTTTGCCAAGATTTTGTATGAAGCCAAGAAACTGACATTAACCAATATAGGCAAGCAATTAAATTATTTTGTAAAATAAAATCTAACAAAAAATAAATCATAAAAGAGAACTTATTAGCAAAGCCATTCATTTTGCTATTTTCAAATTATTACATTTACAACTGTCACTTTCTACAACAGAGACTACTGAAGAAACAGGCTGTTCCATAAATACTTATATTATGTCAAGTTTAAATACTATCATGGAAAAACAGAACCGTGGTAAATTGATTATCTTGGGAAATATTAACATTATTTAACAATGAATTTGTAGTAAAATCACTCAATGAAAGTTTATGTAATTCATGATTAATGATTAATTCAATTTGAATGTTTATTTAACAAAACCATTTTTATTCAAAGATACGTTTTGTTCCCATTTTTATTTATATATAATTAACTATCATTACTTCTAAGAAATCATAATTCTTAGAATAAGGAAGATATCTGTTTTTTCTTCAGTATAAATAAATTCTAAGGTTTCCACATTTTTATAGAAGTTAAACTTTTTTAAAAAATCTATATTATGTTTACAATGACAAAAATTCCATATGTAAAAATGTGTAGACCTCTGATTTATAGGTGATATATCTATTCTCAGAATACGCAGGCCAATCCACGGTTGTAAATAAGCCAATGGGAATTTTTGCTATGAAAATCATTTGTTTTATTGTATCACTACTTCTGGATTCAAATAATAATTATTTTTCTTTTATGCAATAGTCAATTACTATACTGTTAGCTAATTTCAAAATGACTGCATCTTCTCATGTCAACAAATAGAATTTTATGTCTTTCTGTAGACCATATGCAAGTATTATTTGGTTCTATGTTATATTATATATTAAAAGGAATTACATTTAATTCTCCATTAGTAACAACTATAATTGGATGTTGACCTTCAAAGAGATGAGTAGGAATGAAATGAACATCTTTGTTTCCCTTTGTAGTATGTAAGATTTGACTGAAGTTTATAAAACTATCAATGACGGTATGTGGATGTAAATATAAATACATTTCCAGTGAAATTGGATTCAAAAGACAGTTCAAAATAATCAACATAGATTCATACATATCAAAACTGCTTCAGAGAAAAAAAAGAATATCTTGTTATCTCTTACCATGTAATGTTGGAGACTGTAAGGTCACTGGGCTTTCCTGACTTGCTCATAGAATAATGACAAAACAAACAAGCCAACTCATATTTTCTCAGTATAAATCAAGACAATTGGAATGCCTGATCAGAAAATACATACCATTTGACTGCTAAATTTTGCACTTCACCGTTTTTATCTTCCAGCAACTTCAAAATCATTTTCACAACCTTCCTTTCACTATCATCATCTAACTTGATAGAATCCTTTTGTAGTTCAGTCATCAAGTCATTTGTTGCCATAAACCTTTTTTTTTTTAAAAAAAAGTCATTTTAGTTAGCCATCACTTTTACATCAATCTAATAATTAACAATCTCAATAGCTTCAAATACGTTAGACTTTATGAGAAATAATGTAATATACAATTCTGGAGAAAAGATTTCATAATAGAATGAAAAAATGGGGGAAAAGCATGTTAGATCAAACTAATCTCCTCTCATCTGCACAAGACCACCAACCGTCATAAAAATGAAGAGAAAAAGAAGGCAAAGATAACATCAAATATCTATTTTTATTCAACTTTTCAACCACCTTTCAGCCTAAATCCATTAAGTAAATATCAGCAATAGAAAGAAAAAAGACATTAGCTATTTAGCTATCCAGGTAAATAGTAAACTGAAAGATTAATTATATCTGAAAAATTGACTAGTTCATCATGTTACTAGCAAAATAATAATAATCACAAAACCAGAGAATTGGAATAGATCAGAGTCCATGTATTTGTTTTGAGGCATCAGTTTAAATCAGTGTTTTTCAAACTATGTATGGAACTTTAAGATGCTGGCTAGGGAATTCTGGGAGTTAAGATCCAAATACCTTAAAGTTCCCAAGTTTGAAAAACACTAGTCTAAACTAAAGCACTAAGTCAGATATGTATCTGGCATCTATTTTAACACATCCAGCTATTTTAAAGGAAGTCTACCACCTCCTTCATTAATCTGTTTCGTTCTTACATTCCTATACATATTCCATTTATTTCACCATCCTTATATATTACTTACACATTAAATTTTAGATAATTCATAGGAATAATCAATGTATTAAACCATATAAAACCAGTCACTAAAATAAGTAATACCAAGTTAAACACAGTGTTCACAATTGTAAGCTGAATAAAACACTGAGCTCATAAATGTACATACTGTTCAAATTTTTTTTCGAAATGACCTTATGTCATAATTTAGGATGTCACCAAGATTTCAGGAGAACTTGATTCAGAAGGATGAAGCTGCCATTAAAAAGATTGGAATTCAGCCTTTCAATCCCCATCTCCTGAGGGAAGGAATCTATAATGTCCCCAATTGGGCTGAATTCTGTTTGGAGAAGATGGTCTGAAAATTACAGTTACCATTAGAAAGCTCTTTTTCACCCTAAAATTCAACTGAAATTTGCCTTTCTGTAATTTAATCAATATTTCATGTCTTGTATACTGAGATCATAGAACTGATTTCAATAGAAAACAATAACCTTTTTCTACATGGAATTTCCCTAGATAACTTGAAGCATGCTAGTATATTCTCAGTCTGTTTTTGTTTAAAGCTAAACATATATTCTGAAACTGTCTTCATTGAACTTAAGCCAAGTTTCTCTAAATCTTCATTTCAACCAACAAATTAATTTCAGCCAGAGAAGAATCATAAAATTTTAAAATCTGAAATAGATTAAGTAAACTTGAGAACATAAATAATGCAGATATATATACCCATGCAATATAAAATCACATATAATTTGTAAATTAAATATTAAGTTGCATGTTCCAGCTATAATTGGTTAGAAATATGAGAATTGCATAAAAATATTAAACAAAATGACTAGAAAAAAAGAACTGTTTACGATACCAAGAACTTTACATAAGCTGAATTGATAAAGTATCTTCAAAAAACAAAATTTTAATAGGTGACATTACTTTCCTTTCTCTGCATGACTCTTTTATAAAAGTCTAAGTGAGAAACTGGAGTTGATTCAGTCTTTTTGTCTAAGTGAAGGTTGATCTAGCCATATGACAAACTGTGGATTCTAAGTGAACTTAAATTTTAGAAGACATTAATGAAGTCTATTCCTCAACAAGGGTGTGTGTGTGTGTGTGTGTGTTCCATTTCAAATTTAATCTTAACACCTTGTTAAATTACTGGTAAGATATTAAATACTACCTCTAATATTATCATTAAAATGTTTGCTCCTGTTAAATTCAACTAAATGAAACTAAAAGCTATTAAAACATTTTTTCCTGCAATGTGACTTGCAACTATTATAAATATCTATTTTGTTGAATAAAGGCTTAAAATAAGTCACCTTATATACATATTTCAAGGAAATATTTAGGACAGCATTTTCCAATTTGCTGTTTTCTTATTTGCAGTAGTAGATATCACAATGCAAAAAGATGTCCAATATTAAAAAGTGAAATTGGGATGCCTTTGAAGTGTTTTTTTTTTAAAGATAAACATCTTCTCCACTATTAGTAGAAAGAAGCCAGAATGAGGAAACTGTAACAATATCATATAGGAAAAACAAAGGTTTAAAGAGCCCACAGCATCTGACCATGAATATGTAGTAATATCTTAAAAAAAATGCTAGTCATTTCCTTAAATATTTGCCTCATTCAACAATGAAAATGATACACAGGGTTTTAATCTTCTTGTATGCACAATATATAGAAGCATAGTGCATTTGAAAAAAAGAGAGGACTGAAGTGGCCTAGAAAAGTCTGCTGCATATGTGAGAAACATGTCACATTCATGTATTATTTAATTTTGTATTTACTGCTTCATTGTGTAATATTTTATGTGTATTGTTTTTGCTATTACTCATCTTGATCACTGTATGAGTGGAAAGGACTTGTAAACATTAGATGACTACTTCCATGCTTCTTTTACAAATATCCAACTTTCCTTTAATTAATGACAAAGTGGCATTACTGTGTATAATTTTGCTTTAAATTTACTATTAGGACCTACACCGGACTGTTTCATTAAAAATTATAAATCTGACTCTAGTTTGACTTTAGTATTGACAGTGGTGAAAACAAAAATGCATCATGATTAATACTGAAGCTGATGCAGTTGAGCTACACCATAGTTAAAGTGAAATGGAAAATGAGAGTTCATGCCTGATAAGGAATTACAGTATGTATTTAATTCCATACTGAACTTCAGGAAACATGAAGTACTTTACAAGGTATGTGTGAGTGTGCATGCATGTAAGTTGTATATATAAAACAAGTGAAAACATGAAATGTTAGAATACATGTAGAGAGTCCTTGATTTACAACAGCTTCTTTAGTAACTATTCAGTTATAACACTGAAAAAATTGACATGACCATTTTTCACACTTATGATAATTGTCATATCCTTGTGGATGTGTTCAGGATTGAGACACTTGACAACTGACTCATATTTATGACAGTTGCAGTGTCCCAGGGTCATCTGATCACCCTTAGAAATCTTCTGACAAGGAAAGTCAATGGGGAAGCCAGATTCACTTAAAATCCCATACTTCCTTAAAAATGGCAGTGATTCACTTAACAATTGTGGCAATAAAGGTTGTAAAATGTGACAAAATTCACTTAACAGTTGTCTCACTTAACAAAATTTTGAGGCTCAATTGTGGTCGTAAGTAGAGGACTATGTGTATTTTATAATTTAATGGAATCAATCTGCCAATAGCAAACTTAGGAAAATACCAATAATTAAGCCTTTTATGTTTAACAATAGACCAACAAACGATCAATCATTGTCCCTCTATGCTGCTATATTGTGACATATTGTTGATGAATTTAACGTCCTTTACACATAGTTATAATTCACTATGCCCTTATATGACTTAAATGTTGATGCAAATGGAGATAATCATTTATTTCATTCATGTAAAAGAGGACTGGCAGTACAAGCAGTAATCTATTATAAAAACTGGGACTATATTCTGAAAAATATTAAAATGTATGACAATGGGAAAATGAACCTGCTTTAAACTATGCATTAGATATACCAATCCAATCTCATACTTTTATTCAGAGAAAGTTTCAATTAATTTATTACATTTATAACAGCAAGATTTTCAGCAGTTTGCAAAACTTTTATTTTACTGCAATATTAAAAATATCAATGTACAATTTGTTATTGCAGCAAGCATGGACAAGATATACGCTTAAATCACTTTGCCTTTTATATATATTTATATTTATATTTATATTTATATATAAAAGCAGTAAGATACTGTGATATCTAACACCAGTAACATCGGTGGCTAAGCCAATGAATATTTCTAAACTAAAATTCAGCTTTTATTATAATACCTTAAGATATAGGCTTCTATTGTGCATTCAAGGAAAGTTATATTTATAGTTTAGAAACAAATTTCAAAAAGAATAAAATTTCAGAAAGATGCGACATTAATCACAACTGCTTCTGGTTCAAAAAGGTATTTTAAGTAGGACAGGAAAAACAACAAAGAACAGGAATGGTTACAATCCTAACACAAGTAAGCGTCCTGCTGGTAGAGAACGGTCTCCGAGGACAAATTACGGCGTACAAGAGTAATAAAGAGCGTAACAAAAAGAGGGAATGCGGTTAACAAACTTCCAGACAACTTCTAGGGGGGAAAGAGCCGCCTCAAGGCCGGGCTCTAAATCGCAGCCATAAGCGAGACACAACAAGGCCAGGATCAGGGACTCAAGTTCTCCTGCTTTGACGAGCTTCAAATCAGGCAAAAGACAGGTTGGGTGGGGCACCACCTCCCAAGAAGCGGCTCGGGCCTGCCCGCTCGAAAGCTTCCCAGCGCAGACGTGGGGAGAATCTCCTTCAGCCTAAGGAGGCGGAAAGCTATCCACTCAGAAGTAGGTAGGCCAGTCTCGGCCTCTTACCTGAAGTCCTTATCACTCGATGTCATTTTCTCCAGCAGGTTGGAGATGTGGTATGAGGCACTCGCCATGATGATGGTCCCGGTGAGGGAAGCGTTTGGCCGACTCCACGTCGCCTAATGCTGTGTGCGGGGGAAAGAGAAGGTGAAGCGGGGGGAGCGAGGGCTCTTGCGAGGGCAAGAGAGACTGGCGGCGCCTGCTTGGTGGCGACGAGCCGTGCTTTCCCCGAGGCTTTCCCCGAGGCGGGGGTAGGACACGATGACGGGAGGATTAGCGCGCGCGTTACGGGGAGATCAGTATCATCGCCAGCGGCTGCTACTCGCGCGGGAAAAGGCGAAGGACAATCGCGAACGATCTCGTTCAGTCGAATGGAGGAGGACGTAAAGTCCCACTGTCTGTTGCCTCGCGCGAAGACCTAAGGTCAGGGTTCAAAGAGGGCCTCGGTGACGTCGCTCTTCCGAGCCTCCGATTGGCCTGCCGTGAATAGCGTAGGCGGTCCGTTTCGCATGACGTTGGCGACGTACGCGACGCAGAACGGCGCGAGCGGGTTGGTTCGAAAGCAAGAGGGGAGGAGGCGTATTCGGCGTCAGGCTTTTGATGTCTTCGGCGGACGTGGACTAGGTTCGGGAAACTTGGCAGGGGGGAGGAGCTTTTTTTGTGTCATGAAAATAAAGCAATATGATTTAAATTATGAACTATCATTTTAGATACGTATGCAGTGTGTAGTAGTTTTATAATTGTATTTAAACAGTGGCACTTTATTATATTAATTTATTTTTATTTCACCCTTATGATTACAAATAACTGAATATCCAACACTTCCTATTTTTTTCTTCCAATTTTCCTCACGACAACAACTCTGAGGTGAGCTGGGCTGAGAGAGTGACTGGCCTAAGGTCATCCAGTCATTTCATGGCTAAGGCAGTACTAGAACCCAGATCTCCTGATTTCTAGTTTGGACTGTAGCCACTAGAACAATAGGTAAATACAATGTACAAACACCTTGGTAATAGTAAACAGAGTTACTATTATAGTATAGTACTATTACTAATAGTACTATTATTACTATTTCCTAAGGATATCCATTGCTGCAGTGTTAAAATGCAGGCTATAACGTTTAAAATAAAACCAATTAAAATATATTTAAAAAGAGTGAGTTTGAATAGTGAAGTGACACAATTTAAAAAATTATATGCTGAATTTTTGTTCTGTTTTTCCTCTCAGTAG
This sequence comes from Laticauda colubrina, assembly GCA_015471245.1. Classification (NCBI taxonomy): domain Eukaryota; kingdom Metazoa; phylum Chordata; class Lepidosauria; order Squamata; family Elapidae; genus Laticauda; species Laticauda colubrina. Next base: position 24,128,231 of record BLBF01000022.1, on the reverse strand, counting down.
GGCTGAGAGATTTGTGCTGTAGTGTGTTTTCTGTTTTATTTAACTTTAATTTGTCTGGATTCACAAAGTATACTAAGCTACAAACCACAGTGGGTGGGCTTATGTAATATGAAAATAAGAAGACCCTAGCCAAGACTGTACCTGAAACTGGTGTCCTAGCCAAGTCACAGATTGGTCTACTTGCTCTAAAACACATTTTAATTTGAATTGTTTCCCTTCAGATTTGTTATAATATTGGAGACTGCTTAGTTCACCTAAACGGCTGGGCAGAAAACTCTCATTGCCCATCTCTACTAATACCATGTTAGAAGTAAGTGGTGAAATTTCCTAAGCCATAAAGCAACAAACCATACTGAGTATATTTGTGTAGCATAGCACAAATCACCAAAGTGAGTATTGAACTGGCCCTAATTGATTAAAGAAACTGAAAGCTGCTCTGGATAGATTTAGTGAAGCTATTTTTGTTACGTTGGGAGGGGATCTCAAATGATTAGTTGGAATTTTCTTTATCTCTTTTTGGCATACTTTAACCCATATATATTCCATTACATCTATAGCAATCCCATTTTTACAAATATTTTGTTTCCTTCCCCAGAATCCAAAAAAGGTATATCTTTCTTAAAGTTTGGACAAAACAGTAACAGGTTTACCTAGGTTACCTTAGAACTAATTATTGATGTAATGTTTCCCCCCCAGAAACATTAAGTATTAAGTTGGTATCTAAAATCTCCTAATTATTTCAATATGATATGAAAATAAAAGCCTCTCCATCTCTTACAGCTACCCATGAGTTCAAACTGTCATCATATAAAGTATAAGTTAAACACAGCTAAGGTGTGAACAAACAGCAAATCTCTATTTTTCTTCTATCCAAAACCCAGAAGGAACAGAGCAATCTGTTCTAAATGCTCGGTCCAAGCAGAGGTGTTGGATGAGAGGGAGCAAATAATGAAAACAGACTTGTGCCATTGTAACACAAATTCTTCCCTTTATGTTTATCAGCATCACATGCACATATGATAAGATAAAGCTGCATGGGATACTATGAAGGCATGATGCTGCTTCCATCATTTTGATGAAACTATTGGATCTTATTGATATTTCTGCATTCAAGTCTTTGAACATTCATTTACTTCTCTGTGCAATTGTCTAAAGGACAAGATTTTAAGGGGAAGTAGAAAGATTCTATGCAAATAAAATTAAGCTCATTACAAGATAATAGATGCAGAGGTGGATTTGGACTCCCTGCCTGGGAATTATACTATAAAGCGGCAGTTTGAACATGGATTAAAGAATGGGCCAATCTAATAAACAAAAGAATTTTAATTCTAGAAGGGCATGATTTGGAGGCAGGGTGGCATGCCTTCATGTGGAACCCTAGAAATAAAAGCTACACACACTTTAATAGGCATATAATCAGAAGCTCACTATTGAAAGTGTGGAAAGAGATTAAACACAAACATATGAAGATTCCAGGGTGTCATGGAGGCATTGATCCACCCCAATGCTTTAGAAACAGGAAGAAAAAGTAGATATTATGATGTACGAAACTCCCAAGGAAGATTAAAGACGAACCAAGAACTTAGAGAGCAAGGGATGAAAATAGAGTGGTGGCCATATTTACAACTCAAAACAAGATATAAAAGACATGGAAGAATTTGGAATTGAGGTAAAACTGAACCAGTTAGATAAAATATTGGAGGGAACAGATGAAAAATTAATTTCTAAAATGTATAATTGTTAGAATTCAAAATGGTGGAAAAAATAGTTAAAGGCCCATTGATTGCATGGGCAAGGAATGTACGGCACAACATTAATTTGTAAGACTGGGAAAAAGTTTGGACAAAATAAAATCAGCTGTCTATAAAGAAAATCAATATAAAATGTGTTACCGGTGGTATGTGGCACCCTCAAGGTTAGCAAACGTACCAAACTTAAATCCGATTTGCTGGAAATATAAGCAAATGAGGGGTACCTTCTTCCACACTTGGTGGCTCTGCCCCCAAAAGTAAAAAATACTGGAAAAAAATTAGATTGTGGGTAAAAGTAATCACAAATATCCAACTAGAATTTAAGGCCAAAATATTTTTGTTGGGAAAGTTAAAAGGGGATTACACAAAAGAAATGAATATTTAATTTTCCATATAATCACGGCAGTAAGAATTGTGTTGGCACAATGTCGGAAGGGCAACCAAATGCCAACAAATAATTTAATTATTCAGAAAGTTCTTGACTACGCTGAAATGGACCTACTTACAAAAAAACTTGGAGATAAGGAAGACTCAAGATATACTACAGCTTGGGAAAAATGGTACAAGTGGATTAAGGAGGAAAAAAAACGGAATTAAAAGATAAGGATTTGAAGAATGGAGTGGTTAGATTAAGAACATTTACCAAAAATAGGAAATGAATAGTAGTAAAAATGTTTTCAATATAAGATCATACCATTTTAGTTGATAAGAAACATACATTTTTTAATGTTTATTTGTTATGTATCTGTACATTGATTTCATTTGCAACAAAATGTATTCTACATAATGTACATAGTGTTCTTTTTAATCTTTAATAAAGTTCATTTTTAATTTTTTTAAAAAGAAAGATTCTATGCAGAAGAGGCTAGTAGTGGGATTCAGCTATTCGGGAGAACCATTTGTTAACTTTCTGAGCAGTTTGGAGAACCGATTGGTTGTTGGAAGAAATCTCATTTTGTTTTTTTCCACTTTACAGGGCTAATCCTGTAAGAAAAACAGGAAGGAAACATTCTTGTGTTGTTTCTAGCCTAATATTTATTGCCCTGCTTACAGAAACTGCCTCTAGGTTCAGCCTTATTGCATTGTAACAGCTAAAGGTTCTTGGCAGAATGTCCAGACTTACTGTCGCCTGAGCTTCTCCTGAATTTTTTTTCCTTTGCTGGTACTTTGCTTTGCTTTCCTACAGGCTTGGCTTTTTAAAGGCGAAGGGTTGTTTTAAGCTTTTTATGCTGCTGTTGGGAGGAAATACTCACCTGTTGGGGTTCTTCCAGCCGGGATGCAATGATCAACACTTTAAAGAAATAATTGAATAACAAAGCAGAGCTGCCAGAAAGAAGCTTTTAATGACAAGGAACCAAGATGAGTGACATTCAGCAAGGCTTCTTGGCTAGCTAGAAAGATTGACATTCAAACATGAGTTGAGTAAGAGATAACAAGGTATTCTGAGTTTTGGTCTAAAACTGGTTTTTTGTTAAATTTAATTCTGTTCTTGGTGAGATTTAATCCTGTGTTTATTGATGGGATAATTTTCCCTCTTCAGCTTTGTTTGGAAGGAAAAAGGTTAATCTTTGTTCCCGAAAAGACACAAGGTTGAGAAATCTGGCTAGTTCCTGTGACTCTTTGTTCTGGTAATTGGTTTAACAAGCAACATCTACAGTGCTACATTCTTTTGCTACATTCTAATGCTAATTGCATTCTTTGTAGTTAGGCTTATCTCAAGTATTAAGCCAGACAAGGCTTGTATTTTAGGATTGAAACTGTTGTGATTTAATTATTTGTATTGTGTCTGAATTTGTTCCTACCTCATGATTTCTTTTACTATCTGGGGAAGGTTTTTTTCCTTCACTGCGTTAGTGGTTCCTGGCATTGTCCTTTCGGGGTATATTTCCAAGAGGCAGGATGCAAGCTTGGCACTGATTTTTTTTACTGTCTTTCTGGGGGCATGTGATCTTTCCTTAAATCTGGATGATTTCCTTAGGATATCTTGTGAGGTGAGTGAGACCAGCTAGTATCTTTAAGTGGTGCCAAAGGATCTAAGGATTGATTCTGAGTGCAAAATAATGCTTTGTCAGTTCACTAGCACAGGAATCTCTTGTCTATGGGAATTCTTCAGTCATTCAGGTCATGGCTATCCAAAATGTGCTTTTTTCAAGAGGCAACTGGACTTTCTTGGTTTCCAGAAAGTCTAGTTGCCACTTGAAAAAGCATCTTTGGTGCTTTTGCATTGCTTTTGAGTGGCTAAGGCACATGACTACTCACTGATAGGAAGATTTTTTTTTAAAGGAGGGATGGGTGTGGATCCTCCAATTCATTTTAGTTTTCTCTTATGATAATAAGGCATAGTAACATGGCACCAGGCTTGAAGTTTATTTAGATATCTGTGGCATGTACTGATTTTCTTGTGATCCTGACAAGCTTGGGAGGCTTGAACCTGGGTCCCCTATATAATTTGTTAATTTGTCTCTTTAGCTCGGCATTTTGTAGCCAAAATATGCCCACCCACTTTCTGGAAAGCTTAAATGAACTCTCTGCTAAAGGGGTTCACTTTGTGAGCAAGAGTTGGCTGCTGATAGTTATCACTGCATTTTAACTATTTTAATTCCTCAAGGTGGTCTGGCACCCTGCCTAATTTGTAACTCTGGCTTGCAGGTATTTCTAATCTAATGGTTGGTATTTAGGTCAGCTTTTTGCAAGCAAAAAAACTTTTTGTACTTTTGTACAGATAATCCTTGACTTAAAACAGTTCATTTAGTGACCATTCAAAGTTACAATGGCACAGAAAAAAGTGACTTATGACCATTTTTCACACTTATGACCGTTGCAGCATCTCCACAGTCACGAGAAGCCAGGCGAGGTGAAGCATTCCTTGACATCAGTGATGTTGAGTTGGCCACGCCCACCCAGTCACATGACTATCCAGCCATGCTTACCCAGCTGGTCATTAGGGCAGAGAATCGGTTGTTACATTATTTGAATCCCACCACTGGAAGAGGCTGATTCAAAAAGAATGTCCTCTGTAGATACTTTTTTTCACCTTTCTCATTTCAGGAAACAGTTGTTAAAATATTCAGATTTTAATTTTGTAAAGTATGCTTCTCTCATCCAATTGAGTTTAGTGATAAACTGGTATTAAATATAAACAAATTTAGCATTATCATTGAGTCTTTAAGACAATAACAATGACAATGTATACTGTACTAAACTATGAATTTGGCCTATTTCACAAAATCTGTTAAGCAAAAATGTTTCTTTATTGTCTTGTTCACATACTGTATGATGATACACTCAGTTATTTTTAGTTTTATATGTAGTATAAATTTGAAACTCAGTAAAATTATGGACATTTTTGTCCATAATTTGTTAAATTAGTTAAATTAATACAGATTTAAATCCCTGAAATTAATTTATGCAGCCTATCCATAACATTAACTCAGTTTTTCAGCATGGATTCAGCTTTTCCTTATATAGCATGATCTGAACAAAGTAGATTGTTTAATTAGGATTTTTCTTTGGTAGGGAAGAGAGAGAAAGAGAGAGAGATTTTGCTTTACTCTTTTTCATGAAGAAAATGTTTTTCAAAGAGTGACATTTGGCTGAATTTTATTCAGGAAAGGGTATACCTGCAATTCTAATTCAAAATAAAACTTCATCTGATTCAAAAATTTTGAAGATGGGCTCATTAAGAGAAATTATGTTATTTTTGCAGAACCAGAATTCTGGTCTAATTGCTGCTTATGTTGGTCTAATCCAATGACTCTGGCAGCAGGCTATAAAGCAGGAGATCCTGAATTCAAGTCCTGCCTGAGCCATGAAAGCCAGCTGGATGACTTTGGACCACTCACTCTATTTCAAGCTAACTTCCACACAGCCTTGTTGTGGAGAAATAGAAGGAGGTATGTGTACTGGATATGTTCACCACCTTGAGTTATTTGTAAATATAATAAAAGTGGGATACAAATAAATGAATAAAAAATAGAAGGCAAAATGAGTTGTTTCTCTATTAATTTTGTGTGGTCTGTTCTCAGAGTTTTCTTGTATAAGCCAGAGGTTCACAATATTTTCTAATTCATGTTTTCTTAATGTCTTGGTATTTTTTAAATATAACCTTATTGAAATTCTACATAAACAGAGGAGAAAACAATACATTGTATTCAAGTATTGGTCTAGCAAATGTTTTGTATGCTCTAGTTACTAGTGTAATATTACCAGAGAAAAAGCTACGTAAGATTAGGTTAACAACTCTTAATGTCTTTTTGACTATGTAATTACAGTAGGCTCCAGCACTTAGGTCATTTGAGGTGAGTCCTCCAAGATCCTTGACAAAGTTTGGATCATCAACAAGGTCTTGACTATTCAGCTAATATATATGCATATGTATACATACATACATACATACATGCATATTTGTTGGTTTTTTGTTTTTTATATATATATATATATATATATATATATATATGTTTTTTTAAGCTTTCGCAGGTACTTACATGTGTGCTGTTTAGCTTCCTTCGGGTATTATCCCACGTCATTGTACTTCTGTTAAAGTTGTAGCAACGTTTCAGCAGAATCTCATCTGCCATCTTCAGGCTTCTGTATGGATATGGGTCAGAGATATCTCTACTCAGAAATGAAGTTCACAGTAAAAGATTCCAATTAGATCAGTTAAACAAAGATTTGCTAGCACTACACCTGGAATTGAGCAGCAAAATCCACCCTCTACTTTGGGATAAGATCAAACAACTTACAACTTGGAGAGCTGAAACTGAAAATACTTAAAAAAATGATAAACTCTCAAAAAAACTGAAAAAATTAGAAAATGACAAGAAAATTCCCAATAACCCACAACAACACCTGAAACAACTAGTATACAACGTTTCCAACAGAGAACTCAACAAAACAGAAACAGATGTCCTATCCAAAGGATTCAATTATGCCATAGCACCCAAAAAAATCCCAACAGAATCCATCATATGTGCAGTAGAATCCAGCCTAACCAAACTAAATACAGATGAAGCTGACAGAATAAGACACCAGGTTACTCACATCTTATGCACAACGAAACCACC
>BLBF01000022.1:24092904-24111417 GCA_015471245.1 Laticauda colubrina | reverse complement strand
ATATATATATATATACACACACACATACACACACACACACACACACACACACACACACACACATACACATACACACACATATATTGCAATATGTAAGACAGAGCATTTATTTCTTGAGATTTGAAGCTGCCATTTGTTTGACCATTCTGATACATAATCAAGGTCTTTTTGAAGGCTAGCAAGTATTTTCTGTGGTGTTGAATAGCTTTACCTCATCAGCGAAGAGAACGCAGTTGCTCTTAATATGATCATAGGGGTAATTTATGTAGAGTATGAAGAGAGTTGATCCTAGAAGACTGCCTCGAGGGACACCACTGTTGACAGGTGCAGAATTTGAAAGTACACTCTCAATTTTGACCATTTGTTGTCTGTTTGAGAGGAATGTTTCTATTCAGCTATGCAGGTGTCCAGAAATACTGTAAGATTTTAGTTTTAGGTGTAGTTTGTCATGTACCACTGAATCAAAGGCTTTGCAGAAGTCTATGTGGATCGCGTCTATTTCAGATAAATAACTCTCAATCTCTTTTTGAAAGCCTCCAGTGATGGATCACCCACAACTTCTGAAGGCAAATTATTCTACAGGTCAATTGGTCTCACCATAAGGAAATTTCTCCTTAGTTCTAGGCTGCTTCTCTCTTTGGTTAGTTTCCATCCATTGTTTCTTGCCTTGGCTTTTGGTGCTTTGGAAAATAATTTGACTCCCTCATCTTTGTAAGAGCCTTTCAAATATTGGAACATTGCTATTATGTCTCCACTAGTCCTTCTTTTCATTTGAGTAGACATTCCCAATTCCTGTAATCTTTCCTCATATGTTTTAGCCTCCATTCCCCTGATCATTCTTCTTGTTGTTCTCTGCACTGTTTCCAGAATCTCAACATCTTCTTTATACTGCAGTGATCAAAACTGAATCCAGCATTCCATGTGTGGTCTTACTAAGGCTTTGTAAAGTTGTATTGGAACTTCATGTGGTCTTGTATTAATGCAAGTAGGATTGCATTGGCTGTTTTGACTGTTGCTGCACACTAGGATTCCAAGATCCCATTCACTGTTACTGGCATTAAGCCAAGTTTCATCTAGCCTATACATACTTGTATATAGTTGGTTTTTCCTGTCTAAATTTAAAACCTTACTTTTATCTCCATTGAATTTTACCTCCTGGTACACTAAATACAAATATGGTTGACAGACACAGAGAGACAAATGCTGTAGGCCTTTTTTCTGATCATTTTTTAAATTGTGACTGTTTTCATGTATTTTAATTAATACATACATGTACACTGCCCAGAGCCACTTTCAAATGAGATGAGTGGCTAGACAAATATGATATGTAAGTAAAAAAATAAATAATAATTTTGTAGATTGATGATAAAGTCAAGTTGTGAAGTGCTACCTATTAGACATACTTTGCCAGTTGTTAATTAAAAAGCCAGTGTATTCAACAGAATAGGAATTTGGTTTACTGACAATTTATGAACCTATTCTGGAAAGTGACTAGATTTAAAAATACATCCATGAACATATATAGGGCTTTTGTTATATCCCTTGCATTTAAAACTTTTTATAGCATACATGAGAATTTATATGCTGCTTGTATAATATTTGAGATTAAGGAGTTATTGGAGAACCTTACATTTGCTAATATTTAATTTCTACTTTAAAAAAAATGTGTAGATTCAACATTGGAAATGAAAGGAATACTTTTTTTTAAAAGGTTGCATTTCAAGGCAAAACATGGTTTTGTGGATTTTTGCCTCAAATCTTTTCCATTATTTCATTCCAAATTCTTCCCTCATAATTCAAAACTGTATATCGTGTAGTTCCCCCAGCTAAGAATACAAATAACCTCTTGTCATTTTCTTGGCTCCAGGCATCATCTGTTTATTTCATTCTACTTTAAAGTGTGTGTGTGTAGGGGGGGGGGAGAGAAGCTAAAATTCTAAAAAATAAAATGCCAGCTTCAAGTACAGTTATTTTTTCCCAAGGTTGCTTTAAGCAACTCACATATACTGGAGACGTTTTTAGAAAATAGAATGGAAAAATGTTTTATTGCGGCATTTTACTGAAATAAAATAAAACTATTATTTTATTACTAATAATAATCCTTTGAAAGGAATCTACAACACAGTGCTTTCCACATATCTGCTATAGAAGAAGTAGTAGTAGTAGTAGTAGTAGTAGTAGGAGGAGGAGGAGGAGGAGGAGGAGAAGAGGAGACAGAGACAGAGAAGGAGACGGAGAAGGAGGAGAAGAAACAACTGAAGATGAGCATACTGAGCATTTGGGAGGCTAGACAAGAACACGAAACAATCTTGAGAAGTTTGATAAACCGAACTGAGGCTGAGGCCACCCCTATAAATTTGTAAGAATGCTTAAAGCTTGTTCTCAAAATTATAGAGACCATTGAATTACATTTTATTTTTTCCTTTTTTTTAGAATAGAATAGAACAGAATAGAATTCTTTATTGGCCAAGTGTGATTGGACACACAAGGATTTTGTGTGCGTAAACTCTCAGTATACATAAAAGCTGCAAGTGATAAAATATGATCATAGTCATCATAAAAATGCATTCATCATAAATCATAAGATACAACACTTACTGATAGTCATCTGATACCAAATATACAATCAACATAAATCATACTAGGAAAGTAAATAAAACAATATAAATCTTAAAGACACAAACAAAAATGTATAGTCATAAGTAGAAAAGAAGATAGAAAATAGGAAAGATGAGAAGAATTATAGTAATACAGCCTTACTAAATTGTGGGAATTATTTGTTTTTTTTAATTGTGTTTTACAAGTAGTCCTCAACTTACATGTGTTTAGTGATCATTCAAAAACATAATGGCACTGAAAAAATGACTTACAACTAATCCTTTCAATAACAACCATCCCCACAGTCACATGATCAAAATTTGGCAACATGGCAACTAACATGTATTCACTATGGTTGCAGTATCTTGGGGTCATGTGATCACCATTTGTGACTTTCCCAGCCAACTTCCAACCAGCAAAGACAATGGGGAAACTGGATTCACTTACCAGTCATGACAAAAGAGGTCATAAAATAGAGTGTGACTCAATTAACTATTTTGCTTAGCAACAAAAATTCTGATCCCAATTATGAACATAAGTCAAGGTCTACCTATAATTCTATTTTGAATTCTATTTCTTTATATCATTTTATTGTTTGTATCTGAAAACTACCCGGAGTCACTTATATAGTGAGATGGGCAGTGTCTACATTTGATAAATAGATAGATAAAAATTTGGTCCCAAATACTTGGGGATGCCTCCTATTATAATATGCATTAAATACATATTTATGTTTTTTGAGATTTCAATTTCCAAATTAATGTTTAGAAGTCTTTTATATACATTAATGTTGTTGTATGCATAGTTTTCAAATAGTCAGATATTTATTAAAGATGCTGTGTAAAAATAAAATAAATAAAAATAAGTAAGTGTTATGTCTCAGAGGCCTCAGTTTTAACGATTGATAGTGATGTTATCTTTTTATTAAATTATTGTCTTAGTAAAGAGACAGATAATGTGCTAGAAGGCATAGCATTTTTTAATTATGCTTTTGTGCTTAGAAAACTTGCTAGAAGGCATGGCATTTTAAATATGCATTTGCTGTTTTCTAAATTCAGAGAAAAATAAGTCATATCTAAGGACATTGTCTTAACCTTGTATTTCTTCAAGAATAACATCATTTCCTATTTAGATTTAGATTATTAACTAATGTGATGCAGAATTGCCCACATTTTCTTCACAATCAGTTCCTGGGGTTTGTTGGAAGTGATAATAAAGCTACAGGATTTGAGAAAACTTGCTTTTATTATTGGAATAATAAGTTTTGAGGTAAATGTACGAAATAGTTTTGCTATTGACAGTTTTATATAATGTTACATTGAAGACTGACTATACATGAGACTTAAAATTCAACTACTCCTCCAGGTCTTGTTGATTTTCCCTCCCTCCCTCCCTCTCTTGCATGCACGCGCGCGCATACACACACACACACACACACACTTTCCTATTAATGTATTGTTTCAAAAATATTTTTGAATGTATAAGAAAATTATCAACTGAAGTGATCCTCATCTCTATACACATCCAACTTTGTTGTTGTAAATGAACACAGTGTCTACTATTCTGGTTGCTCCTTCCCATCAGATAATAAAATATGACTGCTGAGCAATTTTACTGTTAATTCACAGGTGACGTTATAATAAAAATAGGAATATTACTTTAACTTGTTCTTGATGCTACTTTGAACTTATGACATCATTGCCTTTGTCTGTTGATCTGTTTTTAGCTAATCATATAAAGTGCTCTCACTCTCCCCTTGTTTTACCCCCCATTTGACATACTGTCCTCAGCTTACCATTACTTTAATAAAAAATGCATTGTTTCTGTTTAGATAATAATAGTTCCTTTGATTTGTTGCAGTTTGCTTATATATATATATCTTAAAGTTAAATTTTATTTATTGTTTAACAACATTAGTAAACTGTCCCGATCTGATGAATCCTGAGTACTCATGAGCAAACCAAAAAGTACCTAAAAAATCAAAACAATGAAAAAATCAATATATTAATATTTTGTTATTACATTTCTACACTGCTTATCTCACTTAAATGATTCTGGATGGTTTAAAACAACATTACCCATATAAGTACATGAATAACTGTTTAAAACAGAGTTGAAAACAAGTTAAAATGTATAAATAAATAAACAGACACTAACAGAACTCAGTTGATTATCTATGAAAGTGGCAACTAAAGCTGAGAAATTCTTACTGGCAAGGTGTTGAATTTTCATATAAATAACGATCATTTGATTTTAATTGCAACATGGATTATTTTTAATGTTTCAGGATGTAAATGGTTTTATATTCATCATGACTAAGTGCTGTAGTAGAATAGTTTCTGCTTTAAATAATCAGAATCTATTTTATAACAATTTTTCTAATGTAGAATACATTCTGTTAACAACTTACAATTGTCACCTCTAATGCTACATCCATCTTTAACCTCTTTACCATACTTTTAAGCCTATTGTATATTTAATTAGAGGCAGCAAGATTGCTAGTATGTACAGGAATGCATGATGTATATTAAGTTATATAGTTTCTATGTTAGGTTATTTGCAATGTTTATCTTATCGAAAGTACTGGTTGACATAGTGCTAAGTCATGTTTGTTTAATATTGGTTGCTAGACCAATACTTGAATACAGCTCATCGGTCTGAAACCCACATCATGTATCTGATATAAATACAGTTGAGAAAGTCCAGAAATATTTCACAAGAATAGTTTCTCCACTCCTTTACTTGTTGCAGAATACCTTATGCCACCAGTCTTGAAATTTTAGACCTAGACAACTAGAACTACGCTGCCTCCAGTCTGATTTAAGTATAGTACATAAAATTATATATTATAATGTCCTACCTGTCAATGAAGTGTGATTACTGTACTAGTTTAAAAGAGCAGGATTCATGTAATTTAATTGATTAGTAAAATTAGTGATTTAGTGAATTTAATTGAACAGTGTGATTAGCGATTAGTGTAATTAATTGATTAGGCTGATTGTTGCTTGGCAAAATTGTTTGACTAGATAGATCATTGTAATTGATTAATTGGTGTAATATTGACTATACTGATTACCCAAAATTGTTCCATTAAGCAATTTAATCAACATACTATCTCAATAAACCTCCCATGCCAAGAAAAAAAATCCAATGCCAACCACAACCTAAAGAAAAAGAAATCCCCGCCAATGAACCATAAGACTCCTGCACATGCCTTATATGCTGTGAAACTCAAAAGGATAATGAAAATTCCACCAAATGTTCTCTATGTGACAACTACGCTCACCATGGCTGCTGGGAATTACCTAAACAAATGATTCAATTCCTAGAATCATCCAACCATGCATTTCAATATTTCTGCAAATCATGCAGACTCAAACTGGACAAATATATATCCCTGTTTGAAAGAGTTGATACTATGGAAACATGAATAACATCCCTTGACACCATAGTAGCATCCCTAGACACTTTAAAAGAAAGATTAACTAACCTTGAAAAAAAAAGACACAACACAAAACCCGAACATCCAATAGCTACAAACCACATCTCTACCCAACAACTGCAACCCAATCCACAAAAAAACATAAATCCAAAAAATAATGATATCCCAATCCTTGTCAGAGAAGCTGTCAAGAGTGAACAGAAGCATCCAAACGCCATCTTATTTGGTCTAGAGGATATCAATGACAATGATGACATCACAATTGTTTGCAACATCGTCAGTGAATATCAAGCATCAACCATCTCCCCTGATAAAATATCATCCACATCATCCCCGAGTTAAAGAACAGAGATGGCTCGGTGGCCCCTCGGTGGCTTCTGCAGTGTCATTTGCAAAAATGAATCAAGCAAACATAAATTCATTTATATGATAAATTCAGTCGCCAAAAGCAACACCAACCATAAGAACCTACGTTCTTGCCCTGACCTAGCTGTATAGCAACGTGCCTGCTCCTGTGAACTCCACAGAGAACTCAAAAAATGTCTAGACAATGGAGAGAAGGACCTGTACATTGACTACCATGCTGACTGTTTCAAAAGTAAGTCACACAACCCACAACTCAGCATCCAACCCTACTCCAACCAATCCACCATCACCCAAGACTAGGCACGCATGCCCCTAACTACCTCAATTCCAACTACAACTGGCCTTAAATACAACCTACTCAATGCGAGAAGCCATGTGAATAAAATTTCTCCTCTGAATTTCTGAATTTCTCCTCTGACTAAATACAGCTAAATTTGACATCATATTTGTCTGTGAAATATGGCTTAATACATCTCGCCCTGACTCCATTACTACGGTAAGAGAATACCATGTTTACCAATCAGATTGTGAAAGCCGTAAAGAAAGTGGTGTTGCTATCTTCTATAAAAAATCCTTACATCTAAAAAACATCCAAGTTACTCGGGAGCTTGCTCTTCCTGAGACCATCATCTGTGAACTGCCCTTAAATATCACATTTCAATTCTTATGTTACAGAGCCCCGATTATGACACTGAACATGTAAGCAAGCTAAATTCACGACTAACATAGGCAACATCCTGCCCACACGCTTTTATCTTTCTTGGTGATTTCAATCTACCTCATATTAACTGGATCTTAAACAAATATAAAACTGAACCCATGCATACAACCTTCTACAATGCTGTAACAAATCTAGGACTGGAACAGCTAGTAACCAACAATACTAGACTTAACAACTGCCTCAATCTCATCTTCTGCAATAGTTTGAATTCAATTTATGGAATACAAATTACAGAACCCTTTTTCAACAGTGACCACAACATGATTGACTTTTGTCTCAACATACGTCCACACAAAAATCATCACAACGATGTGATCCCCAATTATAGCTTCAAAAAAGGCAACTAAAGATGTTGGAAATGTCATCAGATACCTGGCTCATATTACCATATGTGATGGACTTGTACGGATGCAAAAAAATATTGGACTAAAATCCAGACGTGGTTGGAAAAAATGACTAAAAAACATATAGATTTAAAACCAGAGATATTTTTATTGGGAATTCTACCTGATACATATAGCAAAGATTTAAAATATTTGATTGTAAATGTATTAACAGCAGCTAGGATTGTATTTGCTAAAAATTGGAAAAATGAGAAAATACCATTGCAGGAAGAAATTATCAAGAAAATACTGGAATGTGCTGAAATGAGTAGATTGACATTTGAAATTAGAGAACAAGAGGATAAACAATTTTACAAAATTTGGGCCCTTTTCTATCAATGGCTAGATAACAAAATATAGTAATAGAATATGTGGAATTATAGAAAATAATGAATATATAAAGATGCATTTCTTTTTATTATTATTATTATGACATATATTAAATGTTTTTAGGAAAGATTTGGAAGGACTGAATGAACTGTTATAAAATAAACTAAGTAAAGTATAGCTATCTCACAAAGTATGAATGAACAAAATTATAGACAAATGATTGATTAATAATAATACTAGGATATTCAACTTCTGATAATATGACTTATTATTTAATGTAACTGTAATTGAAACTATGAAATCGATGCACAAAAAATTTGTAAACCAACCGACACACTGTTTGTACACTTATGGAAGAAAGATGGATGTTTTTATGTTTTGTTTGTTTTTGTTTGTCCTTAAAAATCAATAAAACTTAACCCCCTCCCAAAAAATATTTGCTAGACCAATACTGGAATACAGCTCATCAGTCTGAAACCCACATTATGTATCTGATATTAACACAGTTGACAAAGTCCAGAAATATTTCACAAGAAGAGTTCTCCACTCCTCTACTCATTGCAGAATTTCTTATGCCACCAGACTTGAAATTCTAGACCTAGAAAACCTAGAATTATGCTGCCAATATTTATTTATGGAACTGACTTATTGTTTATACTGACATTTTTTAGTTTCTTGCTTGTTTAGATTGTGATTCTGCTAACATTTTTTGTTTGATTGCATCACTCAGTGGAATTCCAACATACAGTAGTTAGAAGATAGAAGCACTTAGACAACCTTGGTTCAGCTGGAGAAAAGCTAAGGCAGTGCTTTATTTATGAATGGGTTACATTCCAAAAGGCTGTTCATAAGTTCATTTTCTTCACAAGTCTAACAACCATAAAAATATGCAGAATACAGTTATTATTTACATAAGTGGTAACATCACAGTAAAACCTGATAGCAGAAGAATAGACTCATCCTCCAGAACTGAAATGTTAGATTTCTCTACTTTCCTGAAGAAGTAGTCCTGTAAACTTTGGGTGGTGACTTTCCTCTTTTCCTGGTAAATGTTGCTTTGGTAGTGAATTGTACCATGCACAGCTGCAGACATCTTAGTGAACTATTCAACATGAATGTCCTGCAATTTGAACATGATAGCGTTTTCTCAACCAGGTTGAACTCCTCTGGAGTTTTCAGTTTGATGTGGAACTGCTTTGATAGTTCAATCTTTTTATTTTTATCTGACTTTCAAACTCCATGAGATCTTCTTTGGAGAAGTCCTCTGTATGTGCAACTAGCAGCTCATCAAAGTCCTTCTCTAGGAAGTCAGAAGAAGGTCAGAAAGCAAGTTGGAAGAAGGTAGGAAAAGGTTAGTTTCCAGCACACTACATAGATGTGGTATATCAGAAATTAACCCATTCCCACCTTCTCACAACTTCTGGGATCTTCTAATTGAAATTGCAGAAAGGCTTGTTCATGTTAATGAAAGTTTACAACTCAAAAGTAAAGTAATATCTTAGCTGGTTAGTATTTCTATGGAAAATCGCCAATTCCAGAACTTCAGACCACATTGAAACTGAAAAAAGTGTCAAGAGAGAAAACATTGAAATATAAAGATAAGGAGATTGCGGTTTTGAAACAAGTACCCCAAAGAGTGAGAGAGATGAGAAGAGAATATCAATTTTTGACTAAATTACTACTTAAGAAAGAGGTGAATTATAGATGGCTGATTCCAAAAGGTTTGATGTTCACATGGCAAGAACAGAGATACAGAATTGACTCAATTGAGAAAGCTGAATCATTTTACACAGAATTTTTCAGAGGGAAAGAGGAAGAGGCAGAAAAAGAAATTTCACTAATTGAATTCCAAGAGGACTGCCAAATGACGGCTGAAAAAGAAGAAGGTGCAGTAGGTGGAAAGGAGGAAGCCAAAGAACAACGTGAACTAAGATCTACGAGAGCTGCCAAACCTAAACATAAAATATAATCATGGAAGAGAAAAAATTGATTACAATGAATATAAATGGACTTAATTCAGCCATTAAAAGAGGGAAAACTTTTCATAAATTAGAGAAATTAAAATTTGATATAATTTGTCTACAAGAAGTACATATTAAAAAGCAATATGAACAATTGTTGATACAGCCAAAATTAGGGAAAATATTTACCTCTTTGACACAATGCAAGAAAAGAGGAGTGGTTTTATATATTAAAGAAACCATTCCAGTGAAATTGATTTATACTGATGATGACGGAAGAATCCTAATGGTGGAAATAATGGACAACAATATGAAAACACTCCTGATTGCAGTTTATGCCCCAAATGACAAACAAGAAGAATTTTATAAAAAATTACATATGAAAATAATTGAACTGGACTATGCTAATATAGTTATGATGGGAGATTTTAATGGAATTGTAGACAACAAATTGAACTATACAGCACAGAAAACAATAAAGAAAAATAGGAAGACTCTCCCTAAATCTTTCTTTAAAATGGTAGATGAAATAAATTTAAAAGATACATGGAGAGAAAGAAATGCCAGAACTAAACAATACACCTTCTATTCAAACAGACATTTATCATGGTCCAGAATAGATATGATATGGATGTCAACAGAATTGTCAACTAATATTCAAGAAATAAATATTGAATCAAGTACTTGGGCAGATCATAATCCACTGACAATTAAATGGAAAGGACAAAGAAGATCTAGACGGACATTAAATAATACTATTTTAAAGGAAAAAGATTTCACACAGTGGATGGAGAAAGAATTAATTTTTTTTTTCAGAGAAAACAAAAAAGAAGATACATCAATTCAGAATGTATGGGATACAATGAAGGCATATGTCAGAGGCTTGGTAATAGACTATACAAGGAAAAGAAATATTATGAAAAGTTTAGCCTGTAAGGCATTAGAGGATGAGTATAAAGGACTTGAAAAAGAGCTACAGAAAACGCCACAGAAAAAGGACATTAAGTTAAAAATAGATATCATTAAACAAAATAGGTTTAATCGAAACTGAAAAAAAGCATTTGATTAGAAGAAAACAGTGGCAAACTACTTAAATACAGTTTTCAAGAAACACAAATATATTTTTCTCTAAGAGATAACTTTGACTTTGATTTGCAACAGTCTTTACTTCTCAATGTAGATATTATTTCTTGTCTGAAAACACATTCTACAGCATCTTAGAAACTCTTAATTAAACTTAATCAAATTGCTTATTTGTGCATTGTTTGTAAATGTGATACTGAATTCTTGTATTTCTTTTTGCTGTTCTATTATCGAACAGTAAAGCAGAAGTAAAGTGATTCCATTCCATACAAATAAGACAGCAGGCCACCATGTCTCAATCTTCTAAAACCAAAAAGATTCAGCCCAAACAGACTACAGTCCTGCAACACTTTTTTCAGTTTAAGGAAACCATAGAAAGGAGCAATCTTGTATTTAATAAGAATTAAATAATTTTACAAACAACATACAAACTAGCACAATCTAATAAAAAGAAAAAGCAGAATAATGAGAAAAGATAAAAAGTGCAGGGAAAAAGAAGATAATGAAATGGATAGAAATTTCCAATTTCTTTTGCAGCAAATTTAAGTACAATTACAAAATTATTCAATTCAGTCAGAATAGAGGTCTTGGAGGTCTTTTAGTCCAACCACTGCTCAATCAAGAGACCCTATACTAGTGATGGTGAACCTTTTTGGCAGAATGTGCCCAAAGTGTGTGTACGCATACCCAAAATTCAACACACATGCATGCACCCTGCACATTTGTACGTGCCCCTGAGCATGTGCCCCACCCCCATGCATGCACCTCACCCCCCACGCATGCGCAGCAGAGACCTGAAGACCAGCTGGCAGGAGGGAGATGCATGCACATGTGCGGAAGAGCTGAGCTGGGTGACGGCACATGTGCCATAGGTTCACCACCACAGCCCTATACCATTTCCGATAGATGGCTATCCAGTCTTTTCTTAAAAACCTCTAGTGATGAAGCACTTAACAGCTTTTGAAGGCAAACTATTCTACTGCTTAACTGTCCTCATTGTTAGGAAGTTTCTCCTTAATTCCAGATTGCTTCTCATCTTGATTAGTTTCCATCCATTGTTTCTTATCTTGCTTTCTGGTACTTTGGAAAATAAGTTGACCCCATAACATTACCTCTAGTCCTTCTTTTTCCTAGATTGGCCATACCCAATTCCTGCAATCATTCTTCACATGTTTTTGTCTCCAGGTCCTTAGTCGTCTTTGTTACTCTTCTTTGCACTTTTCCAAAGTCTCAAGATCTTTTTGTAATTGTTTATCAATTAATAAACCATCACAATAACAAATAACATTTTGTAATTGTTCTCTCTTATTCCAAGATTACATAAGAAAGCTCACTCTTTTCTATTACCCTGATTTTTCTAATTATCAAAATCACATATCATGAGGCATTTTTTCCATTTTATGCAAAAAAAAAAATATAAAAGGGATTTCCAGTCAGTCATAAATGTAAATATTGTTTTGTATTTACAATTTCTTTAAAAGTATATGATTCAGTAACAGTACTTGCAGATGCTTTGCCACATGAAGATAATAATTGAGCAATGCTTTTAAGCATAATGCTTTAGATGACCAGAAGTAGAAGTCAGAATAACCTTTCAGCATTCATATTAACTTAAGAAATACTACAGTACATATGAACACTGAGATTTGGACAAAAGAAGGAATTATAAAGATGAGTATCTAAGCTTCTCAACAATATCTTTGCATATGGTCATTGGTACCATTGCTACAGTACATCATTGCTGCCATTAAAGCAGAAAATTCTTGCCTTAATATTATGTTTTATCATACTTTAATAAAACATCAATAGAGTATTAAAATAAGGTGCACATAAACAGTTTTTAAAAAATCTATTGTATTTTGATATTTGGTGGAATTCCTTAAGTATTGAACTTCCTTAAGAAAAATATACTTTGTACCTTCTTAGTAATTTCAAGCAAGTTATAAATGTTTTATTGCATTTGGTTTTGCTTGAAATGATAAATCGACAGAAACTTGCATTATTCTTGTTTTATGCTACATGTTAAACTATTTAACTGCTCTATGGATTATATATTTAATTTGATCTGTTATGTGAACTTTAATTTTCATTATTTGGTGTATTTTAAGATTCCATTTAATGATTAATAATGATTAATAATCTTAGGAGGATGCTTTTTGCTGAAAGCAATAGAAGCATCTTTTAATCATTTGAACAATATCTGACAGTAAATGACAAATGAATTATTGAGCCAAAATACCCAAATGTAACTTCAATAATTTATCTTTATTTTAATTGATTAAAAGCACACCATAATAGCAAATAATATTTCAGTATAATTTATTCAGCTTTTCATCTGGCAATAAAAAAAAAGTTTTTGCATACTTACTATGAAATTAGCGCCACTGAATTCTAGTCGGATTTACAGACACATACTTGGGAATAGGAATTGCAACTTTATTTGGATCTATACCATCAGTTTCAGCATAAAATAATACTTATATCCAGATCAATTTTTATAAATATTTTCCTACAACAACCTTCGCACTATATATCCAATCCCACCTGCTGTATATTCCTTTTATAAAAGCTTATATTCATGATTCCCAAATTTTGAGATATGGCACCCCAGAGTAGCACAGTGAATTCACAGAGGTGCTGATAATGAAACCATCTTGGATGGTTCACAGTTTTAGCTTTGAGAACCAAGAAAAAATTACTCTGATATTGTGTGTTGGACTTTTAAAATGATGAAAAAAAATTGGTCGATAATCCAAAGGTCATTGGTGAACATAATAGGAATCCGTATTCAGATGAAACCAGAATTGTACTTACTAAGACCTATGAAAGAAGAATTGAGGGAAAAAAAACATGTTGTATTGTTATTATTATGTATGATTATGTTTGCAAGATTATACATACAAAAATAGAAAAATAAAAGAAGTTCCAAATGCTGAAGTTTGGGTGTTTAAAATCCTAAATTTGGCAGATGTGGCAAAATGTGACAGGCCTCAGGAACAAGAAATTATAGGAGCTCTTATTAAAAACTGGATTCCATCCATTAAAGAAGCAGAAATAGCTTGGTCATAAAGTATTTTATAAGGGACAATAACAGAAAATTTAAACACCGGAGTAATTATAATGATATAAAATAATAAGAAATGTTTACTGTAATTGATTCATGAAGAAAGGAAATGGGAGAAATGGATTTTATGTTTTTTTAAAAATTGGGTATTTAGTTTTGCAGTTGGAAATTTATGTTTTTGTACAGTACAGCTCATCAGTCTGGAACCCACATTAAATATATGATATTGACACAGTTGAGAAAGTCCAGAAATATTTCACAAGAAGAGTTCTCCACTCCTCTCATAGCAGAATACCTTATGCCACCTGACTCGAAATTCTCGACCTAGAAAATCTAGAACTATGCTGCCTTCGGTCCGATCTAAGTATAGTATATAAAATCATACATTGCAATGTTCTACCAGCCAATGAATACTTCAGCTTCAACCATAACAATACAAAAGCAAACAATACATACAAACTCAAGGTTAATTGCACCAAACTTGATTGAAGAAATACGACTTCAGCAACAGAGTGGTCAATGTCTGGAATACTCTACCTGACTCTGTGGTTTTTTTTCCCCAAACTGCCAAACCTTTAACCTTAGACTGTCTACTATTGACCTCACTCCTTTCCTAAGAGGTCTGTAGGGAGCGTGCATAAGCGCACCAACGTGCCTACCATCCCTATCCTATTGTTTCTTTATTTTTTTTCTTATATGTATCCATGTATTCATAACTATGTTTATACTTATACCTATTATCTTGTAAGCAATTGACAAACCAAATAAATAAATAAATGATATAGGGTCTCCTGATCAAGCAGGGATTAGACTAGAAGATTTCCAAGGTTCCTTCCAACTCTATTATTCTATGTATAGTCACCCATGTCACATGAAAGTGACTCTGGAGAAATAATCCACTTGTGATCAGATGTACAGTAATCTATATCTGATCAAAGAGAATATTCCAGGAAATGTTTTTCAGAGATTGGTAAATTAGATTCAGCCATGAACAAAATAGACTAGCCATTTCAGGCAGGCAGACATTGGTGTTTAGTCATGTTACATTAGCAAGGTCATATTGGCCTGATAATGGGAAAGAATAGATTCTTCCTTCTATTCTGACAGAATAGAAGGAAGCTAACAGGCCTGTCAGTATGTTCCCTGCTTGCTGAAAGCTACAGGTGATCAGAACTATTCTATTTGGACACCAAGCAAGTTTAACAAAAGGAAAACATACCTATTCTTGCTTCTTTCGTTTCTATTAAAAACTGGTAATTACCTTGAGCTTAAGCAATTTATTTAACTTGTTCTGCTGGGAAAACAAGTTTCCCCTGACAGCTCTTTCAAAACCTCATAGCTCCAGTGTTGTAATTTTTGTTCACTTTCTTTATTTTATGGTAAATCTCAGCAAGGTTAGACCTACAGAAGTTAATGAAATAAACTATTAAAGTTATGTAGCAAGCATACACTTATAAGCAAATAGTTTGCAAAGCAACCATTCAAGAAATTTGGCAGAAATACTTTAAATTTGCAAGTGCATGTATTTATTTATGTATTTGAAAAATATCTTAATAATGTAAGTGATAATGGGTTGCTTATGCATGTCTGAATTACTTAAATAGTGGAAATCCACAGATATTAGTATAATTAAATTAGGCATATGCAGTCTGGTTGAATTCAGATTTGGACTTCATTTCCCATTATCCAGCCAATATGACCACTGTTTAGGAATTGTTGGAATTATAATGCAAAAGTGCGCTGTTATGTATATGTAAATAACGTAGTTGGGTTGACAATATATGAACTACAAATATATATGTTTGTAGCTTTAAGGGAAAATACTAAAATGTATTATGCTGTGTTCTGATTGGTTAATTATGCTTCAAGTTGCCATAAGAGGGAGATATAGATCATGCTTCAATTCTCTTTCTTTTTCTCTTTTTCACTGATGATCTCTCTTTATACTGATGCTAACTGACTACGGACTGATACTGACGAACCCTGTTTATTTTAATATTCTGTTGATATTGAAGGTTATCTGTTGTATTATGATTTGATATTTGTCTGCTGTAAAAGACGTGAAACTGGTAAGACGTTATAACTGGGTATTTCTGGACTGTTAAAAACGTGTATGACATGGACTATTTTTTTGGATTGTGCTATTTCTCCAAGTAAACATTAATACAACTTGTTCATCTCTGTGTGGCTGTATATTCATAACTGTTCTCATAAACTGTTTCTGTGTGTATATCCTTTTTTTCTACAAGGGTTACTCTGCACATATCCTAACATGCACCATGTCACATACCTCTACCGTAAGCCACCAAAAGAGATCTGTGAAAAGTTTTATTTTTACTAAAACCATTGCTACTTCAAATTCTTGATTAATCATGATACTTATGAAAAGTATATCTATGAAAGAGAACAAAATCCTGACTGAATTTAGAGTCAAAGAGATTCAGCTTTGGAGACATCTCTCTAATGGTAATGTACAATTACAGAAGATCAGTTATGCCTTTATCTGTGTTTATTTTGTTTAATTTAAAAAAATCAGATATTCTACAAATATTGAATGTCTTCACCCAAAAAAAACTATAATAAGAATAAAGGTTCTTCTGGACTCAAGGACACCTTCACTTTAACAGTTTCCAAGTTTTGCTCCAATGATCTATTGATAAAATACCCAGGCTTCTTCTATTTTACATACAATTACTCTAATTTCTGTTTTTTCTCTTGATTTTCTTTTAAGCTATATTAAATGAGACTATTTTTTTTTAAAAAAAATATTTTTTAACAAAATGGCTTAATTTAACTGAACTTTTATTTAACTGAAGATTAGAAGTATAGATAAAGCCAATACAAACTTTAAAAAATAAGGTAAAAATAGAAAAAGTGCACATACAAAATTTAAAGCGAAAGAAAAAATAATTTCCTCCTTTGATCCAGCAGATACAAGCAATTTTAACAACATCTCTTCAAATATAACAAGCAATCCAGAGGTGGTATTCAGCAGATTCTGACCAGTTCTCGAGAATCATAGTGGAAATTTTGAGCAGTTCGGAGAACTGGCAAATACCACCGCTGACTGGAGATTTTACAGTATCCTTCCCCTGCCACGCCCACCAAGCCACGCCCACGGAACCAGTTGTAAAAACATTTGAATCCCACCACTGAAACAATCTCTTTAGCCCATAGCTCACTTAATTCTCTGTACAAACCTTTCAAAACCTCATCATCCATCCTAAATGGCAAATTAAGGGTTTATTAATTTGTTATTAAATTTATTAAAGTTTATTAATAAGTTATTAAAATTAAGCCCATTAAGGGTTACCAGAAATAGCTACCGATTATAAATGTGATCTAATAAACCTAATTGAATTCCTTTCTTTTACATTTCTATTTCATTTTCCATTATTAAACAAATCCTCCAAATCTCATCATTTAATCAGTACAAATCTAATAAAAGTTACCAGAGATTGCAACATAACTATTTTAACCTTAACCAGAGAAATTCAAAATACAGCAAATGAACTCTTTCCCATAAAACTTAACATATGAATCTATGGAAAAAAAACACTTGAAACTTAGTCATTCAGTTCTGATAAAAGAAAACACATTAAAAAAATCTCAGAAATAACAACCTACCTATTTTAATCTTGTTCAAATAAACCAACTTTATATTCCTTCCCCTTGCTTCCAATAATCATAATCTTTAATCTCTTCAAATTGTGTCCAGATACTTGGGTTCCTTGCATTTTCTCTATGTCTTTTCTCACAAAGTCACTCACACTGATAACCTTAATAAATTAGACTTTTGTAAGTCTAATATTAAAAAGGTTATCAAAAACACTCTGCTGATCTTTAACAAATCATTTTTGTAGATCCAATATTATATCTATCTATCTATCTATCTATCTATCTATCTATCTATCTATCTATATGCCTATCTATCTATCTGCCTATCATCTATCTATATGTCTCCAAGTCATTCTTATGGGCTATTATTTGTACATCTTTTTTAGTTACTAGTCACCCAATTTCATCTGAAAATCTCCCAGTTTCATCTGCATGTTCAGTATTTCATCTTTTTCCATATCCTTTTTATAGCTTATCTTTTAAGTCCACATTTAAATCATCCATCTTGTCAAATAAAATTTGTTCCCCTCCCATACCATTATCTAATTTATCAATAGTCAGAGATCTTTAAAACTAATATCTGAAACCATTATTCACCAATACCTTTCAATGTATCCTATGTTTTATTTCCCTCTAATATCCTCTAGTGCCCAGTCTTCAATTCCCATCATGTTGTTCATCCTCCCAATGCAAAAGTATAAATAGTTTCCCCCAGAAATAGAATTTCCAAATTTTATTAATTCTATGGGCTTCTATTTATAACCTTCATTAATCACCCTTTTGCTGTTAATTCTGAAAAAAATATTTATTTTTATAAATCCTCAAAACTTCTTATGTAGTGGTTTAAAGGAAACTCACCTACTGAAATTCAATATTAAATGGCTAAATCCAAAACAATTAATAAATGAGGATCAGCTGAACTTTTGATTCTAAGACTAATGCAACTT
>BLBF01000022.1:24050577-24092894 GCA_015471245.1 Laticauda colubrina | reverse complement strand
ATAAATGAGGATCAGCTGAACTTTTGATTCTAAGACTAATGCAACTTAGATATAAATGAGGATCAGCTGAACTTTTGATTCTAAGACTAATGCAACTTAGATGCAATTCCTCAACTCCCAACCACCGAACTCACAAAAAGCAGGTGCTCGGGTGTGTGTTGGCTATCTCACAATTTCCCCTTTCTCTGGGCAGATGTCAGTGGTGTGGATCCTGTATGCAGCTATGGATTTTAGCTGTAATGTCATCCCAGTTTTTTCAGGCCAAGCAATTTCTAAACCAGTTGGTGAGTAAAGTTGATTTCTAGACAAAAACAGCTTTTTCAGAGGTACGTCTTTTGGGTGAATTTCATCTAGCTTTTTAAGTATCAGGCTTGCAGAATGAATACTCTACTTTGTGCACAGATATTAAGGTGAAAAGTAGACAGTAGTCCTAACCTGTAAAATCCCATGTAATTGTTTATCTAATTTATTCTGGAGGTCTCCACTTAAAAGTTGATTAATATGTGCTTCTGTGCTTGCTGCATTTAATTGTTTACAAGGAGAAGTAGTAATCCTTATCCCTGTTTAATTATGAGCAACCAGCCTGTTTGGATTCATGGAAACAAATATTAAGTATTTCTGACTCTGAGTCATACTGCATGAATCTTAGAAACTAAGCAAGATTGATGATAGCTGATAATTGGATTGGAAATTGTTTGGGAATTTATTTATTAAATCTATATGCCACCCACCTGCTATCTAAAAGATCTCAATTCCAAGTCTGTAAGTTAGGCTTGGAAATTAAGATCAACAGTAAAAATGGCTGACAGCTTTGGTGACCTAGAGGTGGAGCCCTTGCCTCACAATCAGGAGGCTGTGAGTTCAATTCTAGGTAAAGGCTAATATTTGGATAGTGGGCTATCCACCTGGCCTGCAGGAATGCTCCCTGCCCACTCACTCCTTACCCAGCAAACTTGCCTGCTAAAATTGCTATTTTTCTTTTTTCTGACCATCAGCTGTTCTGCTGTGCCAGGGGATTTAGATTAGCTAGGAAGGACAAAATGGTTGGATTTCTTGCTTTCTAGCTAGTCTTTAGATCTTTGGCTCTGCTTTTAAGCACAGCTGAACCTCCCTTAGGACTGAAGATTCTGTTATTCAGTGCAGACTCATGGCAAGCAAATTTGAGAGACTCAACTAGCTGATGGCAGATAGATAGATCACTGAATGATTCTGTGAGCAACTCAATCTGCCTGCCTACTTTTCCTGATTTTAGGTAAAAGTTGCTCTTTTTTTATAAAAAAATTCAATATTAGATAAATATTTAAAATATTTACATCCAAGCCATGCCCAGCCAGTCACAGACCACCAAGCCACACCCACAAATAAGGCCATGCCCACAGAACCTGTTAATAGTCCCTGGGATTTAAAATTATGAGCTTGGTGGTTGATGACCCCTGGACGAGATGACTTCCAAAGTCCCTTCCAACTCTATTATTCCATGATCCTTGAAAGAAGGCAACAGCAAGTTACTGTAACACTGCCAAGTGAACGACATGGAAGCGGTTGTCCAGAGGTGAGCTGTTTAATTATTTCCTATTTATGTTATTTCTGATCACCACAGAGAATATTTTGACTTTATTTCTGATTAGATGGGTAATGATGTTCTTATGTTCAGATCTCAGATCCTTAAATATCTCCCCAAATGGCAATGAGCCCACTGCTTCCTGCAATAAAGGAATTGCCAATTCATTTAGATTATTTAAGCAACAAGCCAAATAAAAGCACATACATTATGCAAAGAATGAATTGACCTGTGTTTCAGACCTATTGCACAATGTCCACAGATAATGGCTATTTCAGCTCTGAATGCAAGACATTTCCTTGAAATAATTGGTATTAGATCAATAATATAAAGGATTTAGTATTTTTTTCAAAAAAAGTTGTATTCTACAAGCACTATATTTGCTTGTTATATAGATAGATATATTGCTAACACTATATTGTTGGACATATTGCCTTTGTTCTTATTTTTAATATTTATTGAATACAAGTAGTCCTTGACTTACAACAGTTTGTTTAATGACTGTTTAAAATTACAATAACATTGAAAAAAGTGACTTATGACCATTTTTCACATGACTGTTGCAGTATCCCCATGGTCACAAGATCAAAATTCAAACACTTGACAACTGACTCATATTTATGACAGTTGCAGTGTCCTAGAGCCCCATGATCACCTTTTGCAAACTTCTGACAAGCAAAGTCAACGGGGAAGCCGGATTCACTTAATAACTGCAATGATTCACTTAACAATTATGGCAAGAAAGGTTGTAAAACTGGGCAAAATTCACTTAATAACTGTTTTCCTTAAGCCCATGTCACACTGAACCAACGGATGCAAAGAGGATGTAAAACGGACAAAAAAGCTTGCCATCTGTTCGAAAACGCGATGTACTCACTGCCTCCGTTTGGCTTCCTCTCTATCCGTCCAGCATCCGTTTATGGACGTTTCATCCGCTCCAAAAGTTTTGGGCTGCCTAAAATTTTTGCACGGAAAATGTATCCAGTTCATCCATTCTGCATCCGCTACGCATCCGCTATATCCGCTAGGCATCCGCTAGGCATCCGCGCAACTCCATCCGCCTGGACGTGGGGAGGAAGTGGAACGGATGCAGAACGGATGCCTAGCGGATGCAGAACAGAAACAAAGCGTTTAAAATGGAAAAAATGTTCGCAGAGGGGACCTATCTCGGATATTAAGGATGTCTAGAGGATGCCTAGAGGATGCCTAGAGGATGCCTAGCAGAAAACCTATACTGCCTATAAAAAGGGGGAGCAACTCGCCTGCATCTCACTTTCAGAACAGCAGCCCAGCAGTGCAGACCTCTGCAGCCTTCATCTGACTCTTCCTCTTCCACAGCATCCAGTCATGTCCACCGTGGATTGTAACAAAGTCCTTTTGGCAGCCACCATTGTTCTGCAACAGTGCGAAGCCATCTACAGGCTCTGTGAACACTACTGTGAGAAGAAAAGGAGCCACCCAAAAAGAGTCTGGGTTCGAAGATGGTTCACCAGAAGAACAGAGGACGGACTGTACAACAAGCTGATGGTGGAGTTCAGGAACGAAGACACTCGGGCATTCCAGAACTTCATGAGGATGCCTCCAGCCATGTTTGACGAAGTTGTGCAACGGCTGACACCCAGGTTGACCAAGGTAAACACCAACTTCCGGGCCAGCCTGGAACCTGGGCTCAAGGTGGCACTCACTCTGCGCCACCTGGCCTCAGGGACCTCCTACAGGAGCATGCAGTATGGCTGGAGGGTGCCATCCAACACCATCAGCATTGTGGTCAGAAAAGTGGTGCAGGCCATCATTGAAGAATACAAGGAGGAGCTCCTCCAGTACCCCTCCACTGAAGAAGGATGGAAGAAAGTTGCAGAGCAGTGGTATCAGAAGTGGAAATTACCACACACCATTGGAGCCAGAGATGGCAAGCACGTGGCCTGCAAATCTCCAGCCAACTCGGGGTCCACTTATTTCAACTCCAAGGGCTTCTTCAGCATCATCCTCTTCGCCATGGTCGATGCTGACTACAAGTTCATGTACATCAATGCTTCAGGCAACGGGTCCTCTTCAGATGCCCAGGTATACAACGCCAGTGACCTCAAGGAGGGGCTGGAACGCAACCTCATCGTGGGCTTCCCAGATCCAGAACCCCTGCCCAACAACACACAAGATGTGCCCTACTTCATCATGGGGGATGACAACTTCTCCCTCACAACCTACCTCATGAAGCCCTACACCTCCAGACTCCTTACCCGTGAAGAGAGGATCTTCAACTACAGACTGTCCAGGGCAAGACAGGTGGTGGAGAATGCCTTTGACATCCTGTCCAACAGGTTCCAGGTACTTCTCACCACCATGCAGCATTGCCCAGAGACCGTGAGGAGGATCATGGAAGCTTGCTGCATCCTGCACAATCTCATGCGTACCCGCTACCCAGTCTTGCAGAACAGGCTCGTGGACCTCCAACAAGCCAATGGGGACATGGAGCCTGGGGAATGGAGGCAAGGGTGAAACCTGATTGACACTGAGGATGTGCAAGGCCCCAACAGAGCCTCACATGAAGGGAAGAAGCAGCGCAATCTTCTGAGACAATGGTGCAACTCCCCAGCAGAGCAGTGGAGTGGCAAGACAGGATGGTAGATGCTTAACGGATGCTTCCTTCAGCCTGTCTCATCACACGGATGAGATTGGGCCATGTATGTTTGGTTGGCCTACAATGAAAAGGGCATTTAATAAAGAGTTGTGTTTATGCTGACATGTGTGGATAATTATTTCATTATTATTGATAATAAAGGGCCGTAGGTGTGGCACCTGGGAGGCTGGACCATACAGTCCCACTATGCTTGCACTGGAGGCTTATCTATCCCACTGCTATCCTTACCCATCCCATTGCTATATTAACCCATTCCACAAGCATGCAAAGGCTTAAACCATTTCTAAAAGTTTCCAGCAAGACTTTATGAAAAAAAAGAAATGAAGCAAGTGTGTGAATCATAAATAGACTTTATTAACAACAAGCTATAAGACAAAAATGAGTCTCTGGCACTCCTCTTGGTCGCTCAGTCTCAGAGGTGAAGGGTGCAGGTGCTGTGGAGGTGGCTGGTGCTGGAGTGCTTGTCATCAGCTCCTCCAGAAGCAGCAGAAGCACCAGTCCCAGAAGAGCGAGCCCGTGCTGCAGAAGCCCCAGCAGAACCAGAGTGAGGGCCAGGGGGCGGGATGGTAGCCCTGTCCTTCTTGCCAGGGCTGGCAGTAGATGGCTGAGGCTTGCTGTGCTTC
This sequence comes from Laticauda colubrina, assembly GCA_015471245.1. NCBI lineage: Eukaryota > Metazoa > Chordata > Lepidosauria > Squamata > Elapidae > Laticauda > Laticauda colubrina. Next base: position 24,088,072 of record BLBF01000022.1, on the reverse strand, counting down.
CGCATGGTTGTGGGGTTGCTGGCTGGCAGGGAGGCTGGCAGGAACCAAGGCTGGCAGGAAGGCTGGCAGGGAGGTTGGCACCAAGGTAGGCAGGAAGGCTGGCAGGGAGGCAGGCACCAAGGCTGGCAGGCAGGCTGGCAGGCAGGCTTGTAGGCAGGCAGGCACCAAGGCTGGCAGGAAGGCTGGCACCAAGGCAGGCACCAAGGCTGGCAGGGAGGCAGGCACCAAGGCTAGCAGGCAGACATGCACCAAGGCTGGCAGGAAGGTAGGCACCAAGGCTTGCAGGAAAGCAGGCACCAAGGCTGGCAGGCAGACCGGCTGGCAGCAAGGCTTGCAGGCAGGCTGGCAGCAAGACTGGCAGGGAGGCTGGCAGCAAGGCTGGTAGCAAGGCTGGCAGGCAGACATGCAGGCAGGGCAGGCAAGGCAGACGATGTGTCCGGCAGCAGGTCTTTCCTCTGAATGGCGACCTGCTTCCGAGCTGCTTCTGTTATATCCGCAGGGCTGACGCAATGCATCCTCCCCGCATGCGCAGTGAACGCCAGGCATCCATTAGGCTTCCGCTGTGCATCCGCTAGGCTTCCGCTCTGCATCCGCTTCATCCGTTCGGCGTCCGCTCTGCATCCGCTCTTTCCGTTCTGCGTCCGCTTTGCTGAGGCCCCCCGGAAGCCCTGCGGATGTGCCACCCACTCCCATCCACTTCCATCCGCTTCCATCCGCTGGGCTTCCGTTCCGCATCCGCTTTGCATCCGCCCTGTGTCCTCCCCGCGTCCATGTTATCCGCTCCGGTTATGCAAATTTTTGCCCCTTTTGAGAGCAGATAACAACGGATGGAACATTTTGCTCGTCTGCTGTGTCCCTTTTGCATCCGTTGGCCAGTGTGACATGGGCTTTAGCAACATACATTTTTGAATCAATCATGGTAATAAATTGAGCACTAACTGTACAAAATAGCTTTTATTTTTCCTGCTTGTTATATACATATACATATACACACACACACACGTGTGTGTGTGTGTGTGTGTGTGTGTGTGTGTGTGTGTATGTGTATTTCCCATATTACACTTTGAGCTACCTCCTCAAAGTGAAAGTTATGTAGGAAGCAAAGTCCTTTTTCAACATTATTTAATGAGGCATTCAGCAATCCACCCTTTCCAAAGAATACTTCATCATGGGGTTTATTTAAGTCTTCTTCTATTAGCCATTCAGAGATTAAAATGTACTCTTATGGTTTCACAAGGAAAAACAATAGTTTTGCTGACACTCTGCTTCTTGCACTGCCTGAGAAAAAGACTGTTTTCCTCTTCAAAGATTATTTCCTATTCCCTTGTTCCTTCAGTGAACATAATAATGGGAAAGGGCTAAAACTGGAAATATGGTGTAGGCGTTCTTCTGATATTCAGTTGCCCCAAATGTTAGGAATGGAGGAAAGACTGTATTCCATAAGTGAAGAATTTTATAGCATACATTATTATTTCTTAAGTTCATCACATACATAAACAGGCAAACACATGCTTACTATTTGAAGCTATCGGTAGGGCTTGCTTAGGAAATAACTACTCATTGAACACATTTCTCAAAATGTAATTATGGCTTTTTAATAAAATACTTATGACTCAAAGACCCATTTCAGTTTTATTTTTACATTTTGGTCTGTAGTATTATTTCCTATGGTTATTAAATTCACTCTGATAATTACTTCAAAAGAATCATTACAATAAAATAATTTGGTTATGCATTTAAAATATCTAGTTATTCAGATATTAGTCAATTTTCTCTTTCAATTTCACTGGAAAAAATATTTAGATAGAAATGTTGATGAAAAAAGTTAATATTGTGTGGTATACAAAATTAACAAGATGTTTATTTTTTTTCCCAGCCATGATCTATAGAACTTTATGGTTCCATGGAATCTGAGTTGAAAAAAGCTGTGCTAAATAATAACAGGAAAAAAACAAGATCAGCCTACATTCTTAGTACATGGGGGCGAAAACTATTTAAAAGTATAGATCTGGTAGGATAAATCCCATGACTGGAATATAGCAACTGGTGGATTCCATTTGTTCCAAAGGACCAGAAGTAATAGAAAGGGAGGAGGTCAACATGGTTATTAATAAAACCAATCAGTGGACATGTTAGAGCTTCATTATATGACATCCCCAAATAAACAATTAACAGAATTAAATGTTTATTGGAGAAAAGGAGAAACGTTTCTCCTTATTTAACTCCCCGTCGATTTTAAAACTGCTGATAAGATACAAAGTAAACTAATTAAAACAGTTTTAAAAGCTTGTCTAGTTAAGAGACATCAGCTACAATCCTAAGCTCATATTTATTTTTAGAATTAGGTTGATGTAGTACAATTTTGGGGACAAGCTGGCTCATCCAAGCATTACAGAAAAAAAATGAGGTTCTAACTTTTAACTGTAATGTATGTGAAAATGTAACAGCCAATTCTCATGAACCGGACGGAACTGGCTAAATAACACTACCATGGGAATAGTTGCATTATATATTAAAAATATGCATTCCTGAACTGAAATCAAATTAAAGAATTTGTTAGTGCAATAGAGTTTTCTGGGTTAAAATGAGTGATGCACCATATTAAAGGGATAACTATCACTTCCACAACCAAGGAGATTATGTGGATGATGCCTAAAATACAAATCTTGCAAAAGGACATAAAATCATAGTGATAGGAGGCTTAATTATCCTGACATTTTTTAGGAAGACTGATTTTGCCAGACAGGGTCTTTTAATGGCAATTTTGTTTTATCCTTCTAGTAATAATCTTCTTCAAAGAGTGGTGGAATATAGAACAGAATCAGCTATATTTGATTTGATAGTAATCAATAAGGAAAATATGGCTGAGCAGGTACAAGAAACAGGAACACTTGAGGAAGTGACTATGTAATGGTATAGCTCCAATTTTAAGAGCAAAACATGATCAAATTTTCATGTTCGACTTCAAAAGGTGAATTTTAATAAACCCAAAGCACTGATAAGTAGGATTCTATGGAACATGCTCAAGAAAGGTAGGAATTTCTAAAGAAGATATTAAAAGCACAATAATTCCAATGAGGACAAAATGGATAACAGCAAAAGAAGCCATTGTGGCAACATAAAAAAATTAGTGAAGACTAGAAAACAAAAAGATAAGGAAAGATCTAGCAAACTTCAGAACAGTCATTCTAACCCTGATTCTTGGAAAGATTTTAGAGCAAATCATAAAGATAGAATCTGTAAGCACTTAACTCAGTGCAGTAATTACCATAATGCATCATGGGTTTTTCAAGAAAATGTTTTGGCAGATTAATGTTACCTTATCAAATAATTTCCTTACCAGATTGTGAGAATGCTAGTGTCTATATGCTGGATATTGTAAAAATTAAATGGCCTGAAAACTACACTAAACGAATTGTCTTCACTTTTTTTTTTTTGGCATAACTGAAGAAAAGTATTGTAGGGACAGTCCTGGATTATGTACACTTCACTATTTCATTAGTTAACAGAACGGAGAAGTGGAAGGAATGCTTTTTAAAATTAGCAGACAGTACAAAATCGCATAAAGTAACAAATATAATAACAGCTAAAAATAAAATTCAAAATGTTTTTGATAGGTTGCAAGAATAATGATGTTAAATTTAACAGAGATGAGGATGAAATTCTTTATTAGGGAATCAAATTCACATGTACAGATACACAAAGATAATACCTGATTTGGTGGCAGTATTTGCGAAAACAACTTGGAAAAAGTACTTGATTACAGATTGAGTAAGAGCCAACAATATGATGCGATTACAAAGAAAACAAATGCACTGCATCAACAGAAGTGTAATTTCCAAATCATGAGGAGAAATAATTCTACTTCATTCTGCTCTGGTTCAATTCATCTGAGTATCATGTCCAGATCTTAGCACCAAATTCAGCTTCAAAGCTATAAAAGACACATAGTAAGAATTAGTATATATTAATGCATTGTTCTCGTTATTTTTAAATAATTGTTGAATTAATGATTAAGCCTCCTTACATCCTGTGGCATCAATAAGATCTAAGTAAGATAACTGGATATAGAACAGAACTATAATAGAATCTCAAAGGTGCTTTTTTTCAAAGGCAACTGGATTTTGTTTTTTTTTTGAAGACCTTTTGCTTCTCATCCAAGAAGTTTCTTCATTTCTGACATTAGAACTGAAGAAACTTCTTGGATGAGAAGTGATAGGTCTTCAAAGAAAAACAAAATCCAGTTGCCTTTGAAAAAAAGCACCTTTGGGACAACCATGACCTGATTGACTGAAAATCTCCATACACACCTGTATTAGAGCCTTTTTTTCTCACAAAGATACTGTAAATGAAGTGAACAATTCTTTTCTATCAATTGAGTAACTAATACAATAGCTTAAGGCTTTATTTTGGGGAGGATGAATGTTTTTCCTCTGTATTACTGGTCACGTGAAACCAGGAACAGATTTATTTCTGGGTTTACAATGATGGATATTTAAAGAGAGTCTTCTACCCAAGGCCTTGTAAGATGCCTTGTAAAACATAAAATATATGTCAAATTTAAAGTATATTTGTACAGAATCTCTTTATTGAGCAAAAATAGTCACTTCCATTGAACAAAAGCTTAGACAGCTGAGGATTACATGAAAAACTATTGCCTTGAAGCATAATTACATTTTAAGATTATGGGTTTTTAAGACTGTTATTTGTTTGTGAAGTGACTTTTTGGGTATGCTGTGTGAGGCAATGAATGTGTGCTGACATTTTGTTAGCCATGCTGCTAATTTCTCCAGAGCAGATCTGAAACCGAATTGATAGCAGATATCAAGTCTTTATATATTTTCTTGTGTCCAATGGAGCAGAAAGACCACATTAATTACCAACTGTGATGAAGATGACAGTTCTAACCATATAAATGATTATTAAATTCAATTGCTTCTGTGATAATTCTGGGGAGGTATCTATCATTGTGCCCAAATGCTAAAGAACTGTATTGTGGTTTGGTTCTTGTTCAGGTAATGCTAAGTGCCGTGTGTTTTTCAGACCAATGTTCCTTTCTTATGCTTTAAATCTGCCTTCTGTACGGTATTTAGTTTGTCTAATAAAACTGTCTCCACACTGGCAATTTTGTTTATTCTGTATAACTCCCTAGCTACTTAGTTTTGGCAGTTTATCTTTATTAGCAGGCTGGTATTGTTGCACCTTGTCCACTATCCCTGATCTTACTCTTATGCTTTTCTTTCCAGTATTTTTGTCATTCTGTCAGTCATGCCTGAGATATATCAAAGATTTGCATATGGTATTGCTCATCATCTTTCTTTTCTCATTTAAATTCCTTTTGATTTGCTGTTTGCAGTATTTTGTCAGGCCTTTGTGACATAATCACTGATCTTTTTCTGTTGAGACTGGCACTGTGATGTGGTATACGTAAAACTGTCTGTTTGCAACTCCTACACTCTATGGTTTAGATGTGCCTTGTTACTATCGTCTGTTTGGTATCTAGCAACTGATGATGGGCCACTGAACACAGGGAGAATGTAAGAAATGATATCAGTTGCCAACTTAAGTTTCAGATCTGCTTTAAAGAGATCAGCAGTCTGGCTAGCAACTAATATGTATCATTGTTTAATTGCCTAGAAATTATTTTACCAGCACACCCAGATGTCACCTTGTTTGGTAGCTTTGTTTCTCTTCTGCCAAGTGCCAACTTTTTCCCACAACATACTACTAACACAATAAACGTAACCATAATTTTAATATAAAAAACAGGACGTCACACAGCTAGAAGATTGGGTGAAAAGGAAGGCTGAAAAGTTCAGTATGTGGATTAAGTTCTCTTTCTGAATGTGAATTTGAGGATATAACAGGTGCTATGGGGCCTTTAGCAACTTTCAAGGGTGAGAGGGTATTTGGATCAGATGTATTGTGATATACTTGATGCATTAGGAACAGAAACAATGAATGCTATGTTTTAGTGTACAGTAGTGAGCTTTTCCTGTGTAAAGGAAAGGATATGGTTGTGAAAAGCACTAGAAAAGAGGGTTTCACAATTGGTTCAAACATTCCTCCTTGAAGAATTGAAGCAAGCAAGCATCTTCCAGGAGGCTAGGCATGATTGCTACAAACCGTGCAGATACACATAAAATGTTTTTATGTGTGAATGCAATTAGAAAGTCTTTGAAGCAACTATGCCAGGACTTCTGAAAGACATGGGTACTCTTCCCTGCCAGTGCATTTTATGAAAAGTCCCTTTTTAAAGCTTTGTACAATCCCATCAAGAATACCGTTCTATTGTCTGAGATTTCTTAAAGACTGTTTGAAAAGATGGTGCATCTATACAAAATATATTTTAAAATTAATTTATTTTTTTAAAAAAATCTGAAAAAGGCACAGAATGATCAAATGACTTTACTGGTTCTAACTTTTTCAATCAATCTAATAACAATTAGTAATTATTTTAAAATAACTGGATGGGAAGAAACAAAATCAATTATATCATAGACATAGAAGAAATAATTGAGCAAATGAAGTTCACTAGATAACATATGTCCTTGCATCACCAATAGCCTAATATGTTTCAGATTTAATAAAATGGTGCTATGGCAAGTGCTTACTTGAACTTTTAATTTGTAAGACTAGTGGATTAATAATCTATAATGATAAACAATAAATTCATCAACTCATTGTTGACTTCTAGGACAGTTACCAGTCCAATTTAATTGATGATAAGTTCTTTATTTGAAGACATCTTCTGTGTGCAAGAAGAAAAAGCAGGGTTGTGAAGTTTATTTGCCATCAATAGAGGAGCTAGTAAATGATTGTCAGCAGGTGCTGACAATCTACCCTATTGTGAATGCAGTATAGTTCCGTAAATTATTTATAGATTTACACAAATACACATATACATATTTATTACCATATGGTAGTTATAAAAATAGATACGTTTTGTTCATTTCTTGTGATATGTAAGTAGGATGGAGAAAAGTCAGGTTCAACAAAAAATTCTTCTGATAAATATTGTGTTTTCACAAAATAAGACCCAGCCTTATTTTGGGGGGGCTCCAAAATAAGCATATTTTTTGAGAAACGCAATATCAGGGTGATCAGCCCAGGTGGGTACCCTACCACCGCAGCGTGAGCACAAGAAGTTGTTAGTGCATGAGGGTCGATGGTGTCCAATGGCAGCTGCAGCCTGCTGGCCCCTTGGTCAGTGCACTCTGGTGCTGTGCAGCTTAGGTGAATTGATTACCTGTCCAAGCAGCAGACGGGCAGAGGCGTGGGGGGGAGTCATGCAATCCGGAGGCACTGTGCAAGCTGTGGAAAAGCTATGGGAGGCTCCTCTTTATGTGGTAGCACCACCAGCAGATGGAAGCAGATGAACAGAGGGAAAGCATGTGATCCTGACACACTGTGCAGGCCACAGACAAGCCGAGAGATGCAAAGATGAGCCTTCCGCAGCTGACCGGCCACTCTTAGTTTTCCCACAACCCTGCATGGCATCTCCAGATCTCCTGCCTTCCCCTCCATACCTTTGACTCTGTCTGCTGCTGGTGCTGCTGCGCAAAGAAAAGCCGCCCGTGGCTATTTGTCAGCTCCAGCCCACTTACTCTTGGCTTTCCTACAGCTCACATGGTGCATCCAGATCACACACCTCCCCCTGCTCTGCCTCCTGCTGCTTGGACAGGTAATCAGCTCACCTATGCTGCCTTGGTGTGCTAAGGGGCTGGTGGGCTGCAGCTGCTGCTGAACACCATTGGCCCCCATGCCCTCGCTGCCCCAGATGCTGGCCATGCTTACCCACCCACCCTCAGCCGATGATGATCTTAACTGGGGCTTATTTTGTGGGTAGGGCTTATATTAGGAGCATGATTAAAAAGCAGGCTAGGACTTATTTTCTGGTTAGGTCTTATTTTGGGGAAAACATGGTATATAAGCAATCCTATAAAACCAATATTTTCAGCAAGTACTCTTGAATATGTTGTTGATTCTTCAGTCCCAATATTGACATAAATATGAGTGAATGTTAGGAAGGAGCTACTGATTTTATTACTTCATGTTCAATAGAGCAAGATGTCAGGATACTAGAAAGAAACAGCACAATCAGAACACAATTTCAATAAACATGGTTGCTTTTAGATAACATTTGTTAGGAGCTATTTTTGAAGAACCCTCTTGATTTCAACTTCAGTAACTACTGGACTAATTTATCCCTCATTAGAAAGAATACAATAGGGAATTGACTTGGCAGAGTATATGGAAAAACAGAAAGAGAAAGAGTTAAATATAGAAAGTACACTCTTGAGAAGATTACAGCTCATCTTTCAAACTAAGGGGCCTGGACTATTTTAAAATTCTTCACAGTTATCAAAATATAATGTCATTAAAATAAAACAAACTTTCTTATTAATGTTGTTTTTTATATAAAGATTCCATGAAAATGACTGTGCCATAGTTAAATGAAAAAAAATCTGATACAATTTATTATGATGAAATAGAGCACTATGTTTACAACATAACTTTAAAAGAGAAAATAGAAGTTTCTCACCATTTATCTGTGTAATTTCTAAATGCTTTTTACCTAAATCCTTACCTATATAATTACAAATATTTTTCAGACTAATTTAATGGAAATTAATTAAATTAATTACATTTCTGTTGTAATTTTTTTTTGTTTTTAAATGAACCATTCTCTTTTTAACTTCAAAAATCAGGTGATTAAGGTAACATGAAATTCACTAAAGGTGTATATTTTTAAAAAGCAATAGTGATTAATAACAATCTTTTAAAAGTCACTTCAAAAATACAAATCTTCATTTTGTTCACAGAGAATCCCAACAGAATTACTTCCAATCAGAAGTATAAAATTATAAGCTAAGTAGCTCTCTTATAAAAGCTCACACAGATTTAACCAGTGGTGGGATTCAAATAATTTAACAACCGGTTCTTCAATCTAGTGGCTGGGTGGTCATGTGACTGGATGGGCATCAGTGGTGGTATTCTACTGATTCAGCTTGGTTCAGGTGCACCAGTAGTAAAGAATGTTACCATTCAGCTGAACTGGTAGTAAAAAAAACAGCTACCGGTTCAGCCAAACTGGTATTTCTTTCTTTCTTTCCTCCTGATGATAAGCTATGCCAGGATCCCCCTTGCTGTCTCATTACTTTGCCCAGGAGGCTTCCCTCAGGCCCAGGAGGCAAAAATGTGGGGGTGTTGCATGGCCCCCCCACACTCCATTTTTGGCCTCCTGGGCCTCAGGGAAGCCTCCTGGGAGCAAAAATGGCCTACCAAAATGGCTACCAAAAAAAGAAGCCACACCCACCCAGTTGCATGGCTACACCCACCTAGCCACACCCACAGAACCAGTAGTAAAAATATTTGATGGTATGCATGGCCAACTTGATTGGTCTCATCCTTAGGAAATTTCTCCTTACTCCAACTCCCAATAAAATAGCACTGTTCCAATATTTAGAATAGAATGGAATAACAGAGTTGGAAAGGACCTTGGAGATCTTCTAATCCAACCTCCTGCTTAGGCAGGAAACACTACACCACTTCAGACAAATGGTTATCAATCTCTTCTTAAAAATTTCCAGAGCATTGGAAATTTGTAATGCGTTGGAGCATTTACAACTTCTGGAGGCAAGTTGTTCCACTGATTAATTGTTCTGTCATGAAATTTGAAGGGCTCCTAGAAAAATGTGGGAATCAATCTATTTTCCAAAGCACCAAAAGGCTCAACAAGAAACAATAGAGGGAAAATAACGAAGAGAGAAGCAACCTAGGACTAAGGAGAAATTTCCTAAGGGTGAGGCCAAGCAACCAATGGAATAGCTTGTCTGCAGAAGTTATGGGTGCTCCATCACTAAGGGATTTCAAAAAGAGTGAGGGAAGTACACCCCAAAAGGACAGTGCCAGGAACCACTAAAACAATGCAGAATACTTAAAACAGCCATTCCTCTTTAAAAAAAAAAATCAACCCCAAAGCAAACCCAGCAACTGAGAGGGAAACTAAGAGCAGCTGCTCATACGAATTGAAAGTCTGGGTGTCCTGCTAAAAGCCATTAACCCTTCCAACTCTATTATTCTATGTTCTCTATGTTTTAAATTATATGATTCACAGCAGAAGCAATACAGCTAACTGGACCACACATGCATTAAATTCATGGCCTGTATGATCAAGCTGCATCATTGTCCCCTCCTGTATCTTTCCCCCAAGGAGGAAACAAGAAGTAGCCAATACTTCAGCAGCTATAAAAGGTCTTGGGGAACTCCAGGGAGTATTAGCTGATCACAGAAGTGTTACTGAATACTCTTTATAATGAAAATGTAATCTTGTCCTTCTTCCTGAAGGCATGAGGTTAATCCCATCCCAAGATGGGTGATTGATAGGTTTCCCTGCTCTAATAAAGTTTTTGCTGTTTATTGACTTGATTCAGTGTGTATCAGCTGCATTCCAGCTGCAACTGTTTAGTGGTTCTTGGCTATCTGCCTGGAGCTATTAACTGAAGGAAGGGGGGGGGAGAGAGAGAGAAACCTCTCTTGCACTTTATTTTCAGCCTGTTCTGCACAAGCAATTAATTAACGAGGTTCGGTGAGAACCTGCTGAATCCCACCCATGGATTTAACTGTCATTAATTCATGTTCAGCCTGAACTTCAACATCTGCAGATTGTGAAATACATTTCCTTACCTATCCCACAAGCATGCAAAGACTTAACCATTTTTTCAAAGTTTTCACCAACACTTTATTAAGTAAATAACCTTTATTAACAACTGTCTTAAGTAAACTGTATGACTTTATTAAAAAAGCAAAATGAACCAAGTAAAGTGTCTTTAAGCAAAGATAAACTTAAGTAAACAACTCAGTCTCTGACATTATTCTCAGTCACTCTGAGTCATGTCCATGGCCTCAGCTGTTAAGTGGGCAGGGACTGTGAAGGTGACTGTGGTTGGAGTGCTTGTCTGAAGCGCCATTGGGGTGCCTGGCCCCAAGAGTACAACAAGGGATGGTGTGTTCAGGAAGCTCTCAGAGAGCTGACTCAGTCCCGTGAGGTTGAGGGGCCCTTCCTCAAGGACCTGGGATGTCAGGCACAGTACTGAAGACAGATTTTCTGTTGAGGGGCTTGGCTGTGGGGTGGAGGAAGGAGGAGTGTAGTGGGGCTGTCTGGTCTGCAGCTGGGCGAGGTGAGGCGTCTGTGGCGTGCAATGTACCTGGGCCTGGAATGGGAAGGGCTGCCTCTGGTGTGGGAAGTCCTGGTACTCATAGCCTTGATAGGTGAGGGGCTGTTGAAAGCTGTGGAAGGGCTGTGACATCGCCTGGGGTGGAGGAGCAGACCTGCAGTGGGTCGGAGCAGGTTCAGCTGGGCCTGGAGGGTGGTGTAGCAGTGCTGTTATCTTCTCCTTCATCACCTGGTACTGGGCCTCAGGCAGGTCCATGAGGGTCTGGCTCACGTAGGTGATGAAGGGCTTGCCGGTTTGATGATGGTATGTTGCTGTGGACCAGCTGAGAGAGAAGATCTGTGCTGGTTTTGATTGTGTCCCTGATCTCCAAGAGGACAGTGTGGCTCTGGCCCTCCAGTCTGCCTCTCTGCCTGCTTTCTGTGGAGGTTGAGCTGGGGGTGGGTGAGGGTTGGTCTCTGGCTGCTTCTGCTTCTTGCTCCATTTGAGACAGGGGATCCTCCACGTCCTCTGATATGGGGAGTGCAGCTGTTGGGGGGGTCTCTGTCGTGGGACTTCAGGGCCTTCAGCAGCAGGGCTTTGAGGGCCTTGTGGCTGGTCCATCACAGCAAAAGCACCAGCAGCACCAGCAGCAGGAGAAGCACCAGCAGCATCAGCAGCACCAGCATCACCAGCACCAGAAGCACCAGCAGCAGCAGCAGAAGCACCAGCAGCTTCAGAGTCAGCGCCAGGGGGTGGGATGGTGGTTCTGTCCTTCTTGCCAGGGCTGGCAGGAATAGGCACAGGCTTTCTTTTCTTCCCTGACTGTCGAACCATGGTGTTCTTTCAAGATGTCTCTGGCGGCAGGTCTTTCCTCTGAATGGTGACTGCTTGTGAGCTGCATCCTTTTATATCCACGGAGCTGACGCAATTCATCCTCCCCGCATGCGCAGTGACCGCTTTGCATCCGCTACGCATCCACTATGCATCTGCTACGCATCCGCTATGCATCCTATAGTCATCTGTGATGCATCCACGTCATCCGCTATGCATCCGCTCCTTCCGCTATGCGTCCGCTTCACTATTCTCCCCCAGAAGCCCTGCGGATGCGTCCGCTTCTATCCACTTCCATCCGCTAGGCTTCCTACAAACATCCGCTTTCCATCCTCGCTATGTATTACCCCCGTCTGTTCCTTTCCCTTGTTTTCCGTTCTGTTTATGCAAATTTGGGGCACTTTTGAGAGCGGATAACAATGGATGGAGCCACCCCCGAAATTTTGTTCGTCCACTGTGTTCTTTTTGCATACGTTTTGCATCCGTTGGCCAGTCTGACCTCGCCTTAAGATTCATAATTTTTACCAGGCCAATATTAAATATACTGAAATTTGTATAGTTCTTTTCTGGTCTATTTTAATGGAGTTTGGAACCAGATGACAGTAAAAAGATGACAGAATTCTTTATTAGCCAAGTGTGTTTGGACACACAAGGAATTTGTCTTGGTGCATATGCTTTCAGTGTACATAAAAGATACATCCATCAAGAGTCAATAATCATAAGGTAAAACACTTAATAATAGTCATAGGGTACAATCAAATCTTATTAGGAAACAGTAAATAAAAATCATTAGGATACAAGGAACAAGGTTACAGTCATACAGTGACAAGTGGGAGGAGATGGATGAAAGGAAGGATGGGAGGATTAATAGTAATAGTAATGCAGACTAAAGGCTAGGTCCCACTGGCCAACGGATGCAAAACATATGCAAAAAGGACACAGCGGATGAGCAAAATTTCGGGGGTGGCTCCATCCGTTGTCATCCGCTCCAAAAAGTGGTGAAAATTTGCATAAACAGAACGGAAAAGAAAGGAAAAGAATGGACGTGGGTAGTATGTAGTGGGGATGTTAAACGGATGTTCATAGGAAGCTTAGAGGATTTATAACGGATGCAAAGCGTTCACTGCGCATCCTTTCTATTTCCGTGCTACCAACGCTGTGTAGACGTTCTGTGTACCTTTTGTTTCCTCCCTCTTTCCATTTTCAGCTGCAGCGGATGTGAGTTACGAGGATGCCCAGAGGATGCAGAGACGATACAGCGGATGTTTAATGGATGATAAATGGAGAAAGAACGTTTGTTGCTCTTATGTCGCGGATTTACATTGTACACGGCGGAAAGTTCATCCGTTCACAAAGTTTTGTGCAGCTCAAAACTTCTTGCGCGGATGAAATCGCAGTGGACAGATGCTCGACGGATAGAGCGTATGAAACACGTGTGCAATGAGTACACAATGGATGCATAGCGTTTTCCAACGTTTTTTAACGTTTTACATCCTCTTTGCATCTGTTGGTGCAGTGGGACATGGGCTTTAGTGAATAGTTTGACAATGTTGAGGGAATTATTTGTTTAGTAGAGTGATGGTGTTCGGGATACAGAAGATTTTAGAGCCCAGATCTGGCGGCTCTGTAAATTTTAGCTGGTATACTGGATGAATTTTTAACAATCATGCAATTATATGACATCACATATAATGCCTGCTCTACTAATACTAAATTACCCATATAACTATTTAACTTTAATGATAAAACAGTTATGACAGCACTTTACCATAATAACTGGGGTCAGTTTATTTTCTTGCTGTAACATCTGAAGCCTATGAACATCATGACACATATCTGGCAGTGTTCATCTTCGTGTTATTTTTCCTCAGAGTGTCTTTCAAAAGATGCTATTGCATAATTGTAGAACTAATGTTCTACTGAGTAAAATGTACTTCAGATCAGCACTGTTATAGCTTGTGTTTTCAAAAATCTAGTCAACAGAGGATTGCTAGGACCTCTGTTGTAGGAAAGGAATTTAAGATCAGTAAATTGTGAGGGGTTGAGGGGTGGTAGAGAAAATTTCTCTATTTCTAGCATAGAGCTGTGTGCAACTGCACAATCAATGTTAATATTTTAAACCTTTCTACATAGATTGGCATGTTCACTATTAATGGATTAAAGAAAGAACATGGCAGCATTTGGAATCTGTAGTTATAGTGCTATTTATTAAACATAAATAAACACTTTTTATTTATTTAGTGTATGGCATATCATACATGGACTAGCAATGTATATTAACATTCACCAAAATTAATAAAACACAATACAATATAAATGTTAAAAAGTTTTGTCTTCAATTACCAATGTCTAAGTCATGTAACCATTGAAACTCTGCATTGTTTATATAAAAAAATCAGATACTGGATCGATATATGCCCTCAACTTACAGCCAGTGATAATGTGATCTACAGTTTGATGTAGGACCCCATAGTCACACTGAGGGGAGGATAATATGTCGCATTTATGGAGACTCCTGGCAGATGCTATGTGAGGTATGAATCCTACTCAAATTGTCCATTGCTGATGTGGTACTTGGTATCTTTTTAAAGGATCATTTGTGTCTACTTACAGTATATCTGGATGTTCAATGACCTATTCACTTTCCATTGGGAATCAGTGTTAAAGTAGTCGGGCAGATGTTGCACAAGTGCCAGTGGGGCTTCCTGGATTTGGGTCTTCTGGCTGATAAATGAGGAAGATCAGCATGCAACGGTAGAAGTGAGTTGTTCATATTTTCTCACCAGTGTATATTGCCTTCATAAAGCTGGCAGTACTATAAGGCTCAGAACAGGAAACCAGCAAGTCAGAGTGGTTTTTACACTTATACACATACACTTATAATCCTCATGGTGTTGTTCAGTCTGTGTATAACTTATTAGTATGGCAGTTGTTAAGCTATACAGGGGCACAGTATTCTGTGGACTAGACCAACCCTGATGACCTGAGGGTGGGCAGCAGAAACTCCCCATTTAGTTCCTCATAATTTCTGGAGTATGTTGTATTATTCTGAATTATGGAAAGTTACGTGTGGTTCAATCTGATTTGTGAGAAGTAATTATTAAATTTTTTAATAAATTTTAATAAATTTTTAAATTATTAAATTTTTGTACACATTACAACTTAGCTGAAATTTACATTTATTCAAGCAGACCAAGAAAGAAAATCTGGAGCATGTCTAACTGCTGGAACAGCAGCCCCCAAGAGATGCTCTCTTTTAGATGAACCTTAAAGATTGGCTGTTTCCCAGTCATTGGGCTATGGCAACATATATATTTGTTTTCTGCTTGATTTGGTTGTCATAGTATTTGTTGTCTCCCCATGCAGCCATCTTTTCTCTTTACATAATGTTTTTTATTATTGTTTGACTTTTTATGTTATATGCCAAACAGAGATGTTCTGAATGGTCACCCAACCTACAAATGCAACAAATTCCATTGATTCCAAGACTTTCCAAGAAAGTCAGCCATAACATTTATTTTAAATGTTAGCATCTGTCCTTGGAGGCTAATTATGTAAGCACAAATGAAAGACTCTCACAGTGTGTGACAGAGTATTTCCTGATTACTGAATTACTCTACTTCAATTAATCAACCATCAACAGAAAAGGAAGAAGCATCAAGAAACATCCTGCAGACAAGCACTTCATAGAGCATTCATGAAGGCCTTGGAAAACTTTCTCAAATGCTGTCAATGCTTATAAAGATCAGAATCATGTATGCAATAGTTTTCCATGTAATACTCTACAAAATGAAACTTGGACTTTGAAGAAGCAGGAGAAGAAGATGACAACTCGCAGCAAGATAGATGGACTACAGTGATGATGGGTACCATTGGAAAAACGAAAGAATGTAGTTGGAGACAGATCTTCCAGAAGAAAAGGGAGGATATAAATCTAACAAATTAATGAACTTAAATGCATGTGCATATGATACTATCATGTTGGCTCTTTCTTGGGAGCTGGAGAGTCACACACTGCCTATTCCTGTTCTAGTGAATCTTTGTGCAGGAATGCAGTTCATTTGTTTTAAATACACCAAAGTAGCAGCATATTTTTAACCTGGAAATTAAACATTGTTCAAAGAACCTTTTCTCATTGTACTTAACTATGGCACAAATATGCACCTATAATATTTTTGGAGTGTTTGCAATAATGCCATGTCTTTGTCTTTATCTTTTTCCTAGCTGAAGAGTGAGACTTGTTTCAAATGTTATGTTAAGCCTGGGTTCCCCAACCAGGGTTAGGTAGACAAGCTAAACAGAATGTGCAGCGTTAGTCAGATAGGCACACAGATAAATGAGTGAGCTAAGCTTGTATGTTTATTAACATACAGTAAAAATAACAGATACGCTTGTGCAATCAAGAATATATTTTATTCCAGTATAAGTTTATAGCATAGTCAAAAACAGTCCAATATTCATTTACCATGTAGTCAGTCCATTCAGGGATATTCAGTTAGCAAAGTCCATGTATAATATCCTATTGTCAGTTCTCATAAATCAGTCCGTTGTTGTCTCTCCCGTTCGAGCAATGCAGTCTTGCTTCCAAGCAGTAATCAGGGATCATCAAAGCCAGAGAGAGAGAGAGCAAGCTGTAGCCTTGCTACTTTTATATGGTTTTCATAACCACACCCACAGTTGCTATTTTACAGTTAAAGCTGCATACACTAACTATGATTCATAGTTAGTATTTCACCTAAAACAGTTAGGGTGAACAATGTTATCCCTAACATGTTACATAATTAAACATAATATTTTTCCAATTATTTTGACACTAATCAAGGACAACTTAAGATATATAAAATGTGTGAAACTTATCACAAAATCCTTGAATGATAGTTCATTATTTTTTTTCTAGAAATAAAGATAAGCATCGATATGCCAGCTGATTTCTTTCATTCCATAATGGTTTGCAAAATAAGACTGAACAAGTATATGAATATATGAGTATTTACATTCATTCTATGTTTTTCTGAATTGAGGTATTAGTACAATGTGAATGAGAATTTGGATACTTGAACAAAATAAATTGGTTATGAAAATGTTCCTTTCAAAGGCAAATCTCTCAGTTAATATGAAATAATTTGGACATATTTTTAAACAATAAAGAAGTGAAGCTGTCATTCACTTCATCTAGAAGTGAAGCTGTCTAAAACAAGAAGAGTTGTTATAGAAGTTGAAACAATTGCTGCAAGTATGTAATGTAGGATTGGCAATTTTGGTACTTGGTACAAGATTTATTTGCTTCTGCTATGTGCTTTGTGTATATAAAGCAAATGTTCCATTTCTAATATTGGCTCTGAATAGTTCGTCATTCAGAGAAATAGAAAATGTTGAACATATGTAAGCATGTGTGGACAACCATCAAAGCTAATTTCAACTGCCTGGTTTCTCATCAATAGATTTATTGTAGACTAAAGTTCAATCTAATTTTATTTCTTTTCAAAAAGGGTTGCAAAGTAGCTTTAGTGATTCCATACATTTCATATGAATAATTGTTAAATATCTGGCACGAACTGTTAGAGCAGTTATATTTCTGGATAGGTAGCCCATGACTTTCAACAATAACTGAGCCAAAATTTCTGTTGCTAAGTGAAACAAATGAAATTTGCCCAATTTTACGATCTTTCTTGCTACATTTGTTAATTGAATTACTGCAGTTGTTAAATTAGTTACATGGTGAATCTAGCTTCCACACTGACTTTGCTTGTCAGAAGGTAGCAAAAGGTGATCAAATGTCCTCAAGACTCTGCAATCATCATAAATATGAATCAGTTGCCAAGCATCTGAATTTTGATCTTCTGACCATGGGAATGCTGCAATAGTCGTAAAGGTGAAAAATGGTAATAAGCCGCTTTTTTCAGTGATGTTGTAATTTTGAATGGTCACTAAGTGAACTGTTGTAAATCGAAGACTATCTGTATAACATTAGTATGGTGCCATCTCTTAGTATACTCCAGCCTACAACTGTCCTTTAATTTTCTCAGTTGGGGCTCAGCAGGACTTGAGCTCTTGAGAACATAGAAACTGGACTTTGGAATGCTGTAGCAACATCATATTTTCTCCTCTGATGTATTTACTGAATGCCAAGCGCTGTATAATAAGAGATAAAATGAGCCAGCTGCCTAGATTTATTCTTGTTCTATTACAGTATCACCTCTAAAGACCCTGTCACACTGCCCAATGGATGCAAAACGACACAACGGACGAGAAAAATGTTCCATCCATTGTTATCCGCTCTCAGAAGGGGCAAAAATTTGCATAACCGGAGCGGATAACACGGATGCGGGGAGGACGCAGGGAGGATGGAAAGCGGATGCAGAACGGAAGCCCAGCGGATGGGAGCGGATGGCACATCCGCTAGGCTTCTGGGGGACCTCAGCAAAGCGGATGCGGAACGGATACGGCAGATGCAGAGCAGATGCAGAGCGGATGAAGCGGATGCACAGCGGAAGCCTAGCAGATGCCGAGCATTAATTGTGCATGCGGGGAGGATGCATTGCGTCAGCCCAGCGGATATAACGGAAGCAGCTCGGAAGCAGGTCGCTATTCCGAGGAAAGACCTGCTTCCAGACACATCGTCTGCCTTGCCTGCCCTGCCTGCATGTCTGCCTGCAAGCCTTGCTGCCAGCCTTGCTGCCAGCCTTGCTGCCACCCTTGCTGCCAGCCTTGCTGCCTGCCTCCCTGCCAGCCTTCCTGCCAGCCTTGGTGCCTGCCAGCCTCCCTGCCAGCCAGCAACCCCACAACCATGCGAATGCACAGCAAGCCTCAGCCATCTGCTGCCAGCCCTTGCAAGAGGGACAGGGCTACCATCCCACCCCCTGGCCCCCACTTTGGTTCTGCTGGGGCTTCTGCAGCACAGGCTCACTCTTCTGGGGCTGGCGCTTCTGCTGCTTCTGCTTCTGGAGGAGCTGATGACAAGCACTCCAGCACCAGCCACCTCCACAGCACCTGCACCCTTCACCCCTGAGACTGAGCGACCAAGAGGAGTGCCAGAGACTCATTTTTGTCTTATAGCTTGTTGTTAATAAAGTCTAGTTTTGATTCACACACTTGCTTCATTTCTTTTTTTTAATAAAGTCTTGCTGGAAACTTTTAGAAATGGTTTAAGCCTTTGCATGCTTGTGGGATGGGTTAAGATTGCAGTGGGATGGGTTGAGATAGCTGTGGAATGGGCAGGGATACCTTTGGGATGGGTAATAGCTGTGGGATAGATAAACCTCCAGTGCAAGCATAGTGGGACTGTATGGTCCACCCTCCCAGGTGCCACACCTATGGCCCTTTATTATCAATAACAATGTAATCATTAATCCACACATTTCAACATAAACACAACTCTTTATTAAATGCCCTTTTCATTGTCGGGCCACTCAACATACATGGCACAATCTCATCAGTGTGATGAGACAGGCTCAAGGAAGCATCCATTAAGCATCTATCATCCTGTCTTGCCACTCCATTGCTCCAGCTGGGGAGTTGCACCAGTGTTTCAGGAAGTTGCGCTGCTTCTTCCCTTCACATGAGGCTCTGTTGGGGCCTTGCACATCCTCAGTGTCTATCAGGTTTCGCCCTTGCCTCCATTCACCAGGCTCCATGTCCCCATTGCCTTGTTGGAGGTTCACGAGCCTGTTCTGCAAGACTGGGTAGCGGGTGCGCATGAGATTGTGCAGGATGCAGCAAGCTTCCATGATCCACCTCACGGTCTCTGGGCGATGCTGCATGGTGGTGAGAAGTACCTGGAACCTGTTGGCCAGGATGCCAAAGGCGTTCTCCACCACCCACCTTGCCCTGGACAGCCTGTAGTTGAAGATCCTCTCTTCACGGGTGAGGAGTCTGGAGGTGTAGGGCTTCATGAGGTAGGTTGTGAGGGAGAAGGCGTCATCCCCCACGATGAAGTAGGGCACATCTTGTGTGTCATTGGGCAGGGGTTCTGGATCTGGGAAGCCCACTATAAGGTTGCGTTCCAGCCTACCCTTGAAGTCACTTGCGTTGTATACCTGGACATCTGAAGCTGACCCGTTGCCTGAAGCATTGATGTGCATGAACTTGTAGTCAGCATCGACCATGGCGAAGAGGATGATGCTGAAGAAGCCCTTGTAGTTGAAATAAGTGGACCCTGAGTTGGCTGGTGCTTTGCAGGCCACGTGCTTGCCATCGATGGCTCCAACGGTGTGGGGGAAGTTCCACCTCTGATACCACTGCTCTGCAACTTTCTTCCAACCTTCTTCAGTGGAGGGGCACTGGAGGAGCTCCTCTTTGTATTCTTCGATGATGGCCTATACTACTTCTCTGATCACAATGCTGATGGTGTTGGGTGGCACCCTCCAGATGTACTGCATGCTCCTGTAGGTGGTCCCTGAGGCCAGGTGGCGCAGAGTGAGTGCGCCACCCAGGTTCCAGACTGGGCCGGAGGTTGGTGTTTGCCTTGGTCAACCTGGGTGTCAGGCGCTGCACAACTTCGTCAAACATGGCTGGAGGCATTCTCATGAAGTTTTGGAATGCCCGAGTGTCTTCGTTCCTGAGCTCCACCATCAGCTTGTTGTACAGTCCGTCCTCTGCTCTTCTGGTGAACCATCTTCGGACCCAGACTCTTTTTGGGTGGCTCCTTTTCTTCTCGCAGTAATGTTCACAGAGCCTGTAGATGGCTTTGCACTGTTGCAGAACGATGGTGGCTGCCGAAAGGACTGTGTTACGATCCACGGTGGACATGACTGGATGCTGTGGAAGAGGAAGAGGCAGATGAAGGCTGCAGAGGTTTGCAGCAGGGCTGCTGGTCTGAAAGTGAGATCCAGATGTGTTGCTCCCCCTTTTTATAGGCAGTATAGGTGTCCCTTTGCATCCTCTAGGCATCCTCTAGACATCCTTAATATCCGAGGTAGGTCCCCTCTGCGAAGGTTTTTTCCATTTTATATGCTTTGTTTCCTTGCTGCATCCACTAGGCATCCATTCTGCATCCGTTCTGCATCCGTTCCGCTTCCTCCCTGCATCCAAGCGGATGCGAGTTGTGGAACGGATGCCTAGCGGATATAGCGGATGCATAACGGATGCATAACAGATGCCTAGCGGATGCGTAGCAGATGCAGAACGGACGAATTGGATACATTTTCCACGCAAAAGTTTTGAGCAGCTCAAAACTTTCTGAGCGGATGAAACGTCAATAAACGGATGCTGGACGGATAGAGAGGAAGCAAAACGGAGGCAGTGAGAACATCGCGTTAACCAACGGATGGCAAGCTTTTTTGTCCGTTTTACATCCTCTTTGCATCTGTTAGTGCAGTGTGACAGGGGCTTAAGAAAGGCCAATTAGGGATAAAAATGAATGGCAACTAGAACATTGATGATATAGAGGAAAGTAGTGGGGAGGGAGTAAGCTCAGAGGATGCCCATCAACAGCTATGCTAGGGGTCTATTCAAATCTGGCATTGTATCTGCAATGTTCTCTGTTTTAGCCCTTTTCTCTATTTCCACTCAGCTTCTGTCAGCTTATTTGATAAACTACCTCACTGGCTAATTCTGATATTGTATAGCAAAGGTTTCACAGTAGTTTCTGCATGAATTCCCCATTTGATCTTGGAGACAACGATATCTCATCCCTTGATTGGCAATCTCTATTCACTGGATGCAATACTGTTGAAGACCATTACAACATATTTTTACTTGAAATCAAAAGAGTCATTAAACTATATGTACCAACAATAACTCCCAAAATAAACAAACAAAAAAAAAACAGATTACCCATAACAATAAGGAAACTTCAATCCAAAAAGAGATCACTCTGGTGGAAAAACAAATCTGGTCACGTTGCCAACTTCAAAAACTGATACAAAAATTTATGCCACCAGATAAAGACTGCATGCACCAATTATCACATTAAACAAAAGGAAAACCTTCTACGCACCAATTCCACCCACACTTTTTACAATTTTGTAAACAATAAACTAAATAAACTCAAGGTCCATCCCACCCCTGATAGGACCAAATGGTAAAGACTGCAACGATGACACCATTAAAGCCAACCTCTTTAACAAAGTGGTCCCCAGCCTTTTTTGTACCAGGGACCAGTTTCACGATTATTCATTCTTCCACGGACCGGTACCTGAGTAACGGACGGTATCGTCATTGGACAGCTCTTCGTTCGAAGCCACCACCCCCTTTGACGAAACTAAGGCACGAGGATTCCTTCAGAACCCAAATGCCGCTTTCCAACCGAAAACCCGGAAGCAACCGAAAACCTGGAAGCACTGTCGAAACAAGATGGCGGTGCCCAAGCTTTGTGGCACAGTACAAAATGATCCATGGACCGGTACCAGTCCAGGACCAGTGGTTGGGGACCCCTGCTTTAACACATTCTTTGACTCAGTATTTGTAATCAGCAAGGGATCATGCCGAGTATTTCCTAGCCAAACCACAGAAAACTACAATGATCTAATACATATCAACTTACAGAAGACAAGGTTGAAAAAGCGCTATGCAATCTCAAACCACCTCTATCTATTGGACCAGATGGAATATGTGCTTACTTCTTAAAAAAGCTATCCACTGCTATAGCAGAACCTCTAAGCATAAGCTCTGAAAAATCTTTCAGGACCAGCTCCTTGCCTAATCTATGGTCACAAGCCATGGTTATCCCCATCTTCAGAAAGAGAGACCCCAGCCTAGTTGAAAATTACAGATCAATCTCCTTATGTTGCATCACCCATAAAGTCATGGAATCAATTATTAACCAATCCATTATCCTCCACTTAGAGACAAACAGCCTACTCTCTAATAAACATTTTGGTTTCAGAAAAAACGATCCTGTAATCTGCAACTCTTACACTGCAAAAACTTGTTGATGATCCAAGTTCTGTAAAGGACCTTGGAGTACTCACCTCAAATGACCTAAGTGCTAGAGCCTACTGTAACTACATAGCCAAAAAGACGTTAAGAGTTATTAACCTAATCCTTCGTAGCTTTTTCTCTGGTAATATCACACTACTAATTAGAGCATACAAAACATTTGCTAGACCAATACTCGAATAAAGCTCATCAGTCTGGAACCCACATTAAGTATCTGATATTAGCACAGTTGAGAAAGTCCAGAAATATTTCATAAGAAGAGTTCTCCACTCCTCTACTTGTAGTAGAATACCTTATGCTACCAGACTTGAAATTCTAGACTTAGAAAACCTTGAATTACGCCGTCTTCGGTCCGATCTAAGTATGGTATATAAAATCACACTTTGCAATGAATATTTACTGTCATACTTACTTGTCAATGAATATAATGAACCATAACAACAAAGAGCACACAATAGATACAAACTCAAGGTTAACTGCACCAAACTTGATTGCAGGAAATACGACTTCAGCAACAGAGTGGTAATATTTTGCTGACTCTGTGGTTTCTTCCCCAAACCCCAAAAACTTTAACCTTAGACTGTCTGCTATTGACCTCACCCCTTTTCTAAGAAGTGTATGGGGGTATGCATGAGCACACCAATGTGCCTACTGTCCCTGTCCTATCGTTTCTTTTATTTTTCTTATATGTACCCATTTCATGTATTCATTACTATGTATATACTTATACCTATTATCTTGTAAGTGATTGACAAATCAAAATAAATAAAATAAATGAAAATTTTATTCAGTCTAGCCTTATCTCTTGGAAGACAAACTTTTCAATTATTTTATATACGGTAAATTTTATAACCAGAGTTTCACCATGTCAAATATCATGGTCAAATCACTGTGAAAGTCAACCTTAAAAATAATATATGAGCTCGTTCCTGGTTATTCTACTCTGCTCTGCTCTGTTCTATTGTACTCTTGGTCCAAGACAAGCAAAGTACAATACACTAATCAGTAACACACCCAGAAATTCACATCAGAACACTGGACTAAAGTAACATTTCCTTTAGCTGTTGTCTTCTGAAAACTGACTCCTATGTTCTGATCTTGATCTCTGGTTATTCTCAAAGGGCATTTAAAGGTTCTTAAAGGGGCTGATTCTGCAGTTACTGATTCCAGGGTTATGGAATGTGATGGGGACTCAGCATGCATTTTCTGTAGAATACAGACAAATCATTCTTCAGCCTTTAAGAAAGTGACAGCTTCCTGGGAGATGTCATCTTCTATCCTTCTTTGAAATCTGGAAGTTGCAAATTAAGGCCAGAGGCAGTCTAGTTTTATCTTTGTCCTAAATCCTATCTTGTTGCTTATCTTCCTGATTAAATTAGTGTTACTTTTTTCCTGACTTGCCCATGACATGATGGCAGTCTTCAGTTTAGATATTATTCTATACAGGACTTGCAGAATGCAGTTACTTTCTCTGTAACCTAATAGGAGCAAAGCATTTTCATCATTTCTGCTCAGAATAATAGTGGTAATGTAGCACTGACAGAGATTCAAGAAAGCAACAAAATGCATGCTTATTTCAGATTTTGTCACATAAAATAAACTTGGCCGGTGAAACACTAAGGCTCCAAATTCACAGCTACATTGCATTATGGATCAGTAATAACTAATTAAAAAATTATTTGGCATCCAGGCATTTTATTCTTAAAATGTGCTACATGTGGATTTTTTAAAATAACTATGGTAAGAAAAACCATATATTGATGGTTTGAGAACAGATAAACTGATCTAGTATGACTGATATAGTTGACAGTTACAGGCAAATAGCTAAATAGAATTACAAGTTTGATTATCAAATTAAAACTTTATAGACTAATATAAGGTCATCTAAATTGTACCCAACAACTATAAGATGCAAAGTTCAGTTTGCATTCCCTACCATTCCATTCTATTTGCTAGCTTTAGCAACCACATTTTCATTCTATTCTATCTTCCACTCTCAAAATTCCTTTGATTTGACAGTTATACATATGAGAGGACTACACATGCCTAACAGTTTATGAAAAGAGCTAACTGGATTGAATTCCATCAATAAATGCTAACATTATGTATTTTCAGCAGATGCCTAAGGATTTATATTTATTTATAGTTAATTAGCAAAATATTCATCCAACATTAGACAACTCAGTTATTTGTCAAAGTTTGAGCCCAAGCTTACTTTATTTGAATCCTGTCCTGTTCACCAGAATAGGGAACATCAGATATTACTAGATGGGAAAGTCATATCTCAGTCTGAGCAGCTCACCTAAATGCTTTCAAAATTCAAAATTTGCTAATTTCTTTAGTTATGGAAGACTTCCTGAACTGAAAATGAGAGCCAGCTTGCTTTAGTGGTTAATTCATCCGGCTAGAAATAGGAGGTGCAAGTTCTCCAACATGAAAGTCAGTTGGCTGATTTTGGGTCAGTCACTTTCAATCAACCCAACCCACCTCACAGGGTGGTTGTTTTGGGGTAAATCTTATAAGAAATATTAGTTATGTTTGCCATGAATTATTATAAAAATAATGAAAATGGAACATAGATATTATAAAAAATTAAAATAATAAACTGTTCTGGTACTGTGTAGCCACTGGTGTCAACCTCACTTTCTGTGCTTGGATTTTAGCGTAACATAGACTGTACACTACTGTTTTGTCTTAATGCATATGAACTAAAGTAGCTGAAATTATACACTGTTATTTTGAAAAGAAGAAGCCCTATGTCACATTTTACATCAGAGGAAGATTATCTAATTGTTTTTTTTAATATGGTACATATTTGCATATCTCCAACTAAGTCTGTTTACTCTCTAGAACAGAGGTCCCCAAACTTGGCAACTTTAAGACTTGTGGACTTCCAGAATTTTCCAGTCAGCATAGCTTGGGGACCCCTGCTCTAGAATCTATCATATTATTTGGAAATAGAATGTATTAATTGATTGAGTTTACAGACAAACAATGAACACAGAGCATTAGTTTAATTACTTGAGCAAATTGTGAACACAGGAAAAAATAATGTTAGTTACTCAAGCCAATTCTAGGCTATAATGCAGTATAGCTTTGTTGAAGCATATTTTACTGTATATGTGAAATGTAGGTGGGAATTGGCTTAGCCTTGCATCATTATATTTAAAACTATTATTCATTAATCTTATCAAGATAAGTAACTGGTTTGAACAATTAGGCTTTAGGCTGCCATAATCCATAACATTTATGCAGAAAAATGTGCAAGTGTATTTATGAAGTTATTTAAATCTACATCTATTTATCAATCAATAGACATACTTTTGTTCTTTTATCTGGTGCCCATCAAAAATGTTGGACAACAGTTCTCACAGTTCCCAGTTAAGATGACTAGGTTTGCTGAATCTCTCAAACAGATTTTCATAGATTACAGGTATTACTGAAAAATCAGTATCAATTTCCAGATATAATATATTTCATATACTTGCAAAACCACCTTAACTTAGTTTAAAACCAGACTCCTTATTTAACAAAGAATATTGGGTATGTTATCTTATGAACACTTATCTGGATCTTATGAGGGCAAACAGCAGCTTGCCTAAAACAATTTAATAATTCTTAGTGATACAGATAAGCAGATGGTGAACTAAACCTCCACTTATATTCCTAAACTTGATAGCATGAGTCTGCAACCTTATACTATCCAAATGTGTTGGATTTATAAAATTCAGTTTAATGTTAAAGGAAGGAGGATAAGATAGGGAACAATCAACAATGCCATTGATATTATGTTTATTTTCAACAGAAGTATAAATTGTCATAGCATGAATACTGATGGTACTCTTTAGTTCCTAGCATTCTTGTATTTAATTTAAACACCTTTATCTCCCTTGTCCTTTTCTCCAATACTCAGAGCCATTTAATACTTTAATTAGAAATATAACTCACCACTGCAAACAACAAAGGGAAATACATTGTTTTACATTGTCTCATCACATGATGGTTTCATTAAGTGGGTTGTTCACGTGTTGCTTAGTTGTTTAAATAATTAATTTCCCATAACAAAACAGTTACAGTGACTAGCTTGTTCATTTTATTTTAATGATATATCAAAGTATATACACTTGCTGGCAAGATGGCCCCAGAATCAGAATCTGCTATTATGTTGCTATAGCTGATGTTCAAATAAGTGTCTGGCTGGTAACAAAAATCTATCTGGAATGTAAAGAAGTTATATTGTACCCGTTAGATGGAGCAAATGGTCTGCTTTTATAAAGAATAAAAAAGATGTTACTTTATATATTTTATCTGATTAGTTTTTATTTCCTGCAAAAGTTAGTATATCAGGCAATATCAAATGAATATTGTAGGGCAACTTTTCTCAGAGAGGTTACCTCAATATGTTTCAGGACTTCAGCTCCTATAATCTTCATCAGAACAGAGTTGTATTACAAAAACTTGGGAAGGTTTATTTCACTCAATTATCTCAGTGCATGGGTATTCTTTAAAGAGTTATTCAAATTATCAATTTCCATTGCCTTTGTTCCCCAGGAATTCAGATCCAAGATCTACTTACCAGATCCCATTCTTAACAGAAAGGATGAGAAATTACATTTAGTAAAGGGGAAAATCCTACATTGCGTGCCTACCTGATCACTTTCTATAGACTGGAAAGGAAGTTCCCTTTGATTTTGCATGGAATCCTTGCAATCCTAATCTTCAAGACATTTCACTTTATTTAAAACAGTTTCCCCTCTTATTCTAGGAACTAAATGGATGTTTTGTTTCTGACATTTTGCTTTATTTTTATTACTGGGCACATTCTATCATGTAATGTTATTCTTGAAAAAAAGACAAAAAATGAAATGAAACCTAGGTCAACCTTTTTTTTTAAGAAGTAAACTTAACAAGCATCTGATTTATGATCTGAAAAATGCAAAAATATCTAATTAGGCATTGATAATTTTAGGAACTTGCTGTGCATATTATTTCACTTGGGAGAAACAGAGTATCCCTTGAACCCTCTCCGTTAAACCCAGGATGATGAAACTTAAAAAAGCCCTAGTACTGCACACATTCAATAAATATGCACAATAATTTATCCTGTGATCTAGACCTTGTTGGGAATAATAAGGTGTAAGCCCTAGAGGACTAAATAAGAAATACCACAGTTTTACTTCAAAATATTCTGTAGTCACCATAATTATCTTAATTAATAATAATAATAAAATATAATAATTATTATTATATTCTTCATGCAACTTGTTTATGTAAAAATCTTACATACAAAACTGACAGAGAGCAATGTCCAGCATTAAACTGTGCCAGAAGCAGCACAACAAAAAGTGTTTCATTCTGGGATACAGAAGATGAATCCTTATAGTTCAAATAAACTGGTCAAAAATATTTTAGTCATCTGGACACAAAAAGCAAGTGACAAAAAAATTGTAGTGGCAGAATTAGGTTATCCTTGGAACTATTTAACTCTGGAAAGATTGTGCATTGTGTATTTGTGAGTTCAGATTCAAACAAAACACGTTGAAATAAATATTTTTGTTTAAAATAAAACGAGAGGGGTCTTTTTCCTTAATTCCCCAGCATTCATTTTTTTATTTTTATTTATTTTATTTATTTTTCCAGCTTTTATTACTTTATAAGTAACTCAAGGCAACAAACATACCTAATCTTCCTTTCTCCTATTTTCCTCACAATAGCAACTCTGTGAGCTTAGTAAGACTAAGGAGTAAGATCTGAGGGGAAGAAATCCTACTCACTTGTTGGATGGAGGGACAAGCTTTATTTGTTTATTTGTCAAACATGTACAAGATAAGTATGAACATAAATAAGAACAAAGGAAATAAATATCGATAAATGGTGATTGATACAGTAAAGGAAGTAAATACAGATAATTGATCTTACTAGAGTTATGTCGTGTGTGTTCCATGGTTGTTTTAATTGACCTTGTAACTGCTTAAAACTGTATAGCAGAGAGGCGGGATAAATAAATTTGTCAAAAGCAGTGTTGCATTCCATTAAACTGTGCATTTTCTCCCAGTTCAAATGAGCAGAAATACAGGTGCAATTATTACTGAAGATCCAACTACATGGAAACCAGTACCGAAGGAGAACTGGGACTCAGGTGCAGGGAAAGCGATCGAGGGAAGAGCCGGGACTGTGGAGGGAAAAGAGAGGACATTCTCTCAGGTAATTAATGTTTGACACAAGATGAGGGGCTGAGGCGAAGCCGCCCGCTATGTCTTGGGTGCACCTTTTACCCGACGCGTGACCGACTGGGCGCGAGAGGATCGGGGGCGCGCGCAGGCGCGGCGGTCTTGACTTCCTCCTCAACCCGCGACTCCTTCTTCTCCGGGGTCCCCGTCTCCCGCTCTTCCCGGGCGTCGAGGGGAGGCGTCTCCAACGAAAACAGCTCAACTGCTCATTCCTCCTTCCTTCCTTCCCGCCCTTCGTCCATTGTGCAGCCGGCAACTCCAGCACTCCCACCTGCTGGCAGCGGCGAGGCGAAGCAAGCGACGTCGTCCCCCCCCCCCCGCCCACCCACCCTCCTTTTCATTCACCCCTCTGCGCGCGTATGTCCCCAGCTGAACCGGGGAGAGCCTCCTCCTCCTCCTCCTCCTCCTCCCGCCAGCGTGCGGAGTCGCCCCCCTTGCCCTTCCTTCCTCTTCCCCAGCAGCACCTTCCTTCAAGGGAGGCAGCGTTGCAATCAGCAGCGCCGTCCCCCGCCTCGCTGCTTCTCCTGCCCAGAAGAGCCGCCGCAATTCCCCGGGAGTGCAAGCGGGGGGGAATAGGGGCCGGTAGTTGGACCGCCGCCGCTGCCGCCTCGGGCTGTAATGTGCTCCCCGCTGCTGTTGTTGGTGCCGCAGCCTCAGCAGAAGCAGCAGCCGCAGCCCTGAAGGAGCCATGCCGGGCTGGAAGAAGAACATCCCCGTCTGTCTCCAAGCCGAGCAGGAGAGAGGTGAGTGGGCGCAGAGCGGGAGCTTCGGGGGCGCCGCGGGAGGGAAGGGCTGGGCTGGGCGGATCAGGAGCCCCCTTCCCTCCCGGGGCCCCCTCCTTCAGGTGGCTCTCCGCCTTGCGCCGCGCTCTCCTTCCCCGCCAAGAGGCAGGGAAGCGAGGCGGGGAGGCAGGCTGCCAGCAAAACGGGGGAGTGTCTCGGCAAAGGCTCCTGTGGGCTGCTAAAGCAGGAGGGGGCGCCACTTTCTCTTCCGCGAGTTAACTTTTCTTTGCCGAAGCGCCTTGCCTCGTCCCTTGCTTCTACGGGGAGGGCAGAAGGGGGTGCTCCTTGAGACAAATGCTCCATCGGGCCTGGTCTCCGTCTCTTGATACCATTGGTCTCCTTGAGAAGTGTAAGGGCTCGGCAAAGTTTAAGCCTCTGCTGGGGGATTCTGGGACTGGGGGGCTCGAGGAGCTCCCAATGCGATGGGGAAGAAGAGATGGACACACACACACAGAAGCTGCCTTTGGTTAGGGTCTTCCAAATTGTCCTGGTTTGGGAGCTGGGGGCGGGGGGCGGGTGAGGGAAGGGGGAAGAGTTGAAGTACCTCCGTTCTGGTTTGTGATTTTCCTTCCAAATGGATTTGGCCTTTGGTTCAGGCCACCCATTCTCCACAACCAATCCAGCATCCAGCCATAAGGTCTGATGCTCTCCAACAGGATGCTGGGCAAATTATGGCATTCTGAGATTTTCCGGACAGGGATGGGTGAGTGGGCACAATCCTTGGGGTTCTGGTTCCTGTAGGAGTAGATTTTGTCGCAAGGAAACAATAGTTTTGTGCTTTTCTGAAAGTATTCAGATTTCTAGATTCTCCACCATTTCAAGGAATCCCTCTTCTTTTTTTTTTTTTTTTCCAGATAAAGTTGCATCAGAGAAATCATGCTCCTGTTTTTGAGCTGGGGTCTTTCTTGGCCCATCATGTAATAAAAAACTTGTCCTGAAATAAGAGATTACTTTATATCCATAGCCTTAAAGTAGCCAACAGGAAATCCAGATAAAAGAAAATTTACAGATTTCAGTTAATAGGCTCTACTTAACTTTTTCAGTGTTGTGAAGCTAACATATTTTGTTAAGCAGGGTAGGGAAGGTCGCAGAATGCTCATTAACTGCTATTAATATTGAGCTATGTGCTTCATCCATGTTAAAAACAATCTGAAAAGAAAGACTATGTGTTGGTGTCAGAAAAAGTAAAAATAGGACTTGATTAACTTTGATTAAACTATTGATTAAATAGTTAAAAACTAACATTTATCTTCAAAGACTACTTTTATTGCTTATTCAGAAATAATGCAAAATATCTACAAAAATTACATATAGAGCTCATCTTCAGGAAAAATTGGAATTGCTAAAACTTTTTGAAAAATGTTTCATAATTTATCTCTACTGTAACAATAATAGCTGCAGTGTGATTTACTGGGTTGGGAAGGTTGTAAGCCAATTTACTGAAAGACAAATTGACTGCAGCAAACATTGTTTGTAAATATGTGGTTGCTTTGGTTATTTACTGCATTGTATAATTGTAACACATTGGCCTTGATGTTTTCTGGTAATTTTTCAAAATCAACAAACTTAAATGCATTGCTCTTTCAAACAGCTTTTCAAAAGCCACTGGGCTTACTTTATACAAAGTGTGTGCTTGTAATATTTATGTGTGTGAGAGCTGCATAATTTAGGCTGTGGTATACTATATCTGCAGGCTTAAATATATTACTGATCAAAATGTAGTTTATTTAACATGGGAGGTCTTTGGTTTGTAAGATGTGACTATAATGAGATGGGGAGATTATTTAAATTTCATTTACAAGGTAGGTAATCAGTGCAATCCTATTTGTTTCTACCCAAACTAATTGTATTGAATCTTAATCCATATTGGCAGCCTAAAATAAATTAAATGCAAAAACTATACGTTTGAATGAACTTAAATTGTTTGGGGAAAAAAATCGATGACCATAATATTACAAAATGATACAGCTATTTTTTCATGGAAAAAATTCAAAAGGTTTCTGTAAAGTAAAGGCAATAAATCAATTTTGCGCATAAAAAATAGGTTCAATTTTATTTTTTATTTTATTTTTATTTCTGTATTTTATTTTTGCCTGTATTTTTTTATTTTTATTATGATAATGAAGTTCAACAATTGCTTTGACTATATTTTTATATGTTGTTCTGAACCAGTAGGTATACTCTTTTTAAACAGTTTATAACCTTGTTTGCTTAGTTTTGTTTTGTGTTTATGCAATTATCATAGCACATTTTACCAATTTTTGTTATTATTTTTTCTCTTTGGTATAAATAAATAGTTTGAGATAGTTCCATTTATAATGCTCTATCTTCATGAATGGGTACAGAAAAATGTCAGTGCTGTTTTAGATTATTATTTTTTTCTCTTTCTGCCAAAACATACTCTCTATATAAGGAATAGATAAAATGATCAAAATACATAAATTGGTGTTGAATTAGGATTTGATGATGAGAGAAGATATTTAAAAAAAAACTTCAGAAAAATGGCTAGAGTTTGCATGGAATGAAGATCCAATTTCACTGTGGTGTTCACTTCGAAAGCATCTATAAATACAAATTCTGATTCAGAACCAGTTTGCTTATAACTCCCTCTGCTGTTTGTACATAATATTTTTGTTCTGAAGATCAGTTTTAGAAATCAAGCCAACTTGTTTGTTCAAAGAATAAGTATTCCTTATTTCAAATATGTGTATACTTATTGTGGGCAGTAAATATACAATAAACTGAAATAATGAAAAAATGTGTTTAACTGGTGCTTAGAAAAAGGTGTCTGAAAGAGAATGAATTCCATCCATATCATTTTCAATACAACAAATTCATTTAGCTGGAAGAAAGAACTGTATTGAGTTGCATTTCATTGTTAACACCTAGAAAGAGCCCTAAATAATTCAACAGCGGTCTTGAAGTTCACTACTGAAGTTCTTTTCCTCATAATAATTTTTAGCTGTCTATCAGTAACTCTGTCTTGAAAAAAAAACCTCATGATTTACATAACATTTGCCAATTCATACTAAACATTTAAAATAAAAATAATACCAAATTTATAATAATAAAATGAAATATTGGTATTGGTTTATTTACATTTTAGTCTGGCTTTGACTTATTTTAGAACATTTTTTTTCCTGGACAAAAACAGAAGTATTTTAACTCATTGGGAGAAAATACTATTCTGTCTCTATAGTTCCAAACTCAACCTTTTAATTGAATTAAGTATGTATTTGTGTATATATATTCCTATTGGATTTTACACCAAGATATTTAAAGTTACAGCCTCAATAATTTAAAGTTATTTGAAACAGTTTTAATCTTTTTTTTAATTTGAAAAGGCAACTAAATATTTTTTAGATAAATGTTGTGTATAAAATATTTGAATAATAGCGTCTTCTGTATGTATGAAATGTAGCTTCTGAGAGATAACCTTCACAGATGACATTTATAAAACAGATTTGTTTAATAATTTGTTTAATAGCTGCCCAAGTCACATATGGTGCTCTAGACAGCATATAATACTAAAAAAATCCATAGTTTAAACCAACCCCACAGCACTAACAACACAATCAGACAAACTTCTCGAGAAGCTCTGTATGGGTCCCCAACAAAACTGTGTCTTCAATGCCTTTGGAAAAGCAACAAGGTGGGAGCCAATCTTATATCTGGGAAAATAATTTTCCAAAGGCAGAGAGCCATCACAGAGAAAGTCCTTTATTTAGGTCCCACTAGATGTATGGTACTTTTTGTTAGGAACTGCAACATGCTCTGCCTTCCTGCTCTAATGGGTGGGGTAGATGTAATTGGGGAGAGGCAGTCCTTCAAATAACCTGGCCACAAGCCATATAAGGTTTTAAAGATAATGACCAAAACTTTGACTAGCACCTGGAAGCAAATAGACAATGCAGCTCCTACAAATAAGATGATGCATGTACACATTTGTTCAAAATCCTGAGGACCTACTGTATTTGGAACAAATAGAAGTTTCTGGGTGATTTTTAATGGCATCCCCACATAGAGCATGTTACAATAGACCAAACAGGGTGACCAAGATAGTAATTAACATGAGAAGGGCCCTTTAGTGCAGGAATAGGTGTAACTGCCATACAATATGTAGTTGTGCAAAGGCTCTCCTGGCCAGAACTTCCACCTGCACCTTAATCAGGAGTCACAAATCCAAAAGAGGGAAAGAAAGAATGTCGACCTAACTCAAAATCAAAATGAGTCCTGAGATCAAGTAGGACTTGTACCTGGGTCTCCCCAGTCCATATCCAAACCCAGTATCTGAACTGTATAATTATAGTTCGATCAAACAACTGTTGCTACTATTACTGTTTCATCGTGAACATTCTGATCAGATATGTCAAGGTCCATGACTCCCTGAGTCATACTCAATTTGTTTAGGTATATTTAGATTTGATTGGGCTATTGAAATCCAGTATGGCTATCCCCAGCAGCTGTTGTAATCGTAATCCTAGTTTCCAGACAGAATTATTCTATCTTCCTCAAAAATGGAAATAAAAAAAATCTTACAGAAGCAATATTTATATTCCTGTTTCTTCTTTTACAGTTGTCTGGATGACAGCACATGAGACAAGAAGAATAATCCCCTAGGAGAGAGAATAAAAGAAAAATATGAGAGAAAAAAAGGAAAGCAGAGCTAGTGAAAGACTGAGATCATTAATTTAGTTGGATTTTGTTGAGGGATCAATATTCACTGCAACACATCCAAAATCATATTTATATGTTACACTCATTTCATTTGACTTGAAAACCTCAGCCTCAGTTAGCATGGTCATTAGTTAGAATTCATGGGATTTAATAGCCCAACAATATTTGCAGGTTCTTAGATTTTTAGGTATTGTATGGTTACATCCTAGATCAGTTCTACCAATGTTCAGAAAATTGTGATGCGTTAGAAGAATAATAGTATCATCCAGTATCCTATGGAATTTCTAGATATGGCCTTTTCCAAGAGAGTGCAGAGAAAGCCCCTAATGTTGAAATGTATTGCGTTTGAAGCCTTTTATTTACTACATCTCTAATTTTATTAGAAATCGGGAGAGTTGGGGAATGTATATTATTGAAAGCACATGCAACTTTATTGCATCACCTAGCCCAGTGGTTGCCAAACAGTGGGCCGTGGCCCACTGGTGGTCCATGAGAAAATTTTGGTGGTCTGCAGAGAAATGTCACCCACAGAGCACCCCCCAAAGCTGGCTGCAAAGGAACACAAGGCTGCGCCGCCCACATGGCCCCCAGGAACCCTCCCTGCCCACTGCTTATCTGGCAAACTTGCCTGCTAAGTTGCTCTTTTTCCTTTTTTTCCCCAGCCATCAGCTGTTCTGCTGTTCCCGGAGATTTAGATTAACTAGAAAGCAGGAAACCGTTGGATTTCTTGCTTTCCAGCTAAACTTTAGATCTTCAGCTCT
The DNA here is from genome assembly GCA_015471245.1 of Laticauda colubrina. Taxonomy (NCBI): domain Eukaryota; kingdom Metazoa; phylum Chordata; class Lepidosauria; order Squamata; family Elapidae; genus Laticauda; species Laticauda colubrina. The sequence goes on along the minus strand of BLBF01000022.1, from coordinate 24,052,754 downwards.
GCTTAAAAAGCAGAGCCGAACCTTCCTTAGGACTGAAGCTTCTATTATTCAGTGCAGGTTGCCGATGGCAGAATCATAGATCTCTAAGTGAATCTGTGATTCTGTGAGCAACTCAATCTGTTATGCCTGATTTTGTCTGATTTTGGGTAAAAGTTGCTCTTTTTTAATAAAAAATTCAATATTTACATACAAGGCGTGTTGTGAGTTAATTTTGTGAGTTTGCTTGCGAGCAAATTTTATGTGACAGAGTCAGGTAGCCAATGGCAGAAACACAGATCTGTGAATGAATCTCTGATTCTTTGTTTTTTTTTAAATAAAGTTTTATTGAGTTTTAACAGAACAAATAAAACATCTTATTTGAGTACAGCATCGTTCCAGTTTATCACATTTCCATACAGACACAATTTCATATGCATATTCATCTTATGTATTCAACTTCATATCTTATTATTCTTTTTCCAACTTCTCACTATTTCTCCCTTTAATTCTCTTAATTTTCTTTTTTGGTTATCTCATTTTCTTCTTATTCAATTGTCTTTCTTTTACCTAAATTTCTATATCTTTTTATTCATTGTACTTATACTTTCATCTGTCCTGTTTACAATTTCATATGTTCTCTTCCAACATTCTTAAGAAGCAAAATTCCCCCTATGATTGCCAATTGAAGTGCAACCCCTTTAAATCTTATTGTTATTATCATATAAAATCTCATTAAACATTGAATTTGTGCATTCTAAAATTATAACATTCATATTTCTAACATCTATTTTATATCATGTAGATCTCATCATTCAGACTGTTTGGTACTTCCCCTTGAAAATGTAAAAAGAAAAATTCTAAAAACATAGCAAAAACAATATGTATGTATGTATGTATGTATGTATGTATGTATGTATGTATAGATATTTGTTTTTTTAGGCATTCGCGGGTACTTACATGTATATATATATATATATATATATATATATATATATATATATATGTGTGTGTGTGTGTGTGTGTGTGTGTGCGTGCTGTTTAGCTTCCTTCGGGTATTATCCCACGTTATTGTAGTTCTGTTAAAGTTGTAGCAACGTTTCAGCAGAATCTCATCTGCCATCCTCAGGCTTCTGTATAGAGTTAGTTCCTGGTTTCAAATCTGAGGCTGGTCCATTCTGATTGGCTGGGAGCCTGGATCTGTGTTCATTGGACTTGGAGTTTGATTGATTGGTGTTTCTGGTTTCTTCTGTCTGTTTTGGGGCTTTGATTGGCTGGCAACACTCTGTTCTTGTGTTGGAGGCTTTCTACTCTTCATTAGCAAGCTGCTATTCATTAGCAAGCTGGGTTTCACCTGGGTGCCTGGTGGGGGGGTGTTTGGGTTGGAGCTATCAGAGGGAGTCTGTTTTTGCCCAGGTGTTTGCCTGGCTTGTGGCATGGAGATCTTTCTATTTGAGAGTGCAGGCTTCCAAATGATTGACAGTCTGGTGGAATCATCTATTCATGCTGTCAGGTCTTTTTTCAATCTCTATGGTTTCTCTGATGATTCTGTGGTTGGGGTTTTCTATAGTGGCTTGGGTTTTAGTGCCATTGAAGTTGATGTTGTGACCTGTGGTTTTCATGTGTTGGACTAGTGAGGAGGTGTGTTCCAGCTTTTTTACTGCATTTTTGTGTTCATCTAGGCGGGTATTTATTCTTCTATTGGTCTGTCCAATGTATGTGGCCGGGCATGATGTACAGGGAATTTCGTATATGCCTTGGTTTTCCCGGTCAATTTTGTCTTTGGGGTTCCTCAGGATGGCTGCTATTTTTTTATCTGTTTTGAAGGCAGTCTTGATGTGATGCCTGTGTAGTGTCTTACTGATTTTATCTGTGGTACCTCTTATGTAGGGCAGGACAGCTGTTCCATAGATCTGTTGATCTTCTAGGTCTCTGTTTTGTCTTGGTGTGTTTTTGTGGATCAAGTTGGTGATTTTGTTTTTTTGGAAGCCATTGGCTGTCAATACTTCAGCCAGGGTGCATCGTTCAGTCTTTATATGTGTCTTATCTGCCAGGTGTTTGGTTCTGGTAATTAGTGTTTTCGCTACGGAATTTATCTGTGCTGGGTGGTGGTGGGATTGGGCGTTGAGGTAGCGGTTGGTGTGTGTTTTCTTTTGGTATATGGTGTGTCCCAGTGTGCCATCTGTTCTTTTGTAGATTAG
>BLBF01000022.1:23920997-24020577 GCA_015471245.1 Laticauda colubrina | reverse complement strand
ATGAATGAGACTTCATCGAAACGTTGCCTAGATACTTCCAATTCTACACGGGAGAAAACCCGAATAACCAAAGATCCACATACAAATACCCGTGAAAACCTCAGAAAACACACACACACACACACACACACATGTATGTATGTATGTATGTATGTATGTATGTATGTATCCTATTTTAATCATAATAACTGATCATTTATTAATTGTGCTCTAATTAAACTTGGCAGGACAGTACTGAAAGGAATAGCTCAGGCAAATATTTACTGCAATAGATTTTTATGAATTTGTATTCATCTAGAATGCAAAGAATCTAAAGTATAGTATGGTAATAATTTGCTAGTTGGTCCTGTAATTTTTTACTTTTTAACATTATAAGGAGCAAGGAACGGCTTTATATTACAAAATTCAAATCCATTAAAAGGCAAATCAAGCCAAAAATACAAAATCTCCAAGGTTCGAGGTTTGAAGTAAGAGTAACATTCAAAAAAAGGAAGAAGAAAAGTAGACCTAAGGTTAGTGGATTAGAATTACACTTCTCAACAATTTTCTGCAGTCTTTTCAATGGTCAGTTCAACCTGATGAACATAAATTAAGTTTGCTCATAGGTATATTCTAAGCAGTTAGAATATGGGAGCCTAAAAAAAAGCTTCAGTGCACATTTAAGGTTGCACACTTTGAAAATGATTAGAAGTGCTTTGTATCTAGCACTGAGTACATTTTTCCATAATTCAACAAATTGGACTTTTTTCAGGCTTCCTCATTAGCTTGAAAAAAACTAGGGCTTCTTTAAGCATCATATTAACTTTAGGCAGTGGACCTGAAAAAGGATCCTTTTTCAAGTTCATACTAAAACTTGAAGGAGCTGGGCATAATACTGGGTCCAAAGCACTGTTAAAGTGAGCACAGCCCTTATTACCTAGGTAATGCCCAGGTTGGGGAGAGACAATTATATGAAGGAAAACACCAAAGACAATCCAATACAGTGTGATTGCATATATAATTAAGAGTATCACCACAATACCCTTTGATGCAGATCAGATGTCTCTTAATCCAGATAAGATATTTCTGGAGAATATTCTGCTCTAATTTGGGATAAAGCAAAAATATCCACATTCATATTGTTTCTATGAAAGTTGGATGTGATAGAAAATGAAAGTTGTTTTCAAAACCAGAAATAATTCCAGTGATTCAGCACCAAAATAAGAAGAGGGGAAAAGGGGAAAATTGTATTGAAAGGGGGAAAAAATCTTAAAAGAATTGCCCAGATAATTTTAATGTACTTAATAAGCCATTAAATAGGGCTCAAAGCTCAGCCCATTACATAAGGGTAAAACACATTTCCCTTTGCTCCTCATACTATTGTATAGTATGCTAACATGTTAGTAAACTATGAGGGAGTAAAAATTACAAGTGACTGAAAAAAGCTTTGACACATATATGACACTTGAATAATTTAGACTAATTAATGTGTAAAATTAATTTAGTAAAGAATAGTCTCATTATTATACTTCAGTAGATAACCCGTGCCCTCTTGGGTTATTGCTGTAAAGATACTTCCTTCCCTAAGTAAAAAAGCAGAGAGCAGGAACAATTTGTTACTTCCTGCTGGCTTCCCCATTGAGTTTCCTTGTGGAAGCTGGCAGGGAGCATCAGAAATCTCCCCCCCCCCTTCCTATCTTTCCTTTCCCTTCCCTTCCCTTCCTTTAACTTCCATTTCAGGTTGTAATTTTTTTTATGTAATCCAAAAAACAGTTCATGGGCAAATATGCCTTCTGGTTCTTCCTGTAAGTGGAAATCTGTTGATTAAACAAGTTAAACAAGATGTGTGAACAAATAATGCCACCCTCCAAGAAAACAGAATACAAAGCAGCTAAAGCAAATAGCAAACTATGGTTTCTTCTTGTTTCACTCTAGGATGACAAACCTAGAATCTCATGTTTACATCTCACATTAAGCTGATCTAGCCACAGGCAGCTCATTAATCATAGCCTCCCATGGACAGACTCACCATATGTGAGTGGGCCTGTTTACTGCTGAAGTTGTTGGCTGCTAAGGTAGTCTTACAATTTAGATTTATGTGTGAAGATAGATAAAAATGGATCATCATATATTGAGTAAGACTTGCATAGTAATGGATACAGTTTATTTTATCTACACATTACCATGCATGAGTAATACTTAAAATAATACTTATGTTTATTTAAATTTTATAAAGGACTATAAAATAAGTGGTGCATGATATTTGCTGTATTATGTCCTCTTTATCACTATTGTTGAAATTAAGATCAAACTAAGTAATCAGAAGTCAAAAATTTCAGTGGGTATTACTTTTTCACATAACTGCATAAGCAATTGCTGTGAGTTCATCCCCATTATTATCATCTGTCAATTTGAGTTACAGATCAAAACCTTTGTTTTTAAATAAAAAATCATGTCTGCTCAAAAAATAAAATGATACTTTGTAAAAATAATTAAATATAATGGGAGAGGAGGAGCTGGCGTCACGACGATACTGCATGCAATTTTGGAGGTCTGAGATTGCAGCCGATATCTTTGCCCCAGGATGGTCCAAACGGACCTAAACCGTCCCGAAGAGACGGTGATTGTGAAGGGCGCATCCTGTAGATCCCAAGGATATCGCAAAGTCCCTGGTTGATCCAGGAGAAGCCCTTTTGCCAGTGGCAGAGAGGCAGTCCCCAAAGCTGCTGAAGTTGGGACAGCTCTGAATGGAAGAGGTTGAAAGAGAAAGTGTGTCGCTTTGGTGAGAACTGTTCTTTTATTATTCTAAGACTTAAAAGGACTTCAAAGGACACCCTAAGGGGAAAAAGAATCTGTAAAAGTTTTGACAGAACTGAATAAGCCACGGTTTTTAAACAGAAGTGTCAAAGAAAGGCTTTGTTTTATGTTTTCTATGGTTGGATTCCTATTGTGATTCAGCATTTGCTAACTGGAATAGTTTTTTCTCTCTTCATATCTATTTTTTCCACTTCTCTTCTTTTTTGTAATATTTTAATTTAGAGGCTTTTTTAAATATTTTAGATAAGAGGCTCCCTTAAGCTATACTTTTTAAAAACTTTTATTATGTTTTGTCTGGGAAAGGAAGGGGAGAGTGAGAGTAAAGAAACTTTGTAACACTGCCAACTAGAGGCTTATGAAATTCATTTTCAAGGACATTGCTACGTGATAAGATAGAGGGAAGAGCAAGGAAGAGTGTTACTGCAGGTGTTCTTCTGGATTTCTATCAACAATTGAAACTTGGCTTTGAAGTTTGGAGAGAGCTGTGACAAGAGCCTTGGATAATTAAATAAAGTGCAGTGTGTTTCTTTTTATTTTCTTAAGTTGGGTCACACACCCCCTCACCAGCTGTACTGTTCATTTTTTTCTTTTAAAAACCTTTATTTTTGTAATATTTTCATCTTTGCTTTGTATTTTAAAGGGAAAGCCTCAAAAAAAATTTTTTCTTTTCCTTTCTTCTTTGGGACTTTTTGTTTTTTGATATGCTTTTTTTTAATTTGAAAATTCTCAATTGGATTAAGGTGTTGAAGAACCTGAAGAATTACTTTTTTAAAAAAAGAATTCTTTTTTACTTTTTGCTCTTTTTAAACTTTTTTTTATTGTTCTCCTTCCTTTCTACCTAATTACTGATTGGATTAAGATTAAGAAGAACCTGAAGATTTTTTTTTCTCTCCTTTTCTTATTATTATTATTAGGTTTTTCTCTCTACCATTTTTATTTTTCATTTTGGATTATAATTGGCTATTTCATAATTGGATTAGGGTTTAGAAGAACCTGAAGATCCTGAATTGTTAATGAGTAGGAAATTTATAGCTTCTGGCTCTTCAACTTCTACTTCTGCCTCCCCACCATCTGGAGGACAATGTTCAATTCAAACAATGTTAAAGCAAGACAAAGATCAAGAAAGAGTGATTCTACATATGATTATGCAAGGAACCCAAAACCTTAAAATAAAATCAGATACCATTGAAAAGAGAATAGAAAATATTGAGCAAAGAACAGAGAAAACTGATGAAAAGGTGGAGAATATTCAACAAATGATGGTGCAATATGATGAGAGATTCCAAAAAATTGAAGAAGAAGACAAAGAGACAAGAAGATTGGAGATATTAATATCAGATTAACAGTGGTTGAACAAGATAAAAGTGAGATACTGAAATGGGAGATGGACAGATCAGAATTTTATCTCAGATTTCAAAACATAGAGGAAGAAAAAGGACAAAATTTACCTGAGATAATGATAGAAATATTGGCTGAAGCTTTGGAAATAACAGAAGAAAAGATGATGGATGGAGTAGATGAGGTATACCAAGTTTTTACAAGATATGTGATGAAAAATAACCTACCAAGAGAAGTTCATATCAGATTTACAAAAAAAGCCATTAAAACACAAATATTACAAGTGGTAAGAGAGAAAACATTGAAATACAAAGACAAAGAGATAGTGGTTTTAAAGCAAATGCCTAGAAGAGTGAGAGAGATGAAAAGACAATATTGATTTTTGACTAAAATGCTATTGAAAAAAGAGGTGAATTATAGATGTCTAATCCCAGAAGGGTTAATGTTTATATGGCAAGAACAGAGATATAGAATTGATTCAATCGAGAAAGCAGAATTATTCTATGCAGAATTTTTTGAAAGGAGAGAGGAGGCAGAAAAAGAGATTTCATTAATTGAATTCCAAGACGACCAAATGGAGACTGAAAAAAAAGAAGGTGCAGTAGGTGGATTGATGGAGACTAAAGAACAACATTGAACCAAGATCTGCAAGAGCTGCCAAACCTAATTATAAAGCATAATTATGGAAGAGAAAAAACTGATTACAATGAATATAAATGGACTTAATTCAGCTGTTAAAAGAAGGAAAATTTTTTCACAGATTAGAGAAACTAAAATTTGATATAATTTGTCTACAAGGAGTACATATTAAAACACAATATGAACAATTGTTGATACAGCCAAAATTAGGGAAAATATTTACTTCTTTGACTCAATGTAAGAAAAGAAGAGTGGTTTTATATATCAAAGAGACCATTTCAGCAAAATTGATTTATACTGATGAAGACGGAAGTGTATTAATGGTGGAAATAATGGATAATAATATGAAAACACTCTTGATTGCAATTTATGCTCCGAATGATAAACAAGAATTTTATAAAAAATTACACATGAAAATAATTGAACTGGACTATGTCAATATAGTTATGATGGGAGATTTCAGTGGAATTGTAGACAATAAACTGGACTATATAACAACAACAACAACAAAGCAAAATAGGAAGACTCTCCCCAAATCCTTTTTTAAAATGATAGATGAAATAAATTTAAAAGATATATGGAGAGAAAGAAATGTTAAAACCAAACAATACACTTTTTACTCAAATAAACATTTAACATGGTCCAGAATAGATATGATTTGGACTTCAACCGAATTAATATCTAATATTCAAGAAACAAATATTGAAACAAGTACTTGGGCAGACCGTAATCCAATGACAATTAAATAGAAAGGACAAAAAAGAAGATCAAGGTGGACGTTAAATAATACTATTCTAAAGGAGAAGGATTTTATCCAGCGGATGGAGAATTGGTTTTTTTCTTTAGAGAAAATAAAAAAGAAGATACTTCAATTCAGAACATATGGGACACAATGAAGGCATATGCTAGAGGCTTGATAATAGACTACACAAGGAAAAGGAACATTAGGAAAAGGCAAGCCACGGAAGCTTTAGAAGATGAGTATAAAAGACTCAACAAAGAACTACAGAAAACGCCATAGAAAAAAGACATTAAGCTAAAACTGGATACAATTAAACATAAAATGTGTTTAATAGAGAAAGAAGAATTAGCACAGAAAATCAGAAGTGCTAAACAGAATTATTTGAGGATGCAAACAAACCAGGTAGATGATTAGCATACAAATTGAGAAAGGAAAAAGAATCAAGGAAAATATCGCAGTTAATAGATGATCAAGGTCTGGTTTGTCATGGCAATAAAGAGAAGAAGGAAATCATTCGAGACTTTTTTTTCTTTTATTGGGAATTTTACCTGATACATAAAGCCAAGATTTAAAATGTTTGATTGTAAATGTATTAACAGCAGCTAGGATTGCATTTGATAAAAATTGGAAAAATGAGAAAATACCATTGCAGGAGGAAATTATTAAGAAAATTCTGGAATGTGCTGAAATGAGTAGATTGACATTTGAAATTAGAGAAGAAGAGGATAAACAATATTACAAAATTTGGGACCTTTTCTATCAATGTCAGACAATAAAATATAGTAATAGAATATGTAGAATTATAGAAAATAATGAATATATAAAGATGTTGTTCTGTATAAATAATAGTAGACTCCAAATACTTCATTCCGATTGGTTAACAAAACCTAAAAGAGGATTGTTTCAATAGGAACCAATCCACGAAGCTGCCCAAGGGCGGCAAAACCAAATGCTTGTCATTGGCTACAAGCCAGCAGACAGAAACATATAAAAGGGCTGTCGTGGCTTGAGCCAATGTTCCGTTTTGCAACTATACTTGAAATAAAGACTTGTTGTTGGAACCCGGTCCACCTCGCGTTTTTCCGAACGGAACACTGGCGACGAGGGTGGGATCGTCCTAAACGCGAGACAGAGCACGCAGTGACAGACAAGCCAGACAAAGAGAAATGGCCGGAAACAATGCGCCACCCGCACCCTTCAATCCCAATGAAGAAGATTGGGAATCTTACGTAGACCGTTTCCAGATGTACCTAGAGAGCAATGAGATGGAGGAAATCTCAGACCAACGAAAAAGAGCCGTCTTCTTGACACACTGTGGGCCTGTGATTTTTAAAATGGCCAAGGCTTTGGCAAAGCCCCGAGATGTCAAACAACTGACGTGGACCGAGCTCCAAAGAACATTAAAGGCCCACTATGCACCAGTGGTGTCAAACTTGATAAAGCGGCACGAGTTTTATCGGAGAGACCAGAAAGAAGGCGAAACCATCGCTGATTTTGTAGCCGCACTACGCCAAATAGGGGGAGCGTGCGAGTTTCTTAACTTAGATGAAGCAATGCGGGATCAAGTGATATTGGGGTTAAGGGACTCAACCATACAGAGCAAGCTACTGAACAAACCCAACATATCAGTACCCGAAGCTATTGCAGAAGCCTTGGCTGCTGAATCCGCCAAAAAATCGGCAGATAAGATGAAACAAATGAATGCAAGTAACGATGAAAAAAGCCTGGCCAGAGGAAAAAAACAACCTCCCACAACCACTCATTACGAAGAACTCGAGGAGACATCAGAATCCAGGGAGGAAGACGACGAAATCCACCGCCTATACGCTAACAAGAAAGGGCGCGAAAATAGAAATCGGCGGGAATGTGCTGGCTGCGGGGGAAACCATCCCCGAGCTGATTGCAGATTCCTCGATGCCATTTGCAGAGCATGCAAGAAAAGGGGGCATATCGAGAAAGTCTGCAGAAACAAAAAGAATTACAGCCCAAAGAGACGAAACGACTCCCCAGCAAAACCTGAACCAAGACTCTCCGAGAGAAAGTGGCAGCGAAACAGGCAAGCCACAAACCGGGAGAAAGCATTTCACTATCACTATCGGAAGCGCTCAGACGGAAAGCGGGAAGAAAGTAAAAATAGTTGTAAAAATTGAAGACAGCCCCTGTGAGATGGAAGTTGATTCTGGATCGTTCCTATCCATGGTGTCGTGGGACACCCTCAAAAAACTAATTCCTGACATCAAAATTAAGGAACTCCAGAGACAAAAACTAACCCTCAAAGATTATCAGGGAAACCGAATTCCTGTAATCGGCCTGGGACATTTTCGAATCGCTTACAGGCAACATGTCGCAGTACTACCATTAACAATAGTCGACCGAGATCGACCAAGCCTCCTGGGTATCGAATGGTTCGCACCATTGGGCATCGGGATGACCGGAGAAGACCGGGTGGCCACAACTGACTGGGAAGAAGACCTAATCCGAGAATTCCAGGACGTCTTCGATGGCTCCCTAGGCAGGTATCGGGGAACCCCCATTTCGTTTAGTCTAGACCCACAGATATGCTAAATGGGAAACACCAATTGTGACACCAATTAAGCCAGACGGGTCGGTTCGAATCTGTGGTGACTACAAGGCTACCCTGAACCACGCATTGCAACAGAGCGCGTACCCGATGCCAGTTGTGCAACACCTACTGCACTCTCTTGGGGGAGGAAAGGTTTTCACCAAACTAGACCTGGCACAGGCGTACCAACAGCTCCCAGTAGACCCCTTAATGGTGGAAGCACAAACAATAGTGACTCACAAAGGGGCATTCAAATGTAACAGACTCCAATTTGGAGTAAGCGTAGCCCTAGGCGTTTTCCAGAGCCTCATAGAACGCCTGTTAAATGGCATAAGACGGGTTGTGCCATACTTTGACGATGTCCTAATTTCAGCCAAAGATGCAACACAACTAAAGAAAAGACTCAAAGAGGTCCTAAATAAATTCAGAGAATCTGGCCTTAAAGTAAAGAAAGAAAAGTGCTGCCTAATGACTGATCGCGTCGAGTTTTTAGGATATTTAATTGATGGAGAGGGCATACACCCCACCGAAAAAAAAGTAAGAGCTATAAAAGACGTACCAGAACCAAAGAATAAAACTGAGCTGCAGGCATTTTTGGGACTGATAAACTTTTATAATGTGTTTCTACCCCAAAAAGCCACAATAGCCGAACCATTGCATCGATTACTGGACAAGAAAACAATTTGAACATGGGGGCTTAGAGAAAAAAAAGCTTTCCAAGGAATAAAAGACTTATTAACATCAAACACCATTCTTATCCAGTTTAGCAATACACTGCCACTGACGGTGACCTGCGATGCCTCGCCATTCGGAGTCGGTGCCATCCTGAGCCACCAATTGCCTGATGGGAGAGAGGCACCCATCGCATATTATTCTAAGACCCTGTCCAAAGCCGAGCGTAATTACAGCCAGTTGGACAGAGAAGCTCTAGCAATTGTCGGCAGAGTGAGATGCTTCCACAAGTACCTATATGGAAGAACTTTTCAAATCGTAACAGATCACAAACCGCTACTAGGAGTTTTGGCGGGAAACAAACCTACACCGAATATTCTGTCCCCACGAATGACTAGATGGTCAGAGTTCCTGGCAGCCTATTCCTATACTCTGACACATCGCCCAGGGAAACAAATTTCCCACGCAGACGCTTTGAGCAGAGCATCATTGCCATCAACAGAGGAAGAACCGGCACCAACGATGACAGCATTACAAATAGAGACTTGCCCCAATTTACCCATATCTGCGAATGATGTTGCCAGAGCCACCGCAAAAGACCCATTGACTGCCCGCGTACTTAACTGGGTAGGTAAAGGCTGGCCGGAAAACAAAAAAACTGAGAACTTTAAACCTTTCTGGACCAGACAAACTGAACTCTCAATCCAAAAAGGTTGTTTATCGTGGGGTGATCGGGTAATTATTCCTAACAAATTACAAACCAAGGTACTGGGTATGCTTCACGAAGGCCACCCAGGAATAGTTAAAATGAAAAGCCTTGCTAGAAGCTACGTTTGGTGGCCGGGTATAGATAGGGACGTCGAATACTGGGTAAACTCATGCAATAAATGCCAAAGAATCAGGCCGTCCCCGCCAAAAGCACCCATAAGAGACTGGGAAACCCCAAGAGGCCCCTGGTCACGAATCCACATCGATTTTGCGGGTCCTACCAAGGGGCATACGTTTCTGATTGTCGTGGATGCATACTCTAATTGGCTGGAGGTAAAAATTATGCCATCTACGACAACAGAAACCGTTATAAAACAACTTGACAAACTCTTTGCAACCCATGGCCTACCGGACGTCCTAGTGTCCGACAACGGGCCACAATTAACCAGTCTCCAATTTGAGCAATACCTAGCCTCCCTAGGTATAAGACATGCCCTAACCGCGCCGGCTCACCCGGCTGCAAACGGTAGGGCAGAGAGAATGGTCAGGTTTACCAAGGAGGGTTTAGAAAAAATGGACACTGGGGATGTCCAAAATAAAATAAATTGATTACTCACCCTCCAACATATCACACCCAGTACTACAACCAACAAAACCCCAGCAGAATTACTGATGGGAAGGAAACTAAGGTCGCATCTAGACAGATTGCACCCAAATTTCACACCAGAAAACTCCCCCAACTCCTTCACTCGATGCAGAACCTTTGCAATAGGCGGCTTAGTTTATGCAAAAAATTTTACCGGGGACCCATTATGGCTACCCGGACAAATTACACAAATAACAGGCCCCAAATCCTACCGACTAACGGTAGACGATGGCAGGGAATGGAAGCGGCACATAGACCAGCTTCGCTCCCGAAACATAGAACGAAATGCAAACACACAACCACACATAGAAAAACACGACGAAATTCAAACCAAAGAGGGGGGGGAAATGCGAGAAATCAATAAAGAACCATTTAAATTAAACTCCAAAAACAATAACAATCAAAAAGAGCAAATAAAAGACTCACTGTTTGAAGAAAGTTGCGAGAAGAGTCCATTCGAAGGGGCCAGCCAGGCCAGCTCAACCTGCCCGGAGGAAATGGGAGGGAGCAGCAAAACCGAAGAAACTCACGCGGCAGTAAAATGGCTGACTCACCCTTCCAGACGGTTCCATGGAGAAAGACTGGAGAAACAGCAACCCCATCCGAACCGGTCGAAATCTCCGACAGAAATGAACCGCGCAAGTCCAGTCGAATCAAAAGAAGGCCCACCTACCTGCGCGACTACGTCACCACGTAGGACTGAACTAAGAGGGGAGGGGTGTTCTGTATAAATAATAGTAGACTCCAAATACTTCATTCCGATTGGTGAACAAAACCTAAAAGGGGATTGGTTCAATAGGAATCAATCCATGAAGGCGGCCAAGGGCGGCAAAACCAAATGCTTGTCATTGGCTACAAGCCGGCAGACAGAAACATATAAAAGGGCTGTCGTGGCTTGAGCCAATGTTCCGTTTTGCAACTATACTTGAAATAAAGACTTATTGTTGGAACCCGGTCTACCTCGCATTTTTCCGGATGGAACAGATGTATTTCTTTTTTTATTATTATTATTACATATATAAAATGTTTTTAAGATAGATTTGGAAGGACTATATGAATTGTTATAAAATAAACTAAGTATAGCTATCTCGCAAAGTATGAATGAATAAAATTATAGTCAAATGATTGATTAATAATCTTCTTCTCTCGTGTTGCTACACTTTTCCCAGCCACTGTAGAACACAGGCTCTGGCACATGGGGTGTAATCGTGGAGATCATGTGATGTACAGGGTTGTGATAGCAGGGTGCAGTTTAATAGGTGTTCCATTGTCTGGGGAGCCTCGCCGCAGTCGCATTCTATGGATCCATCATGGTTGTATCACCATTTCTGCATCAGGGCTTTGCACTTCCCAACTCCAGTTCTAAGGCGATTCAGGCAGCGCCAATTTTGCCATGGCTCACTGGCACCTGTTGGGAGTTATTCCTTTGGCTCAAAAAAGAGGTTATGGGGTTTCTCCTGTAGATGTTTTGACCAGGCTTCTATCCTGCAGCTCTGGGGATTGCCATCCAGGGGTTGTACTGAGTGTAGAAAACTCTTCCTGGATTTTAGCCTTTTTGGTGGAGGAACATGCTGGAAAAATGGATGGCGACTGTCATCTTCCTGTTTTGTGCGTTCCACTCTTGAAGATACATCTCTTCTGACTGTAGGAGGGGCAATTCCACACAGCAGGTAGAGGTCATCAATTCGGGTAGGCTTGAGACAACCAGAGATGGCCCTACAAGCTGTATTTAGAACAGGGTCCAGCTTCTTGGCATGTGAGGAACGTCCCCAGACAGGGCATGCATATTCGGCTGCGGAGTAACACAGGGCAAAGGCAGTGCTGCGGATGGTTCCTGGGTCTGTTCCCCACTTGGAGTTTGCCAGCTTTCTCAAGATGTTATTCCTGGCTCCCACCTTTGCCTTTGTCTTGCTGACGTGGTCCTTGAAACTGAGAGTGCGGTCTAGAGTGACTCCTAGATACACTGGTTTTTCTATGTATTCTAGTCTCTTGCCATACCAGTGGACCTTCAGTTTGCGGTTTGCATCGTGACCCTTGAGATGGAAAGCACTGACTTGAATCTTATCTGGATTTGCCCGAAGATGGTTTACAGCATAGTAGGTGGTCAGGCCCTCTAGTGCTTCACTTAGCGTTCTTTCAAGATCCAGAAATGACTGGGACTGAGAGGCTATGCACAGGTCGTCTGCATACAGGAAGCTCCTGGTGTTCTGGTGGATGGGTTGATTGTTTGTGTAGATGTTGAACAAGAGTGGAGCAAGAACGCTGCCTTGCGGAAGCCCATTTTTCTGTCTGTGCCATCTGCTTCGATCTCCACTGAGATCAACAAAGAAGCGTCTGTTCTCCAGCATGTTTTGGATCAGAGAAGTCAGGCTGGCATCATGTGTAATCTTGTACAGCTTCTGCACAAGTACTCTGTGTTGACTGTATCGTAAGCTGCAGACAAGTCAACAAAAACAGCACCAGTTATGAGTCCCTTCTCATAACCATCCTCAATAAATTGAGTTAGGTTAAGGAGTTGGCTTGTGCAGGACTTTCCAGGTCTGAAACCCACTATAGAAGGAGCGTTCACGTCGCGGTATCTGTTTATCTGTCAGGTATCTGTTTACCTGCGAATCCTTCTACCACGCTACACCAACCTACCAATTGATTAATAATAATACTAGGATATTCAATTTCTGATAATATGAGTTATTATGTAATGTAACTGTAATTGAGACTATGAAATCAATGCAGAAAAAAATTGTAAACCAACCGACACACTGTTTGTATACTTATGGAAGAAAGCTGGATATTTTTATGTTTTGTTTGTTTTTGTTTGTCCTTAAAAATCAATAAAACTTAAAAAAAATAATTAAATATAACTATATTTCTGAAAATGAAGGATTTGATAGCAGCATGAGTTTTGAGAGGGATGAAGTTGAATATTCAACTCTTGTTTTGAATCAGTGGATAATTTTATGCAGATCAGATGTCACTGTTTTTCTAGTTTCTCTGGAAAGATTTCATGGCGTAATTTCCTTCCATAGTACAGTTAGAATGAGTTTATACAGTATTGAACTTTTCTGCTACCAGTAATGATAAATGAAAAATTAAGAGTAGTTTTTAAAGAATGTATCAGTTTCTATTGAAGAGCTTTTAAAAATTTGAGGCTTCAAGAATTGCAGTTTTTTGAGTGATAAATAAGTCAGATATAATTTCATAAAAATCGTTCAAGCTGAATCCAGCACCTTACAATATCGAGTAACTGAAACAATGGTGCTTGAAAATATTAGTTTGTTGCTTCATTTTAAGTTCTGAACAAAGCTCCTAAATTACAGGTGTTTTTATGGATATTTGCATTCAAGTTACTTTGCAGGTGGTACTTCTCTGGCGTTGACAGTTGAATCCAAGCAAAGTTTTTAACATTATTTTATTTTAGCCATGGAAAGGGAACATAAGCATCTAGTTGAAGAGTCCCCATCCTCAAAATTGCCTCTTGGGTTGGGACGGTTCCATTAATGCTGTGATGATGTGAATAACTTGAAAGCTATATTTTGTCCTTCTGAGCTTACATTGCCACTCCAAAAACATTTTATTAAATCAGGTTGAATATTAAATTTTTTAAAAAGCCTGACTGTTTGAAAGTCATACAGTTTCATTGTTTTTATAATTAATTCCAGTGATATTCTCCATGTTTTCATAAAAATATTCAACTATATCTGCCATTTAAATTAAAAATCTCCAATAATTCCTTATTGTAATAAATATACTATTATATGGTTTTATTAACACATACTTAACATTTGTTATTGTAGTAATTAGATAAACAGCATACTGCCATACTTGATAAATATTTTAAACTTGATTTGGAGTGAAGATACACATTTGCTACCAATTGAATATTTCAGCAAAAGAGATAATAGCATACAATTACAATCACACCTTAGTTTTACTTTGTTCCATTTTTTTTTGTTTATTATTTGTAATAAATTACTTAATAACACTTTCCTCAATTTGTGCCCTGAGATGTACTCTTCTTGATTGTAGATTCTAGGAATTGAAGTCTCAGCATATTTGGTGAGCGTCAGTATACTCTGGAATATTGTTCACATTGCATTATGGAAATCAGTTGCAGTTGTGAATGCTTGATGGTTTATTACTTTCAAACAATCCCACTCCCCATAACTTAATAATACAATGTAGCATACCCATGCACAGGTAATCTTCAATTTACAACCACAATTGGGATCAGAATTTCTGTTATTAAGTGATGTGTTAAGTGAGTTGTGCTCAATTTATGACCTCCCCCCCCCCGCTGTAGTCATTAAGCAAATTATCATGGTTATTAAGCAAATTGTGTAGTTTTAGTGTCATGCCCTCAGGGTCAGATGTAGTGCAGTGAAGGCTACCCAGGCACTCACTTGGCACCTCATCCCACACCCTGCAATTCCTTTGGGAATCTCTGCACTTTGCTATAATGCATGACTTTGCGGCAAGCAGCAAAGACAATGAACTGAGCAACAAAGCTTAAGGAAAGATTGGCAGTATGCTGAGCACCTGTGCATGCTCAGCAGGGAGATAATTTAAATCTCACAAGAACAGGTTTCCCTTGCTAGAAGCAACTTGAGCATCTGGCTTTCTGCTCTGCAACACTTGCCTGGAATCCTGCTATTTTAATTGTTTTGGTTCATTTTTTAATGTTAAATTTATAGTGCATGGATTGTATCCAGAAATGTCTTTCTCATGGCATAACCAAGTCAGGAATATTTCATCTTCCCCTGTGCTTTGGAACTTTCTGAAACAGATCTGGGAAATGAAAGGAATCATCTGGAAATCTGTTCATCTAATTTTGGATGTAGCTTTGTTCTTTTATTAAATTGTAATATATTGACATTTCCTAAATGAATTACTAATGTATTTTTGACTGTTAATATTTATACATTTCTAGAAAACAATTATTTGATGATTATATAATATATTGTATTTTGTAAGGAATAGATAATGTTTTGTAATAATAAATGCAACTGAATATGCATTTGCTGTAGAATATATGAAGAATATCATAAACTTGATAATTTAAAAGAAATCTATTAAATGTCTAGTGAAGAAAAATACATTCCATATTCAACATTAAAAAAAACAATGTAAGCATGTGAGTTATTTCACAGAAAACTATTGGTGAACTTAAATATACAAATATTTGTTTGGTTTATCTCTTTTATGCATTAATTTAAACTGTTCTCTATTTGTTCATTCTTTTTTGCAATAAAGAGGACCCATTTCTATGGCAATATTGGTGTGTATTTATATTCTTGAGAGAAAATTATTGATACTAATATTTTGTCTTTTTTTTAAATAAAGTTTTTTATTTTTGAACACATACACATACAAAAACATAAAATCCTTTTCCATTTTATATACATACAGTGTGTCAGTTGGTTACGTATCTTTTGTGCTATACTTTTGTAATCATTTACTCACAGTTTATATCAATCTTCACATTGTCAAACTAACATATGTTTGTTTATTTATCAGTTGTTAATCATCCATGACTAAACTATTTATTCCATCATTTTATACAAGATGTTCCCAGTTTGATCTTAAACTTTATGTTCTATTTTCAACCAGTGGTTATATATATCTATATTATGTTTCATATTAA
Organism: Laticauda colubrina; assembly: GCA_015471245.1. Classification (NCBI taxonomy): domain Eukaryota; kingdom Metazoa; phylum Chordata; class Lepidosauria; order Squamata; family Elapidae; genus Laticauda; species Laticauda colubrina. The sequence continues at coordinate 24,004,832 of BLBF01000022.1, read as the reverse complement.
TCTATTAGATTTCTATCACAAAATTATCTAGTCTATTATATTAACATGCCTTTTTATCTAACCATTGATAAAACAAATCCCATATCATATAAAATTGCTTATCTACTTGTTCTCTAATTTCAAATGTCAGTTTACTCATTTCAGCACAGTCCATAATTTTTTTGATAACTTCCTCCTGCATAGGTATTTTGTCATTTTTCCAGTTCTTCGCAAATACAATTCTAGCCACTGTTAAAACATGTACAATGAAATATTTCAGTTCTTTATTGTATATGTCCGGTATGACTCCCAATAAAAAGATCTCTGCTTTAAAGTCTATGTGTTGTTTTATCATTTTTTTCAAAAAGTATGGATTTTAGTCCAATATTTCTTTGCATCTGAACATGTCCACCACATACGGTAATATGAACCAGGTATCTGATGACATTTTCAGCATTTATCCAATTTATTCTTAAACATTCTCACAAGTCTCGTCGGAGGTAGGTGCCACCAGTAAAACATCTTATACAAATTTTCTTTATATGCCGTTGACATTGTCATTTTATAATTTTGAGATCATAATTTTTGCCATTTTTCCAAATCAATCCCATATCCAAAATTTTTCCTTCAAGCAATCATCGTTTCTTTAACTTGCTCCTCCTCCAATTTAAATTCTAATAGATGCCCATAAAGTTTTTAAATTACCTTTTCTTCAGTACCCATCAAAATTTTATCTAAGTCAGTCAACTTATCATAAATAGCTTCTGCCTTGGAGTCTTTATCAAACCTAGATTGTATTTGCAAATAAGAAAGCCAATTCATTTTTACACCTTGTTCTTGCAACATTTGCATAGATTTAAGTTCACCCTTTTCATTCAATAACTCCCCACATCTAACTGTTTGTTTTTTACTGTATATTATTGGATAAGAAAAAGCTTCAATAGTTGATATCCATGTTGGAATTTTTAAGTAATATTGTCTTTTAATCTTCCAACTCAAAAAACAGTGCCTCACAAATATAATGTCTTCTAAAATACCCCTGTGTTTTAGTTCCCTTATACCAGAGAAAGGCATGCCACCCTAGAAGCAAGTCATGACCTTCTAAAGTCAATAATCTACTGTTACTTAGTGTTATCCATTTCTTTACCCACATCACACTTGTCGTCTTGTAATACAGCTCCCAATTGGGCAAGGCAAATCCTCCTCTTATTCTTGCATCTTGTAACAGCTTTAATTTTATTATTGCTTTTTTACCCTGCCCAAATATATTTCAACACAATTCTATTTAAATCTTCAAAAAACTCCCTAATCGAATAGGAATTGTCTGAAATAAATATGAAACCTAGGCAATATATTCATCTTAATTGTGGATATTCTCCCAATCAATGATAGTTGCAATTTTTCCCATTTCATCAAGTCTGTCACAATCTGCTGTTTGAGTTTAACATAGTTATCTTCAGGGTCCTGCATCTTGGTGCAGTATAAATCCCTAAGTATTTAACCTTGTTCATGACCTGTATTTTTAAAGTTTCTTCCAACTCTTTCTTTTGCCTTGTAAACATATTCTTTGTTAATATCTTTGTTTTCTCTTTATTTATTCTCAAACCTGCTACTTTTCCATATTCTTTTATTTTTTCTATTAATTTGGGTGCTGTTTCCATTGGGTCTTCTAATATAAATACCAGGTCACTGCAAAAGCTTGCAATTTATACTCCTCCTTTTTAATTTTCATTCCTTTTATTTCTTTTTCTTCTCTGATATTCCTGTTCAACACTTCCAATGTTAACACAAATAGCAGAGGCGATAATGGACAGCCTTGCCTTGTCCCTTTTCTTATATCTATGGATTCTGTTAATTCTCCATTCACCATCACCTTTTCAGTTTGTTCATGATATATTGTTTCAATGGCTTGGATAAATTTCTTACTGAAACCCATTTGTATCAGTTGCAGTAAAATAAATCGCCAACTCACATTGTCAAAAGCTTTTTGAGCATCTAGAAACATTTGCTTCTCAGGGTGTGCTTCATAATATTCCATAGTATCCAAAATGATTCTCACATTGTCTTTGATTTGTCACTTTGACAGAAATCCATTTTGATCAGTATGAATAAAATTATTTAAGTATCTTTTTAGTCTTTCTGCCAAAATTGAAGCAATTTATAGTCAGAGTTCAATAAAGATATAGGTCTATAATTTTTAACTTGCTGCAGGTCTGTAACTTCCTTCTGTATAAGTATAATGTATATTTCTGACCATGTTTTTGGTATTCTTTTCTTTAAACATAACTTCATTCATAACTTCTAGAAGATGAAAATTCAATATTTCCTGGAAAGTCTTATAGAATTCCGCTGGCAACCCATCTGGACCTGGAGCTTTCCCAGCATTCTGTGTTTTTAAGGCTTCTGTTAGTTCCATCATTGTTATACTTCCTTCTAACATTGTTTCAATATTTTTGGGTATCTGAGGTAAGTTCGCTTTCTGAAGATATTGCTTGATTTCTTCTTGAATATTCTCTTGAAAGTATAGCTTTCCATAGTAATCTTGTACAATTTTTTTCTTCTCATTTCCATAACAAACCTGTCCTTTATTTATCAATTGGCTAATTCTTCTTGCTTCTCTTTCCTTTCTTAGTTTATAAGCTAGCCATCTGCCTGGTTTGTTTGCATCTTCAAAGTAATTCTGTTTGGCATTTTTAATTTTTTATGCTAATTCCTCTTTTTCCATTAGTCCCATTTTATGTTTAATAAAATATTTTATGGATATGTTTATATCCATTTTATTTTTAATTACTTTTTTTGTGGGGACTTCCGTAAGTCTTTTTCCAGTCTTTTTTTGTCATCCTCTAATGTCTTAAATGTCTTGTTCTGTTTTATGTTTCTTCTCCTCGTATAATCTATTATCAAGCCTCTTGTGTAGGCCTTCATCATGTCCCAGAGATTCTGTAAAGAATGTATCCTCTTTTCTATTTTCTTTAAAGAAAAAAACAAGTTCTTTCTCTATTTTCTGTTTAAAGTCTTTTTCTTCCAGAATCATATTATTTAGAGTCCATCCAGATTTCCTCTTGCATCCTTTCCAGATAACTGATACTTGATTATGATCTGCCTATGTGCTTGTTTCTATTTCAATCTGTCATACATTAGTCACTAATTCTGCTGACATCTATATCATATCTATTCTAGACCAGAATGTCTATTTGAATAGCAAGTATATTGCTTACTTTCCGCATTTCTCTTTCTCCATGCATCTTTTAAATTAAATTCTTCTGTTATTTGAAGAAATGATTTTGGTAGTATCTTTCTAACTTTCTTTGTTGTTTTCTGTGTTTTATAGTCCATCCAGTCATTTATTATTCCATTAAAATCACCCATCATAAAGATATTAACATAGTCCAAATCAATTATTTTTGTATGTAATTTTCTGTGGGAATTCTTCTTGTTTATCATTTGGGGCATAAATTGCAATTAAAAGTGTTTTAATGCTGTTATCCATTATCTCCACCATCAAAATCCTTCCATCATCATCTGTATAAATTAGTTCTGCCAAAATTGTTTCTTTAATCTATAATGCCACACCTCTTTTTTTGCGATTGTGCCAGCGATGTAAATAATTTCCCTAATTTTCCTTGTTTTTGTACATATTCATGTTGCTTTTTAATATGTACCTCTTGTTGGCGGATTATATCAAATTTTAATTTATCTAATTTGTGAAATACTTTCCTTCTTTTAATAGCCGAATTAAGTCCATTTATGTTAATCGTAATCAGTTTTCTTTCATCCATATTAAGCTTTATAAGAGGGTTTTATTGCTCTAGTAGATCTCAATTTTCGTTGTTCTCTGGGTTCACCACCTACTGCACCTTCTTTTTCTTTTTCAATTACTGTTATACACTTCTCTTGGAATTGTTAGTGACTCTTCCTTTCTTCTTCCTCCTTTCGTCTGAAGTATTCTAAGTAGAATACTCTTGCCACCTGGAGTATCTATGTCTTAGTAATCTTCTTAGTAAATCTGATGTGAACTTCTCTTAGTAGTCTATTCCTCATTACATATCTTGTGTAGACACAAAAAACTTCATCAATCCCATCCATCATCTTCTCTTTAGTTATTTCCAGTGCTTCAGCCAATATTTCTGTCATTATTTCAGCAAGATTTTCACCTTTCCCCTCTTCTATATTTTGAAATCTTAAGTATAATTCTGATTTATCTATTTTCCATCCTAATGATTCATCCCTGCCCTTTTTAATATTGCTCAAACGAGTATCAATATCTCCAATTTTCTTATCTCTTTGTATATCTTCTTCATTTTTTTGAATCTGTCTTCATATTTAGAGCATTTGATTTTCCAAACATAGCAAAATCTGCAATGTATTCCTATCCACTGGACTGTGTTCTAATCATACTTTCAAATGTTAGAACAGTAGAATTTAACAATACAAATGGATTGAGAGAGTACTGAATCAACAAATCATTTATGGGATGAAACCTCTATAGTCTTCATGCACTTTTAAGTGCTATATTGCCACCCACAATTTCTCAATCCACCCACAATTACTATTTCTGTCTCTTTCAGTATTTTAGAGAAGCTTTATCTTCAAAAAGATCAAATCAACATGCAGGCATTTCAGGTGAAACTCAAAAAATTAGAATATCATGCAAAAGTTCATTTATTTCAAGAATGCAACTTAAAAGGTGAACCTAATATATGAGATAGACTCATTACATGCAAAGCAAGATAGTTCAAGCCATGATGTCATAATTGAGATGTTTATGTTTTACAGCTTATGAAAACCCCAAATCCACAATCTCAGAAAATTAGAATATTGTGAAAAGGTTCAATATCCTAGGCTCAGCATGTCCCACTCAAATCACTAATTAAGCCATAAGACCTGCAAGGGGTTTCTGATCCTTTAAATGGTCTCTCAGTCTGGTTCAGTAGGAAGCACAATCATGGGAAAGACTGCTGACCTGACAGTTGTACAGAAAACCATCATTGACAGCCCCCATAAGGAGGGAAAGCCTCAAAAGGTAATTGCAAAAGAAGTTGGATGTTCCCAAAGTGCTGTATCAAAGCATATTAATAGAAAGTTATGTGGAAGGGAAAAATGTGGAAGAAAAAGGTGCACAAGCAGCAGGAATGACCGCAGCCTGGAGAGGACTGTCAGGAAAAGGCCATTCAAAAGTGTTGGGGACTTTCACAAGGAGTGGACTGAGGCTGGAGTCAGTGCATCAAGAGCCACCACACACAGACGGATCCTGGGACAGACATGGGCTTCAAATGTCGGATTCCTCTTGTCAAGCTGCTCCTGAACAAAAAACATCAAAAGTATTTTACCTGGGCTAAAGAAAAATAGACCTGGTCTGTTGCTCAGTGGTCCAAAGTCCTCTTTTCTGATGAGAGCAACTTTTGCATCTCATTTGGAAACCAAGGACCCAGAGTCTGGAGGAAGAATGGAGAGGCACACACTGCAAGATGCTTGAAGTCCAGTGTGAAGTTTTCACAGTCTGTGTTGATTTGGGGAGCCATGTCATCTGCTGGTGTTGGTCCACTGTACTTCATTAAGTCCAGGGTCAACGCAGCCGTCTACCAGGAGATTTTAGAGCACTTCATGCTTCCTTCCGCAGATGAGCTTTATGGGGATGCTGACTTCATTTTCCAGCAGGACTTGGCACCTGCCCACACTGGCAAAAGCACCAAAACCTGGTTCAATGACTGTGGGATTACTGTGCTTGATCGGCCAGCAAACTCGCCTGACCTGAACCCCATAGAGAATCTATGGGGCATTGCCAAGAGAAAGATGAAAGACATGAGACCAAACAATGCAGAAGAGCTGAAGGCCACTATTGAAGCATCCTGGTCTTCTATAACACCTCAGCAGTGCCACAGGCTGATAGCTTCCATGCCACGCCGCATTGAGGCAGTAATTGCTGCAAACGGGCCCAAACCAAGTACTGAGTACATACGCATGCTTATACTTTTCAGAGGTCCAATATTGTTCTATGTACAATCCTTGTTTTATTGATTGCATGTAATATTCTAATTTTCTGAGATTGTGGATTTGGGATTTTCATGAACTGTAAACCATAATCATCACAATTATGACAAATCACAGCTTGAACTATCTTGCTTTGCATGTAATGAGTCTATCTCACATATTAGTTTCACCTTTTAAGTTGCATTACTGAAATAAAAGAACTTTTGCACGATATTCTAATTTTTCTAGTTTCACCTGTAAAACAAAGCTTTTCAACTTTTATTTTAAAACTTGATTTTTGAAGCCTTCTGAAATTTTTGCAACTTCTCAATAAACGAACCAATTATCCTCAACTTGACTGAAGTGAGACAGTTAATTTTATATACTATTAAGAAGCTATGTTTTGTTGTGTACTTTATTGTTAATTCATAGTTTTAAATAGCATGTTTTGAACATTATTTTACTGATTAGAACTTCTCATTAATAATTAGTGGTTGTTCAGACAGTCATACAATATTCCATGTAGTCATCCAGTTTCAAGTAATGCAAAAAGCGGAACATGTATTCATTATACATGTTAGATCTTGTTGTAACTATGTATCATTTATGTGTTTGCAACTGTATATCAGTGCAACTATGGATCATTCAGACATTTCAACATTGTATCATTTCACGTGTAATCATTAAGCTTCTGTCTTCTCAGTGACCTTTTACAGGGCACGTACAGAGACAAGGAGTCAAACATTTGCAGAAATGGTTTATTCACTTGGGATTACATTGTCTGGCATGCAGCTTTGTGAAGAAGTAATATCCTGATCAAATATAATTCTTGCCATCCTGTCTGTCCTGATATCCTGCTGTTGTTTGAGTCATTGTTAAATTTGTACATTCCGTCTGACCTAGGCTTAACCTAGGTTCTGAATAAACAATCACCCCCTTTTGAATGAGCATAATAAAAGAGCTTGTACCCAGCCATTCTGGGCGCACTCATCACAAGGAACTTCGTCTCCTGTCGTTTCTCTCTCCTTCGCTCCCTGTCATGAGACGCCCATCTGATGCGGGATAGCAGATACCGCATTCTGGTGACCCCGACGTGATTCCCTAAGGGGGATACGCCGTGACGCGCTCATATCTTACTCGCTCGATGGGAGCTGTGCACATCATCGGATCTGAAACACGGTCTCAACTTTCGTAAGTATGGGCGGAAACTTTTCTCAACAACAGACAGAGCATCTGAAGGAATTGAGGGAGTTAGTTGCCTCTTCTTCTAAATATTCTGCTAATTTAAAGGGCTCGCCTGTAAAAATTAAACCTATTGCTACATTATTGGCTTATGTGTGGCAACATTGTCCCACTTATCCAGAGAAAGGGTCCTTAAAAATCTCCATTTGGGAAAAAATTGGTAACTATCTCCATAATCCTCCTCGTGCACCTATTGGCATTTTGGTCACTTGGAGGAAAATTATGGAGGCTTTAAAAGTCCATTATAAAATAGAATTTGAATCTCCTCCACCAAGTTGTGATAACTTTCCTGTCCTTCAACCCTCCGCTCCCAATGATCAAAAATCCTTACGAGAGCCTCCCTCCATCCAATCCACTTCTTTAAAAGGAGAGCTCTCGTGTCCTCCACCACCACCCCAAAAGGGGGGGGGTGTTGTAAAAGCCATTCAACAAGCCTTTTCTGAAGGAGAGATGGATGAGGACACCCTTGCAGCTGCCTCCCTTTATCCTATCATACAAATTGGCAATCCTCCAGCTCCTCTGTATAGCCCATTGTCATACAAAATAATTAAGGATTTAAAAGCAGCTTGCAAGGAAAATGGTATTCAATCTCGCTATGTACAGGGTCTTTTAGGATCAATAGCCCAACCAGGAGCTGACTTAATAAATGCTGATTGGCGTACATTATTTGCCATGATCCTCACGCCTGCACAATTTTTGGTCTGGGAGTCAGAATTTCATAAGCGTACTGCAGCCGCAGCCGCTAGAGGCTTACCGGCAAATGTCACTCTAGATATGCTTAATGGTACTGGCACTATGCTTACCATTGCCCAGCAGACTGCCACAGACGCAGCTGCTTTCCCTATACTACAGGATTGTGCTTTGGCCGCTGCTCGAAAAGTTGACAATGCGGGATGTGTGCCCAAATCTTTCTCTAAAGTTATTCAAGGACCTTCTGAGCCTTTTTCCTCCTTTATAAACCGTCTCACAGAAGCCTTAGAGAGACAAATTGATAATGAGGAGGCTTGTAATGAATTACAATTGAAACTTGCCTATGAAAACGCAAACACTGATTGTCAGAAAGTTTTGCAACCAATAATTAATAAGAAAAATGTCACCCTGGCAGATTATCTTACAGCCTGCCGAATCATAGGAACCACATCCCATTCCATGTCTACTCTGGCTACAGCCATTACTGAAGGCATGCAGCAGAACATGAGCTCTCTTCTTCCCATTTCCCAACAAAACACTCGCAAAATGAGCAATTGTTTTAATTGTGGCAAGCCAGGTCACTTTAAGAGCCAATGCAGAGCCCCGGGCGGGGGAGCAAATATGTCAAGAAACCAGGTAGCTCGCCCAAAGACACCATGCCCTCGATGCCAAAAAGGCTATCACTGGGCTAATCAGTGCAGAGCCCAAAAGAATGAACAACAGAATAACCCTGCAATCATCAAAAAATCCTTTTTAAATCAGGGAAACTAGAAACGGGGCAGGCAGCCAGCCCCACAACAAAGGCTGCGGAAAATTGCAACTTTTCTTCCTTCGCTTACGATCTTGTTGCTAATGAAACTGTTACTTATCTTCCTGGTGTTACTGACTTTCTCTTTGTACGTCTTGTTCAGCCTTTTCATATGCCCCCCAATATTCCAGTGCTAGTCTTTCCTGTAAAGGATTTAGCTGAACAAGGTATTCTTGCCTCTCCTTTTCTGCATGATCCCTCTGTATTGTCTGATGTCTGTCTGTCTGTACTAGCTAATACAGAAGTTACTATAAATGAGGGGGATGTTGTGGCAAAAATGATTGTGCTCTTAGACCAACAACAAGAGCAACTCTATGCAATTGAAAGACCAATTAGTCAAAACCTACGGTAACATTCTTATTGAATGGTCGATCCTTTCTTGGTCTTTTAGATACTGGAGCGGATATTTCCGTCATCCGAACCGCTGAGTGGCCAAACACCTGGCCTGCAGATGTGGCACCAGCGGTGAGAGGAGTGGGGGGACTCCAGGAGACTCGCATTAGCAGAAACTGGGTAAAAGCCCATTCCCCTGAGTCTCAATGTGTTGCTTATATTAAACCAGCTGTAATTCCTCTGTATACTAACTTGTGGGGAAGAGACCTTATGTCACAATTTAATGCACAACTTACCCTTTACTAACCATGCTTCGCTTGCATCTGACTCACAATAACCCTGTGTGGATTGATCAGTGGCCTCTCCCTTCTATAAAGCTTGAAGCCTTACATTCTCTTGTTCAAGAACAATTAGATAAAGGTCATCTAGAACCTTCATTGAGTCCATATAATACCCCAGTTTTTGTTATCAAAAAGAAAAATGGCGCTTGGCGCCTTCTTCAGGATTTAAGGGCTGTGAATTCGGTCCTCCTTCCAATGGGACCCCTGCAATGTGGTCTTCCAAATCCTAACATAATTCCTCAAGAGTATGACCTTATCATTATTGATTTAAAAGACTGTTTTTTCTCCATTCCATTACACCAGTCAGATAGAAAATTATTTGCTTTTACAGTACCAACTTTAAATAATCAGAGACCTACCAAACGATATCAATGGAAAGTCTTACCACAAGGCATGTTAAACAGTCCAACTATGTGCCAATTTTTTATGGATTTAGCCTTGCAACCATACAGGGACAGATATCCTCATTTTTTAATCTATCATTACATGGATGATATATTGGTATCTGCACCTGGCCCAAAGGGCACGGTATTAAAAACTCTGCCGTGCCTGACCTCCATTCTAGGTAAAGCAGGACTCACAATAGCCCCAGAAAAAGTACAATCCAAACCACCCTTTTCCTATTTAGGTCACAAGTTACTTGCTTCAGCTGCTGTTCCTTCCCTTCCCCTCCCAACACTTCCCCCGAAACCCACACTTGTGACCTTACAACAGTTCCTAGGAACCTTAAATTGGGCACGTCCTTATTTGGGTTTGACCACAGCTACATTAGCTCCTCTCTTTAATGCTCTTACACAAGGTAAAGCCCCTTCTGATGTTATCATTCTAAATAAAGAGCAGTTGCAGGCATTAAAAGACGTTTCTCATTCACTGGCTACTCGATGGGTGGATCGAGCTATAGAGAATTGCCCTTTATCAATTGCTTTACTAAATACTGTTCAAAGACCTACAGCTGTTATAATGCAATCTCATCAAACACAGGTTCTGATTTTAGAATGGCTTCATTTGTCTCACACCCCACGGACCACAATCACCAGTAAAGCCTCTGCATATTCCCAGTTGATCTTTAAAGGTCGACAAAGATGTAAACAACTCATGGGATGTGAGCCTGTTTCAATATTCACTCCTTGCTCACTGACCACGTGGGAAATGCTATGGTGTAATTCAGAAGAACTACAATACGCTTTAGAAGAATGGCCAGGGCAAACTTCTTGCCATTTACCAGCAGACCCACGTTTCACTTTTCTTAAAACTTTCCCTTTTGAATGGCAATCCCCTCTCTCAATATGTCCATTAGTAGATGCACCTACGCTTTATGCAGATGGGGGGAAAGTGTATGGTGCTTGTGCATGGAACCAGGAGGGAGAGTGGAAAACTAAAATTACCCCTCCGCAATTTTCTGCTCAACAGGCAGAACTTGCTGCATCTCTTATTGCATCTCCTTTTAATTAAATAGTTGATTCCTTGTACGTTTCTCAGATTTTGAAAAATATATATCAAGGCTATTTATCTCCTAGCATATCTGTTCCTTTGTTAAAATTGATGATTCCTATACAACAATGTATCAACAGTCATAGGCATCCATTCTTTGTAGCACATATCAGGAGCCACCAACCTCTTCCTGGTATTTTACAGGAGGGAAACAAGGTGGCAGCTGCAGCTGCATCAGGTAAATTAATTTGTAATCTGACAGCAGCACAAAGCCATGACTATTTTCACCAAAATAAAAAAGCATTACAAAAACAATTTTCTCTAACTCAGGCAGAAGCTGCTGCCATCATTCAACAATGCCCCACATGTAGTAAGCAAGGACATTCCATTCCCATAGGAGTAAATCCTAGAGGATTGAAAGCTTGTGAAATTTGGCAAATGGATGTAACTCAATATCCACCTTTTGCCCCTTGGAAATATTTGCACGTTTCCATCGATACATATTCAGGATTTATTCTGGCTACTCCTCAAAGGGGAGAAGCTGTAAAACATGTCATCAATCATTCAATTCGTACCTTTGCCTCGCTGAGACATCCAAAAGAAATCAAAACAGACAATGGACCTGCCTATACGAGTTCTGCTTTCCAGGACTTCTGTAATAGATGGGATGTAACTCACAAGTTTGGGATTCCCTATAACAGCCAGGGGCAGGCTATTGTGGAACGAGCTCACTTATCTCTGAAACGTGCTCTTGATCGCTATTCGTTGCGGGAAAAACCTCCCAACCTCCCAGCATTGCAAAATTCTCTTAACATTTGTCTTTACACTTTAAATTTTCTTAATCTGACTGGCATTCCTCCTACTTCTGCTGCCTCACGTCATTTTTCCTCCCCTTCACCCCCTCCTAACAGACCTCTGGTACATTATCGCAGATTGCCAGATCCCGCCTGGCAGGGTCCTGCTGAGCTTCTCACCTGGGGACGAGGCTACGCTGCGATTTTACTACCAGACAAAACCACTTGCTGGGTCCCTGGTCGGGTGGTAAGACCCTATCATGGGAATTCCTCTGCTACATCTGCATCTTAAACTCTTCCTGATATTCTTGCCTATATCCTCTTTGCAATTTCTACCTTATTCATATCCTACTTATACCTTTGTTCAACATGGTCATTGGACCACATTAGATTTTCGCTTTATTAATTATGATAATGACTGTCCTATTGTCTGTTGGCATAATAATCTTCCCGTAAATCTATCTCCTTACATTTACACATACTTCAACAAAACCTATGCTTCCTGTCAAAAGATTATTCCTGTAAAAGCCACTTCATTAACAGAAGGCTATTATACTTGTTCTATGAGGGTACGTCATGAAAATGCTACCCATAGCTTTCACTCTGTCACTTCTGTTTTGTTTACAGAACACTCTATCACTCGCTCTTTTGTTCCTTCTTTACTCTTCCTATGGAAAAGAACCTTAAAATCTTTTCCTCTATTCAAGCTAGATATAGGGGGACCTAAATGTCCTTCTCTTGCATTATGGGTTCCTCCAACCCAATTAACATCCTTGATGAATGATCAAATTAATCTTCATTGTCATTATTGTAATTATTATCCCTTTTCTACTAATTGCATTCCCTTTTCATCTCTTAAATGTTCTACAACTAACTTGTCCATAGTCCTCTCTCCTACTTGTAATGCTTTTATATACCCAAACTCTGATCCTGTCAACAAACAACGCTTCAAAAGAACTGTCCATGACGATCCACAGAAGCCTCATAGAAAATATAATATTACTTGGACTATAAAAGATTTTCAAGGCATTCCTTTAAGCTCTACAACCAATTCTTCTCGCATAGAAGACTTCTACCCATCACTTCAATTTGATTTGGCAGAAATGCTTGTAGGCTCCACCGCCTACAACTCACCTTCTCATCCAACTGAGCCTAGTCATAGAGTGGTAAATAAATATAGGTTTTATGTATGCCCCGGACAGCCCGTTTCCAACACTCAGACCCCTGCCCAACGACTTCTCGACTGCGGGGGGTCATCGGATTACTTTTGCAAAGCCTGGTCATGTGTTTCAACTGGACATATTTATTGGGATCCGGGCACTAAGGGTGATCTCATTACTGTCACTCGCACCACATGGGACATTCCATGCAGTGATAAAAAATTACCCAAATGCAACCCGGTAACCATAAGGTTCACGGACCAAGGCAAGAAAAGTACTCTATGGGACACTGGCTTGAAATGGGGTGCCCGCCTAAAAGGAGTCTGGCCAGAAAAGCATTATGGAAATATTTTTTACATTCAACGTCACATTGAACTCCCTCGCTCTAACCCGGTGGGACCACATGAAAAGGTTATTAAATCCCCATTCTTGCAACCCATAACACAGGCAGTTAACCCATTGATTCCAATGATCAAAGCTTCCTATGCCTTGCTGAACTCTTCAAACTCATCAATTGCCTCCACATGTTGGCTTTGTATTTCTGCCTCTCCACCTTTTTACGAAGCCATCGCTTCCCAAGAATCCATTGCTAATTCCACATCAGACGAACGTTGCCGTTGGAGGAACTCCACGATTACTGTTTCTTCCATCACTGGAGTTGGTTGTTGCTTAGGAAATATTCCATCCAATTACTCACAATATTGTCATAATGTTTCTAATGGCTATCATTGTGATGTATATCTTCCTAAGAACCGCCTTGGCCGCTTCCACACCATCGGAGGATACTCTGCAGTCTACACCACTTCAGGAGGAAATTTAACATCACGCCTGAAAGGAATGTATTTTATCCCTGGCAAGAACTCTGTCTGGGCTTGTTCCACCGGTCTCACAGCATGTGTCTATGGGGATGAACTTATTAAATCCAAATCATTTTGCATTCAAGTATGGCTTGTACCAAAAATTAATGTGTATAACTCTGATGATTTTATATCCCTACAGGCACCCATGGAATACCCCCTCAGAGCAAAGCGAGAAATTATTAGTACTCTCACTCTAGGTTTACTGCTTGCTCTGGGCACCACGGGTGCAGCCACGGGCATTGCAGGACTAGCTGTCTCTGAACAAAAAATTACAGCTCTAGGTTCAGTCATTGATGATGATTTGTTACGAATTGAGAAGTCAATTACAGCTTTGCAAAACTCCTTGACTTCCCTCTCAGAAGTGGTCTTGCAGAATCGCAGAGGTTTAGATCTGTTATTTTTAAAACAAGGGGGATTGTGTGCTGCGCTAAAAGAAGAATGTTGTTTTTATGCTGATAATAGAGGGATTGTGTTGGATTCTATGAAGGAATTAGAAAAACACTTAAAAGACAGAGAAAACGAAAGGTTAAACATGTATAATTGGTATCAAGGCTTGTTTTCTATTTCACCATGGCTTACAACCCTTATAACTGCATTGGCAGGACCATTAATAATCATTATATTGATATGTATTATAGGACCTTGTTGTTTTAATAGAATATTGCAATTTTTGAAAAATCAATTATCCTCTATAACTGCTAATGTTAATGTGTTATTGCAAGCTCATGTTAAGCCCTTAACACCGGATGAAAAAATGTCATTGCTGAGTTACCGCTCCTTGGACAACCCTGATGCTGACGGATAGCACTCCTGCCTAGATGACTGGGACGGTGAACATTTTAGAAAAAAGGTTCCTGTCTTCTTGGACAAGGAAGAAGATTCGTCATAAAAAATACAAACAGAGGAGATGTTGTAACTATGTATCATTTATGTGTTTGCAACTGTATATCAATGCAACTATGGATCATTCAGACATTTCAACATTGTATCATTTCACGTGTAATCATTAAGCTTCTGTCTTCTCAGTGACCTTTTACAGGGCACGTACAGAGACAAGGAGTCAAACATTTGCAGAAATGGTTTATTCACTTGGGATTACATTGTCTGGCATGCAGCTTTGTGAAGAAGAAATATCCTGATCAAATATAAATCTTGCCATCCTGTCTGTCCTGATATCCTGCTGTTGTTTGAGTCATTGTTAAATTTGTACATTCCGTCTGACCTAGGCTTAACCTAGGTTCTGAATAAACAATCACCCCCTTTTGAATGAGCATAATAAAAGAGCTTGTATCCAGTCATTCTGGGCACACTCATCGCGAGGAACTTCGTCTCCTGTCGTTTCTCTCTCCTTCGCTCCCTATCATGAGACGCCCATCTGATGCGGGATAGCAGATACCGCAAGATCTGTTTGAAATGTCACTGTCTATCTCACTGTCTATAAATTATAAGGAATTCAATATTGTGTTATCTTGATGTATGAGTACATTCATTCTCTCTAATATGTTGATAGGCTCAAAAATAGGTCCAGCAATGTTGCACAAATTCATCCAATATATCTGTGTGATTAACTTTATCTCTTGTCCATTGTGGATCATACCTTACTTTCTCTATCTGGCTATATTCAACAATAGAATGTATTACAGTTTTTTCCTCCCTATAATAATGTTGCTAATAAAAAAGGAAATAATTTTCTAGAAATAAAAAGCTGGAAAATCTTTTCCTCTGTAATGTAAATTTAAGATTTACTCCACTATTGATATTTACTTGAAGCTGTGATCATTGTGATGATTCTAAAAGCCATTGTTATTCATTTTAAATCTCTTCTGTTAGGCGATCTCTTCTGTTTACCATTGATTTGCAGCATGTAATCTCATATTGTTAAACAAAATATGAAATAACTAGAATAGCTTTTAAATTTATTTTATTATGCTTTGGAAACTAAATATACTGTTGATAGTCCTCGACTTATGACCACAACTGATCCTGGAATTTTGGTTATAAGTCACTGCAATCATTTAGCAAAGCATTCACATGACTGCCCCACTCAACAACTGCAATCCAAGCTCTTCCTGTAATGGTTATTAAGTAAATGTGGAAAAGGGCCTGAGGGCATGGTGAAAGCCCTAAGAGGCCTGGTGTCCACTGGCACACTGAAACTTACCATGGATTGGGAGACATCAGCCAGCTAGATCCACCCGTGTGCATATTCTCTCCCTCCACTACTACACACAGGTCCACTTTGCATTCCATCACCTTGTTCCATCCTGCATGTGGGCCCATTCTCAATGTGGTTTGGAAGTCTCCTTCTCCAAACTGCATGATTTGGAGAAGCAACTTTCCAAACCATTGTGAGAATGATGGCATAGTGTTTTCTCCTCTGGAGAGGAAAACTCTAGCAACTCCAAGCATTCTGAAAGTCTCTGGTTCTCAATAATTCAGAATGCTGTGGATCAGAGTCTTTACTGTTTTCTCCTTTGGAATATCTTTTGCTAGCATCCTTCTCTCTGATGGAGGGAACATTGGTGAAGCCAGGATTCTGAAAGGTTCTGCTCAGAGCCTTTCAAAATGTTGACTTTGCTAATGTCTTTGCCAGATTAGAGATCCTAGTATGCCAGCAAAGGCATCCCATAATTGAAGTTCTGTTACCAGGAATTTCAGATTCAAGCCTATAAGTTAATTATTATTATTAAATAATTTCTTCCATTTCATAGCCATGAACAAAAACTGTGATTTATACTCACAGAATTTTAACTTTGATTTCGTCCCATTAGGCTTATTTATTGATTGCATTTATAATCTGTGTTCTGTCAGACACCTGAACAAATATCTTGCTGAGGCAGTAATTTATGAACTAATTGGTTGCAAACCTGTCAAAAGTTCAATGACCTAGTTATTGAAGCAAAATACTTATATGCATTACTTTGAAGCAAAATAGTTATTTGCATTACTAAGTTAAATTTGAGTTTTCTGGAGATTGTCTTTCTTTTGTTATTTAAGAAAATGAAAGGAATAAAAACATATGTAGACCAGTAAGAATAAAGCAGTGTCACAGTGATTAAATGTTGATATGGACTACACAGAAGTCACTTTTGAAAACAAATTCTGCAACATAGAGTTATTGCTGTAGAAATAAAAGGGGAAATTATCATGCAGTGTTTATCAAATTTGGCAGCTTTAAGATATGCAGATTTCATCTCCCAGAATTTCCCAGCCAGGTAAAAACATTGCCCTGATGTTTTTTACCCTGAGCTCTTAGAAAAAAGGCAGGCGATAAAAATATGGAACAAATATAACTGATACATATTCAATTTTTTTAAAAAAACTTTTTGCTCAGTACAGATAGTCCTCAATGTATGGCCACAATTGTAAATCCTGCAGTTGTTAATAACATGGTTGCTAAGTGAATATGAGTTCCCCATCGACTTTGCTTATTAGAAGGTTACAAAAGGTGATCATATGACTTCAGGATACTGCAACCATTATGAATATGAGTTAGTTGCCATCTGAATTTTGATCATGTTATTATATGCCTACAATGGTCATAAGTATTTAAAACCGATAAGTCACTTCTTTCAGTGCCATTATAACTTGGAACAGTCATAAGGTCTGTCCCACTGCACTTATGGATGCAAAGAGGATGTAAAACGTTAAAAAAAGCTTGCCACCCGTTGGAAAATGCTATGCATACGTTGTGTACTTACTGCATACGTGTTTCATACGCTCTATCCGTCAAGCATCCGTCCACTGCGATTTCATCTGCGCAAGAAGTTTTGAGCTGCACAAAACTTTGTAAACGGATGAACTTTCTGCCGTGTACGATGTACATCTGTGACATATACGGATAACAAACGTTCTGTGTCCGTTATCATCCATTAAACATCCGCTGTATCCTCTCTGAATCCTCTGGCCATCCCCTCAACTCACATCTGCTGCAGCTGAAAATGGAAAGAGGGAGGAAACAAAAGGTACATGGAACAACTACACAGCGTCAGTAGCATGGAAATAGAAAGGTAAGCGTATGCATCTTGTATATAAAGGATTAAAAACGGACAAAACATTTGTTTCTGGGATGTATCTCGTATATTTAGGATGTCTGGAGGATGTCTCGAGTATGTAGAAGGACACCTAGCGGACAACCGATATTTTCTATAAAAAGGGGGAGAAAATCATCTGGATCTCAGTATGAGTCCAGCAGCCGTGGTGCACAGACCTCTTCACCCTTGGTCTTGATCTTCAACATCATCAATTGTTCTCCACCATGAATGATGACACAGTCCGTATGATAGCTGCGCTCATTCATCACCAGAACCAAAACCTGTTCAAACTGCATCATGTTTTACACAGAAGGAGAAGAAGGAGATGTCCAAGAACTGTGTGGGTCCGAGGATGGATCGTGAGAAGAATGGAGTTTGGACTGTATGACCAGTTGATGGTGGAGCTGAGGAATGAAGACCCTCGTGCATTCCATCACTTCATGAGGATACCACCAGCCATTTTTGATGAATTTGTAGAGCATCTGAGATCCAGGTTGACCAAGCCTAGCACCAACTTTCATCCCAACCTGGACCCTGGACTGAAGGTGGCACTGACTCTATGGCCCCTGGCCCCTGGAACCACATACAGAAACATGCAGTATGCATGGAGGGTGCCACACAACAGCATCAGCAAAGTGGTCAGAGAAGTGGTACAGACCATAATTGAAGAATACATGGAGAAGCTCCTCAGGTGCCCCACCACTGAACAAGGCTGGAGAAAACTTGCAGAAGAGTAGTATCAGAGGTGGAACTTTCCCCACACCATTGGAGCCATAGATGGGAAGCACGTGGCCTGCAAAGCTCCAGCCAACTCAGGGTCCACATTACAACTACAAGGGCTTCTTCAGTATCATCCTCTTTGCCATGGTCGATGCTGACTACAAGTTCATCTACATCGATGCTTCAGGCAATGGGTCAGCTTCAGATGGCCAGGTATACAATGCCAGTGACCTCAAGGATGGGCTGGAACGCAACCTTATCATGGGTTTTCCAGGTCCAGACCCCCGACCCAATGACACACAAGATGTGCCCTACTTCATCGTGGGTGATAACGCCTTCTCCCTCAGAACCTACCTCATGAAGCTGTACAGTTCAAGATACCTCACCCGTGAAGAGAGGATCTTCAACTACAGGCTGTCCAGGGCAAGACGGGTGGTGGAGAACGCCTTTGGCATCCTGGCCAACAGGTTCCAGATACTTCTCACCACCATGCAGCATGACCCAGAGACTGTGAGGAGCATCGTGGAAACTTGCTGCATCCTGCACAATCTCATGCGCACCCGCTACCCAGTGTTGCAGAATAGACTTGTCAACCATCAAAAAGGCAATGGGGACATGGAGCCTGGTGAAAGGAGGCAAGGACGTAACCTGATAGACACTGTGGATGTTCAAGGCCCCAACAGAGCTTCACGTGAAGGGAAGAAGCAGCGCAACCTACTGAGACACTGGTGCAACTCCCTAGCTGGAGCAGTGGAGTGGCAAGACAGGATGATAGATGATTAATGGATGCTTCCTTGAGGCTGTCGCATAACACTGATGAGATTGTGCCACGTATGTTGAGTGGTCCTACAATGAATAGGGCATTAATAAAGAGCTTTGTTTATTTTAAAACGTGTTGATCAATGAATAAATTGTTATTGATAAAAAAGGTCCGTATATGTGGCAGCTGGGATGGTAGACCATACAGTCCCACTATGCTTGCATTGGAGGTTTATCTATCCCACAACTATCCTTATCTATCCCACAAGCATGCAAAGGCTTAACGATTTTTTCAAAGTTTTCACCAACACTTAAGTAAACAAAATGAACCAAGTAAACTTTATTAAGTGTCTTAAGCAAAGATAAACTTTATTAAACAAGTAAACAACTCAGTCTCTGAGACTATTCTGAGTCAGAATAGACTATTCTGCGTGCGTGCTGCATCCTTTTATAGTCACGGAGCTGACGCAATTCATACTCCCCGCATGCGCAGTGAACGCTTTGCATCCGATATACATCTGCGCGGCATCCCCTTTGTTTCCTATAGGCATCCGTGATGCGTCCGCTTCGTCCCCTATGCATCCGCCCCTTCCGCTATGCGTCCGCTTCGAAATTCTCCACTTCCATCCTCTTTCATCCACTGGGCTTCCTATGAACATCTGTTTAACATCCCCACTACATACTACCCACGTCCATTCTTTTCCATTCTTTTCCATTCTGTTTATGCAAATTTTCACCACTTTTTGGAGTGGATGACAACGGATGGAGCCACCCCCAAAATTTTGCTCATCCGCTGTGTCCTTTATGCATACGTTTTGCGTCCATCGGCCAGTGGGACTGGGCCTTAAATGAACTGTTGTAAATTAAGGAATACATGTATTCAGTTCATGAGTATCAAACTGTGAATTTGCATAAACCCTCTTCCTTGCATACATGCCTGCGTCATTTGATTTCTGGTCTGTAGTGATATAGTTTATTAACATTTTATGTGCAGATAATAGGTACCACTAATTATGATATGTTTCCAATGAATCAGAAACCAAAGTTGGAAATTGTTCTGGTTTGGTGGTAAATCATTAGTTTAATTATAATTTATCCAATTTTGCTCCTCTAGGCCATGAATGCTCTGAATTAGGAGATGGAGGAGAAATAAAGGTAAAGAAAAGAAAACAAGACAAAGAGGGCTTTAGCTATAACATGCAGAGAGATTTCTGCAGGATTTATGGAATGAAATTGTACAAATTGCTCTTTGGAATGCTGCTGCCTGTTTGACAGCCCCATTTAAGTCCACAGCATTATCATTCAAAGTTTTTCTTTATAGTGGGCCCCATGGAATTTTACATTAGACAAGGAAAGAGAGGTCATATTATATTTTAGCTTAAGAAATCTGTGATTTCCTTTGATCTATGGATCTCTTAATTTCAGTATCAGTATTGTTATATTAAATGTACACCTTGTTTCATTTCTAATTTTGAAATTGTTATACCTCAATCACAGACCTTTTTCAGTGAGGCTTACAATATACTTTATTAGCTATCTTGAAGAAGCCATCCTTTCCAGTTTTTACATACCAAGCCTGAAGGATTCCTCAACCTGTAGAAGAAAACAAAAATCTGTCAAAATGATAAAGTCTAACTTTAAATCAGACTACGGCATATATATTTGTGTGTGCTCAAATACAGATACAGACATTGGTTTTAAAGGATGTTGTTTATGTATGTTGCTATGCCCTGTACATTCCAAAGGGACTTACAAGCGAGGGACAATATATGATCAACAGATCATTTTTGTTTTTACAAGCTGAAATAAGCAGGTTAAAACAAGATACTGGCTCTTCTGCTGAACAGTTGAATATATATTGGCCAAAGTAAAGGCACTTGTGCAGAAGCAACATTTGGCTCTAGCTTAGTTTGGCTGGCTAGAGACATTTCTTAATTTTAATAATAGCCTTTCAGATGTATTGCAATTATCGTAAAGTTATCAGAATTCTCAGCAAGGGTTTCCAGCACACTGGAAATCCTGGGAATTCTAATAGAATTTTACAGTATTGAAAACAATAAATATTGTAATGCAGCAAATTTCTGTGTAAGAATCCTGTTTCAAGAGCTTTGGAAACTGAAAGAGTTTTAAACCTACCCACCCCAAATCCCTGACTTGCAATCAGTAAATGGCAGGAATATCTGAAGCTCAAGAAAATCAGCTGGGAGGAACCAGTAAGAAACAGTAACGTTCTTAGGTGGGTTTATTAAAGGAAAGAAAGAGGGGGGGCAGCTCAATTTGGCTTTTGTTTTTGTTCCCTGCTTGAACAAAGGTTGGAAAAGCTCTGGTTGGTGAAGCCAAAGAAAGGGATTTGATTTGGTTGGAAATCAAAAACATTAAACAGCTGGCTAGAGACTAATGAAGCTAGAAGTGAATTGGAATTTTGATTTATTTTGTAGACTGTGATCTGTGTCTTCATTGTATGCCTAAATATGTAGTCTACAAATGGCCTGTTCAGATGTAATTTTTTTTCTTCCTTGAAAAGAGATCTTGAGGTGCCACAGTTATAAGAGTTTGTGGCTGGTAAGGAAGAGAGAATGTGAAAGTGAACAAGTCAATTGATAGATTATCTCATAAACAGCAACTCAACCCAGTTGTGGAAGTATCTGGGAAAAAGCATTTCAAAATATTAAGAAACACTGCTTGAATTAACATTTCGAGGCTGGAAAATTCTTAACAGTTATCAAGATTCTGTATTAATCTCAGGCTAGCATTAAAGATAATTTACTGAAATCTGTGTAATTCTTGCTTTCTGGTCATGCTAGCTATGTGGGACTTGAAAAGAGCTGAGAAATCTTTGTTCTAAATCAGAGGTGTTAAACTCACATCATCCTGTGACATATTGGGACTTTTTTCCCCTTCACTAAACCGGACATGGGTGGGGCCAGCACATAATGCTAGTTTGACAGTCCTGTCTAAATCAGCCATAGGAATATTAGTGCACTGTGCACTCATGCAAGTGCCATTGATTGTATGTATGAATGTGTAAGTTTTATATCCCACCTCTTTTCAAGGAATTCAAGGTGGTATATGTGGCATATGTTCCTCCATTATTTCCCTAAACCAAGCAACTTGAGAGGTAGTCACTCAACTGAGCTTTCATGGAGTGGGTGGAATTTAGCCTATTTACAGCAAAGTCTATGGTTCAACTGCTCTAGAGACACATTATGAAGCAGATATTTTGCCAATTATTGTTGGTTCAATGGTATTGGAAAACAAAATAGATTGATTCTCAGGAATGATCTATGATATGACAGACCTAGAATGCCATTGTCACGATAGTTTTCCTTTAGCACAATTCAGGTTTTAATCAGTTGGTTGCAGCCCATACTGAAAAGTGATACAGACAATATGGTGCAGATAGCCACCAACCAAGAACAGTTATTGACTATCAACAACAAATCTTGAAATGATGATATACGTAAATACAATAACAAAATTTGGATAGATCTGAATACCACAGCTTCCAAGCCTACTCTGGCAGTGTAGGAGCCAATAATGTTCCTTCACAAAATCAGAGGATATAGCTGCTTATTTTCCATGTAATATATGTGATCATCTGTCACATACAGATGCCCCACAATACTTAACACTAGACAAACTAGCCAATCTCTGTGACCTATCAATGCGTCCATCCATCAACTCTGAATTCTAACAGCAATGACAATTTCCAGAAAGTAATGGATTTTAATTTCAATTATCCAGGACTTGCAATCCTTGCCCTCAAAAATTGTCCTTTTTTAAAATAAAAGGAATGTACTAAGATTGGATCTTTGTAAGATAATTGAGACTGTCTTCCTTAAGAGGATTAATGTTTTAGTTCTCACAGTAAAAAAATATATCAAGGCTTTATTTGCATTAAGTAGCAGGATAAGAATATGCCACACCTATTTGCTTTTTTGATAATGGTAACTAGCCAAGGTAATTCTTTTTCACCCATCTTAATTAGCTGGTAGTCACAGCTGTATAGGTAGTCCTTGGGTTATGACCAGTGGTGAGATTCAAGTAATTTAACAAGCATTTTTTCTTCCTAGGACTGGTTGGGTGGGCATGGCGGGGGGGTATAATGTGACTGATTGGGCATGGCCAACTTGATGTCACAGCAAGGTAGGGCGGTGCAAGCAGGATGATGCTGCAGAAACAGGGTAATTTCCTACATGCATTAAGAGCCCTCCACCCCCTGGACTGACAAACCCATCCATCTAAAGATTGTGACTGCCTACAGAGCCTTCTGGTGCACGCTGGCAAAAGGAGGCTGGGGGGGGGGGAGAGAAAGGCTGACCAAAATGCCCCTTTTCTGCTTCTATTGGGCTGCCACACTGGTTCGGAATGGGGTGGTAGGGAAAAAAAGCAAAAAGCCCACTTGGTCCGTACTTACTAGCACAATGGCAAATCTGTCTTCCAGTTCACCTGTTTGGGCATTGGGAGCTTGAGGGGCAGAATGTGTGTCCTGAAATCCATCTGCTGCTCCTCCAAGCCCACCTTTGGCTGCAGCCCACCATCCAGATACTCAGCCACCAGAGGGCTAACAAGGCATGCAATATGTATTCTCCAAGCTTAAACCACCTTTTAACTTTGCAGAAGACTTTTGAATCCTTCAGCCAATCAAATCAGCACAATATGTCTCTATCAGACAGTAACCAAAAGTCTGAAGCTTTTTTCACTTGCTCCTATCACTTCCCAGTTTCATCCTACATAGATTAAGTGAAGGGTAGAAACCAACTTTCTAAGATACTCAATAGCCTCCTTCCAGCCTTCTGTCTTAGTCCCGAAGCGTGGTCTTCAGAGTTGCAGTGATCTTGGCCTCTGGATATTGCTGCTTAATGCAGTGTCCACTTGTAATAAGTCCCACCTTATCCATGATTTTGGATAAAAAGATAATCTGGTAGGCATTACCAAAATTAGATGGCATAAAAGATTGCGTGTGTCTCTTGTTAGAAATGTGATCTCCTAGGATTCAGAGGTGGCAACAACTGTGAACCCAGGGCAGGTGTGTAGGAGTGGCAGCTGTCATATGAGAATCTTTTCAGGTGCTGCTACAGACATAGCTGGATTTGAGATCCTGTTTGTGAAACAAAATCTTAAGACTCAGATGGGTTTGCTGCTCATATACCAGGCTCCATTCTGCATAACTCCCTGCCTGAGCATCCATCCATCTATCTGTATCTCCCTCCCTCAAATTTCTATAGCTAACCATCTCAATCAAGTTGGCAATGAAGTTCTGTAGACTGGTGATTCAGGCGGATTTCAACTTACATTCTCTGTGTTTGGAGTCAAAGGCAGCTCAGGAGTTTGTAACACTATGGCATCCAAATTATTAATGGGTGAATCACAATGACAGTTACACGGTTTTGGGGTATGTTATCACCAGTTTCTGCCACTGGCAGATCACTCCGTTCTATTGCAGAGAGAATGGATCTAAATGATGATTGATTGATTTGATGGATTGATGGATTGATTTGACCTAAGGTGAATGATGGACCCAAACAGGTTTCAGAAGAACTTGGGGTTGGTCCAAAACTCTGAGGTTTTAGTCACTGCCTGGAATGAGCAGATGATAACAGTCTTAGTTGTCCCTCCTGCAAACTCACTGTGGTTAGGGAACTTTAGGAGATGAAAAGATGTACCTAGAGATGCCTAGAGCACCACTACAGGAAGATGAGTGAGTTGAGAATGGGCAAGAGCTTTTGTTAAGACTTGTCTGGTGGCAGAAAGTGTGAACTTACCCACCACCCTACCATTAGGACTGGGATGCTAGGGGAATCCAGTATATGTGAATGTTTTATGGAATTATCAAATGTGCTTTTTTTCCAGAAAGCAATTGGACTTTGTTTTTTTTCCTTGAAGATGTTTCTCTTCTCATCCAAGAAACTTCATTGGTTCTGGCAAGATGGGCGGGGCAGATGGAAGGATTATTGCTGACAGTATGGGTGGGGATGGAAAGATCCTGGGGGTTTTGCAATCATCTGGTTGTTAGTACTCTGAGATCCATTGAGGCTACTTGGGGGTTTATCTGTGCCTTCAGGATCAGAGTATAAGTGGAAGTGGAAGTGGAATCTTCTTGGAACTGCTGAAAGAATTGTGTTGTAGACAGGAGATAGGTGGTGTCATATCCCTCCTCCTCTGCCGAGAAAAGACTGCTCAATTTTAACACAGATAGTCTCATTTGCCCCTCTTTCAAACCAATGATCCTCTCTATCCAGAATGTGGACTTTGCTGTCTTCAAAAGAGTGATATGTGCCGTGCATTTGTGAAGTGGTTGTTTTGTTTCCCCAATGTACAGATCTGCTCATGTCTCACTGCATTGTATTGCATATATAGCACATTGCTCAGGTAGTAGGAAGTCTAAGAAGAAGAATAGTATGTTGTGCTGATTGAAAATCCTCCTGAGCTTCTCTTATATTCCTGCAATGTATCCAATGACAATGTTGCTTCATTTGTTGTTCTCTTCTTTATCTGTTGTGGAGGAATTCCTGCTGGGCCTTTGTCTGAATTTGATGAAAGCCAAGTTGGGATAGCCACACGATCTGAGGATTTCCTTGACATGTTTTAGTTCTTTTTCTTTTCCTTCTTTCCCAGGAAGCAAACTTTCAGCCCAGTGGTGTACGGTTTTGATCACTCCCATTTTGTGCTCCGGTGGGTGGTAAGGATCAAAATGTAAATATACTAATCTGTGTGTGTGTGTGTTTGTGTGTGTGGGAGTATTATATAAATTTCAGTGTTAAGGTTTCTGTCTTCCTTAACGTGCACTGCAGTCCAGGAAAGCCGGATTTCCTTTCCTTAAGAAAGCCTTCCTTCCTTAGTGTGCAGTGCAGTCTGCACCAACCTGCCAAAACCAATGAAGCTTCTTCTTTAAGGAAAAAAAAAACTAAAAATCCAGTTGCCTTTTGAAAAAAAGCACCTTTGAGACAACCCATGATCTGGATGACTGAGAATCTTCATACACGTTTTATGGAATTCTTTTGTGTTTTGTGCTTAGTCAGTTATTTAGTTGGTTTTTATATTGTAGTATTTAGTGGGTTAGGGCATTTATATTGGTTTGTATGTGTTGTTTGCTCTCCAGAGTTATGTATTTAAGCTAGGTAAATTTTCTAAATAAATAAATAAATGTTTGTCTGTGTGTGTGTGTATGTATGTATGTGTTTGTGTGTGTATATGTATATAAAAACAACATGTGTACTTTATGTTAGAAATATTTCGCAGAATGCTAGACTATGTAGAACATTGTTTGTCATTTTTTACTCCAAGGCATTGACTTTTCATAAGACAATATGCTTATTAATATTTTATGAAGACATGTCTTCAAACTCTTGCTGTAGATATAAAAGCTTTTTTCCTATGAAAAATGAGAAACAAATGTTTCCTGGATTGTTTTTTCATGAAAAATATACAAAGCTAAGTTGTACATTGAAAATTAGTTTATAAATATTAGTTGTTTTTGATAGTAAAAGTTTCAAACAGGGGTAAGGGAATGAATGCCTTTGGCGTTTGCATAGAGGGAGTGGGATGTTAATTAAAAAAACCAATGTCCAGCAACAAATGAACAGCAGATGGCACTCTTCTGTAACCATGCAGTTATTTTGGCTATTATTATTTCAGCTTTAATATGTTTTTTATGATTTTTGAAGAAGTACGTTTTGAAATGATATTTTAGAAGGATAGATAATTGCTATATTATGAAGTAAAATTATTTTTGCAACACAAACAAAAGAACGGAATAATGGTCAGATCAGATTGCAGTATTTACTTAGCAACAGAAGCTTTCTTGCTTACGAGCTTTAACTCAGGTGGTCAGTCATGAAAAGCAGTCTCTTCTTGAGATATTGCTTATCTCTGCATTAGATCAAACTATTTTAATTCTGTACTTGTTACAGGACAGGAAAGGCAGTGACACTGAAACAAGTACATGGCCTTCCAAATAGTTTCAAAATGGATCTTCTAAAAACTAAGGAATGCGCCTGATTTTGAAATCTAGTTCTTATAAATAGCAAAGGAGATGAAAAACTGTACGATATCACCTACTCTTTATAGATAGGATCTGGGGAACCAAAAGAGTGGATTAGACAGCAAACTATACTGTGCAGACTAATGGCATAGCTTATAGATGTTGAGACGATTCCCAAGCGGCTGCCAGAAATTCAGAATGCTTTTTCAGTTTCTCTGGTGCCATTAGATGTTA
Source organism: Laticauda colubrina (assembly GCA_015471245.1). NCBI lineage: Eukaryota > Metazoa > Chordata > Lepidosauria > Squamata > Elapidae > Laticauda > Laticauda colubrina. The sequence continues at coordinate 23,977,493 of BLBF01000022.1, read as the reverse complement.
AGATGAATGGAGATCCGCCTTAAGTTATAGCAGCTGAAACTGATAGAGTCAGCATGCTATCTCGAAATCAAGATGTAAATAAAGCTGGCTAAGTATGGGAGAAAGTAGTGTCTTTAATAAAAGCTCTTAAGGAGACTCACCTCAGATATAAAGGCCATTATATAAAATTAGTTGCTGGAATAGAAGGTGCTGTCAATACTGTATTTAAAAGAAGAACTACTCGTGCTCTTGGATGTTTTTCTAAATGCTAAGTGATCTCATCTATCTGTGTTTAGTATGAAGTTGGGCTCAGAAATAGATCACATGATTTGTTAACCCTTTTCTTAATTATGGATTAATGTAAACCTTTCCTTTATTATACAGAGAGAGAGAAATACATACATACATACATACATCTCCAGAACTTAAACTATATTATCCACTTAGCTTTAGTTAGCCTCTGCTAATGTTGTCAGAGCGTAAAAACTACCTTGAAGAGATATTCGCCTTTATGCATCATTAATCAATTTAGCCATTGCTAAATATATATCCCCATCCATTTGCTTCATTCTCTACTGCTGTGGAAAGACAAAAAGCACATCAGTATAAAATACAGCAACCTCATTTGCTTTTAGATTTTTAAAATTAATATAGAAGGATTTATAATTGCATTTTTCACACGTTTTTCTTTCTTCACAAGATAATTTTTAAGTTTTGTGCTGTATACTTTTGAATATTTAAAATATCTCTCTAAATCAGGGGTGTCAAACTGCAGCCCATGGGCCAGATGCTTCATGCACAGGCCACACTCATCCCAGCTCTGCGAATGGGAAAAATGCTGTGAAATATCATGTGACAGCTATGAAATATCATGTGACAGTAATATGACATGGCGAGTTTGACCCCCGTGCTCTAAATTGTTGTTTAAATTAAGATTTACTACTTTACTAAACTTCTTCACTGAAGAATCTTAAGGAATTAGCATTAATGGTTACTTTGGTTTTTAAAAAACCCTCTTGTTTCTGATTATATCTCAGTAGGCATAGTTTAAGAAGTAGTGTTTAAAATTGGTGCCTGGTCTTAAATCCCCCCCCCCCTCTTCTTAGTCCTTTTTCCTTTTATTTAAAGTTTATTTTGATGAAAGACTAATATAGAACATATTGATTAACAATTATTTAAAAGTAAAAGGGGAGGACCAAATATAAAACAAAATTTAAATAAATAATATAGAATATTATTATCATTGTTATTACCAATATAAGCTGTCTAGAACTAAGAGGCAAAATATTATTTACTTAAAACTAAAACATCGAGCTAAAACTCTAAGATAAAAATAGGTTAAAATGAAATGACATAACTCTATATACATATTTAATGTTCTCTATATACATATTCTCTATACATGTTCTCTATATACATATTTAATTTTCAAAAGTTTGAATCATATCTTACTAGCAACATTACATGATTTGAGAATATCACCAGGAGTAGAATCCCTTTGATCAGACAGCAGAATTTAAATCTAGAAATATCATAATGACTTGGGTATTTTATCAGGTGATGGGAAATTTAACCAGATTCTCGTATCTGTATAAAAGCAGCAGTACTTTTATAAAACATGGACAATAAATTCTACTGAATCTGTGTCATATGGACATAACTGAGCAACATGCATTTTTAATTGGTTTTCCTTTTTCCTTATATATTGTTTCTGTTAGATTGTGGGCTTCAAAACAAAAATTCTCTTCTCTCCACTGATCAGCCACTTATAAGTTTTGGGATGGAGAGCTGTATGAGAATGATAATTTTCCAATACCATTTTGAAACTTTGAAAAAGTGAGACCAGAATGTACTACTTTATTCTTTGCCTGAAGTCAGATAATTTAATGGCTGCACACATGAAACTTCATAGCAGTAATATATCTCTATGATCTTGGAAATCCTATGGGCCAATGGATTATTTCATAGACATGTCAATGGACTTTCTGAAAGGATTAACAAACTTTATGTTGAAAGCACTGACTTCTGAATATGTTTAAATCACAGCCAAAGAGTCATACTAACTCCATCAGATTATCAATTGTATGATTATCTTTAACAAAATAAATTGAAACAACACCCAGACCTTTGGTGAGGAAGTGTGAGGCTCTTTGATTCATTTCCATCCATTCTATCATTTTTGCCATCTTTTATATTTCATTTTTTTCTTTTTAATTGCTTTATGGTGATTTCTCTGTTTTGTTTGTTGTGAGCCATCCAGAGTTGTTTGGAGTCAAGCAGCACACAAGTTTGATAAACCAATATATACATAAGTACATACTATAGGAAGGAACAGGATTTATCCAAACCAGAATATTTATAGTGAGGTTGAGAAATTTAACTATTTCCTTCCCCCAATCATGTATCCATGAATCATGAACCATGCGTTCATGATTCAATTTCCTATTATATGCATTAGAAAAGAGATTTGCACTGAAATAACTGGAAGCTTTGTTTCTAATGCAAAAGGTAATGGCAGGAAAACTCATTTGGGCTTACCGGTTTCTGCAATTGACTTTCAAAATTGACATTTACACAGTTCTTATATGCATGACTGTTGTTTTATTGTATTTGATTAGACTGTGGTAACTGGAAATTACGAATAAAATTGTTATACCTAAATTAGACCACAGCTACCAAATTTCTTGTGTTCTTCTCAGGGGACAAATTATTTTTACCCTTTCTTGATTACGCAGCCTAATACTTATGGAGAAGATACTTAATTTGCAAAATACCACAAAGCGTTTGGAAGATAATTTAAGCAATAAACACATTGCAATGTTACCTGTACCATATGCTTCATAGTTATTCCTCCACAGATATATGTAATAACATCTATGGACAAATTATGTTATTATTGATAGATAGTGATTTTTAATTATAATTTTGGGCTATTTATATGATTTTCATTGTACTTCAAGAATAATTTTTTCCTTGCTGTGTAACTGTGTAACTGTAATATTAAAAATATTAGTATTTTTAAACCTTTTTTCTGTACTATTATTCATAAATTTATCTTTTTATATTAATTTTCAGTAACTATATACTTTTCAGCTGCTTGATAAGAATTTTGTCCTTTCTTGGACTTCCGGTTTTGAGCTTCTTTGGCAACAGGTGGAAACCTCGTCTTTCTGAGGCTTCGATCTGTGCTTGCCACTGGAGCACCCCGAGCCGGCTGGTTTCGGGGCTAAGCCACCCCATAGAGGTGATGAAGAGGAGGGAGACTGCCTGCAGGGTTGAGGAGAGCCACATCTCTCCTCCCTAGCTGGCCATTAGTCCCTTTCCTGAAGGCGGTTGCAGCGGTGGTCAGAAATGGTCACCACAAAAAGGAACTCAACGGGAAAAGAATGTGCAGGAGGAAGATAAGAAGAGAAAGTTTTGGTTGACTGGGTCAAACAGCAAAAGCAACAAATAAGGTACCCTGGAATTTAAACTTAACAACATTATTCCCAAAGAAGATCTTGAAGTTGCGAAGGAGAGAGAGAAGGGGAAAGATTAGGTTTTTTCTTCCCTTCCTTATACTAACAGCTAAGAGACTTAAGCAAGAAATTGGGAAAAAAATCCACTTTGACATTAATAGGCATCTAAGCTGAAAATAAAAGAAAATAAAAAGAATTGAGATGAGATAATCAAAACAAAATTGAGAAAATTAAAAGAGGGGAAAAACTATGTAGAAAATATAAAATGGTAATAAGATATGGAAAAGAATATAAAAATAAGCATGGAATTGAGTTTTGTGTCTGTATGAAGAAGTGATAACCTGGGACCATGCTATTTTCAAAAAAGATGTTTTATTTGTATTTTGTTTTTTGTGAAAATCCAAATAAAATTCCCCCTCCCAATAAAAAGAATTTTGTCCTTTCTTTACCTATTTTGTCGACCAATATTCTTCATAGTAAAGTCCTTGAAGATAGTCAGTTGGGAAGTACTCAACTATATATTGGATGTCACCTACATTGTTCATAGACCTCGTAAGTTCTTTGTCTTATCCACTGTTTCTCAACCTGAGCTATTAGAAAATCCTGCAGCAATCACTAAAACTAAAGTTGTGAAGTTAAAACCAGGTATGCTGTTCTGAAAGCATATTTTGATAGACATCACATTATTTTTCCTATATTATTACAAAGCATTTGAAAGGGAAATGTTTGATACACGGTGTAGGAATGTAACACTCAGAAAATTAAAAAAGCAGCAGAGGTATTTTCTAAACATGGACATTGATATATTAATAACCAGTGAAAGCCTTTGAAGAGGATGTGTCAATTCTTCAGGAGGAAAAAAAGTTCTCTAATGCTTTGATTAGGGGTGTTTTTTGGATGCAGTAGGCTTTGTGAAGCACTCTTGTGTAATACTTTATGCAAATTCAATTTCAGCTTTATTTTGCTCCATCTCTTCAGACTTTCCAGTAGCTGTGATTTGTAGTTGAGGATAGAATTGTCAAGTTCCTTGAGGATTTATTAGTAAATGAAGCAACTGCAGATTTCCTGAAACAGAATTATCAAAGTATTTTATTAGCTACCTGTTGATCAGATTGGTTATGGCATGGGTGTCAAACTCGCTGCTTCACGTTGCCGTCACATGATGTATTGTGACGTTTTTCCCTTAGTGGAGCTGGGGTGGTCGTGGCTGTGTGTGACACATCTGGCCCATGGGCCGCCAGTTTGACATCCTTGGATTATGGACTTCATAAATACATTATGCTGGTCTATGTGACCTGCAGATCTTTGCTTCGAAGAGCCTCCAGGTCTTGGCTGTTTGAATGTGCATGCTGTTGAATGTGCATGCTGTTGCACATATACATACAAAATATTGTTTGTATTTTTAATTATTGTTTTAATGGATTTTTAACCTCCTGTTGTAAGCCATCCATAGCACCAAAATGGGAATGGCAAGCATATAAATGATTCAGATAAATAACTAATATTCACTGATTGGTCACAAGTTATGGAGATCTAATTTATTATTTTGTAAAGGTCAAACTATCTATATAGTAATTTTAAAAGTACCCTGTTCATAATTTACAGGTATAAAAAATGGAAATAGCATTAAGTTTTGGGGGAAGGTGATAATTAATGATTTCAGAGCAGACATGGAAAAAAATAATTTTTCTTGCATTCTGCAGTTCTAAGAAAATCCTTCTTTTACATTTGTGGGGAAGGTATTGGTGGGACTTAGTTCCAATGCAAATAGCAGGTACTTATTCATTATTCATTACCACCATTTTATCTCTTTAGACAATTAGGAAGTCATTTAAAATGCACAGAGGCAAGGAAATTCACTGCTTGCATAACTTATATCTGCAATAGTTTGCCTTTTCTAGAGGCATATATATGCTCATTTTAATTTTTTAGTCAGTAAGATATCTAAATCAAAGAACTCCACATTTAGAAAACCTCTAAATTTAACACATTTTAATCTACTCCCAGTGCTTTTTTTGATGGGAAAATTTTAAAAAGGTTTGTAGACATTAAGATTTAACTTTGAAGTGAAAGGACCACAGAATCTATAGCTCATGTTCTGTTTTATTGCTCTTTTTTAAAAGATGTGGGATTACATTTTATAACATCTGTTTTCATTTCAAGGCCATTCAAACCTTTTTTGTATATAGTTGCTGCTGCCTGATGAATATAGTTCTGTTACTTTGACAAAATTTTACAAAATTCTGCTTTGTTATTGTAGAACTTGCAATACTTATATCTGCTTTCATTTTTGTTTCTACTTAATATTCATTTTGTTGTCTATTTGTGTCACAGTACCTGCAGTTGAGAATACTATGCCCCCTGACATTAGGTTAGTCCCAACATCATTGGCCTTTGGGAAGCTTTTAAGAGCTGGCTCTTTCCCCAGGCTTATAGGTTTATTTAGCCCAGACGGGTTTGGTTGCTGGTTTGCTTGGATATCATAGCATGTTTTTCCTTGTGTTAGGATATTGTTTGGTTTTTACTGTTTTAAAATCTGTTAGCTGCCCAGAATGATATTTGCTAGATAAGTGCCATATAAATTGTGTGTGTGTGTGTGTGTGAGTGTGTATATATATATATATATATATGTTTTCTGAGGTTTTCGCGGGTATTTGTATGTGGATCTTTGGTTATTCGGGTTTTCTCCCGCGTAGAATTGGAAGTATCTAGGCAACGTTTCGATGAAGTCTCATTCATCATCTTCAGGCTTGTTTCTTCAGCTCTGTGCTTCTCAGAGTAATGTGAGCTTGCAGCTGCTTCTTCCTTTTAACTGCTAGTGGGGGTGTGACTTGATTGGGTGGGGGTTTGGCTGTGTTCTGATTGGTAGGGGGGTTGGCTGTGTTCTGATTGGCTGGGGGTGTGTTCTGCTTAGGTGGGGGCTTGGTTGTGCTCAGGTTATTCTTAGTTGCTGGGGGATTTGAGCTGGTGAGCTGTGATTTTGTTGTTTGGCTTAGATGCCCTAAGCTGTATGGTCTCCCCAAGATACACAAAGAAGGAACCCCACTACGACCAATAGTCAGCTCCATAGGCTCACCTCTACAAAACTTAGCCAAATTTCTCGCCAAACAATTACAGACCTATGCAGAATCCATCAACTCACAGGTAAGGAACTCATTCCAGTTCATTGAGATCATAAAGAAACAAAACTTACAACCCAGCGACCTACTGGTGAGCTTCGATGTCATATCCCTCTTCACCCAAGTGCCTATAAAAGAAGCCTTGACAGCCATCCAAAACAAATACAACCCCCCCAAGTACATCCTAGATCTTACCAACCACTGCCTATCCAATACATACTTCACCTACAATGGACAAAAATACAAACAAATAGAAGGAGCACCCATGGGATCACCCCTCTCACCTGTCATTGCAAACCTCTACATGGAACACTTTGAAACACAAGCTCTAGAAAAATATGATCACAAACCCAAACTCTGGCTCAGATACGTAGATGACACCTTCATAATCTGGCCACACGGGAAAGAAAAACTGAACAACTTCCTCACACACCTCAACAGCCTACATCCCAAAATACAATTCACCATGGAAACAGAAGCCAACAATCAACTTCCCTTCCTAGATGTCTTAGTATACAAAAAATCCAATGGCTCCCTAGGACACACCATCTACCAGAAGAAAACACATACAAACCGCTATCTACATGCACTCTCACACCACCACCCAGCACAGATCAATTCCGTAGCCAAGACACTCATCTCCAGAACAAAATGCTTAGCCGATGAACAACACTTAAAAACCGAACTACACACCCTCACTAATGTACTTACAACCAATGGATTTCCAAAAAAGAAGATTACCCACCTAATCCAAAAAGAAACCCCAACCAAAAGCCAAGACAGAGAACAAGAGAATGGCAAAGCCCTCCTCCCATATATAAAAGGCACTACAGACAAAATCAGCAAGATCCTCCAAAAACACAACATTAAAACAGCATTCTGCACAAACAGAAAAATATCCACCATCCTGAGAAACCCTAAGGACAAAATCGAGTTAGAAAACCAAGGAGTATACGAAATCCCTTGCACTGCCTGCCCCAGCACATACATAGGACAAACTAACAGAAGAATTAGTGCACGCATTGAAGAACACAAAAACTCAATCAAAAAAGAAGAACTGACCTCTTCCCTGGTCCAACACCTCAAAGCCACAGGACATGAAATTGACTTTAAAAATACCAAAACCATCGCCAAAACCGAACACTTCAACAACAGAATAATCAGAGAAGCCATAGAGATAGAGAAACGGCCACACAGCATGAATAGACGAGATGATACCTCCCGCCTACCAACCATTTGGAAACCTGCCCTCAGTAATAAACGAGTAACTAACTTGAAGAATGACACCAGACCCACACCCGCAAGTGCCACACAAGATGCCACCACCACACTTCCACACAGAAAAAAGACTCACACCCACACAGAAGAGGAGACACGACCACGAACCAGAAACCATACTGCAGCTGCACCACTACCCGCTTCAAACCCCTCTGACCCATACAAGAAGCAAACTGACACCCACCATGAAGATGTGGCACGACCACGAACACGAAGCCAAACAACAAAATCACAGCTCACCAGCTCAAATCCCCCAGCAACTAAGAATAACCTGAGCACAACCAAGCCCCCACCTAAGCAGAACACACCCCCAGCCAATCAGAACACAGCCAACCCCCTACCAATCAGAACACAGCCAAACCCCCACCCAATCAAGTCACACCCCCACTAGCAGTTAAAAGGAAGAAGCAGCTGCAAGCTCACATTACTCTGAGAAGCACAGAGCTGAAGAAACAAGCCTGAAGATGATGAATGAGACTTCATCGAAACGTTGCCTAGATACTTCCAATTCTACGCGGGAGAAAACCCGAATAACCAAAGATCCATATATATATATTTGTCATAGACACCTTAAAGTTTGTTTTTGTTATGAGGTCCATGAAAAATTATTCTCTGTGGGTTCATTTAATTTCAGCAAAATCTTTTGGATAAACAGTTTGAATATTAATCTCCCTATTCCTGTATTTAGACTACAAATCACTTCTCTTAATTAGCCTTCACCATACAAGTTGATCACAGTTTTGACTTCCTTTTTTCTTTAGCCTTCAGCAGAACCACACGGCCTTTCTGTTAACCCATTATGGCCAAGTGCAATAATCAATTTTAATTGCTGAGTAGTGAATAGCAAAGAGCGCAATCTGATTTCTCACTATACTTAGGTGCTTAATCTGGTTCACTTTATCCGTTTTCATATAGCATTTAAACACTTTAGATATTTTAAAGTTTGTTTTAAGCCAATTTTTGTCTGCCTAGGAAGTTTTATATAATATTCCCTTTCTTTCTTGACTGCCATCGAAATAAAATAAATAGGGTTTGCTCTACTTCTGTTATACAGCTATATCGGAAAATATCTGAAAAATAAAATGCTGTTAATGTTGTATGTTTCATTATAATATAATGAACTATTATAGCTCCATTTCTCTTGCGAGTTGAGTCACAATCACAAAACTTTCCTGGTGATGTATTTTGTCATAATCCAAATAATGCATATGCTCTAACCACCCAACCAGCTGTCCTTGCAGATGCTGGAAATTTTACAGCCTCAGAGACATGCTTTGTCTTCAGGGTGAAATATTTCCCCAAGAGATAACACGTAAAAGACCTGCTGGAGTTTATATTATGTTACATGTTGTATGTCAGTAGCTCAGCCTCTCTAGAGAAAAAGTAATCTTGAATACATTTGGGGAGATTCATATATGACTACTTTCAGAATCAAAGTTACAGATAAATAATTTGACCACCTTGCACAAAAATAAATGTTCCTGATCATCGTAAGATTTTTCCTAAGTTATGATGAGGTAGGGGAAGTCATTTTCATTTCTGTTATTGGCAGCCAGAAGGAAACAAAAAAGCTTTGCAGTTTTATCTATCACTATTACTACTTCATTCTAGATTATCTTAATGTTTCTTACTAATTGCTGTAGGAGACAGACAAACCCAAATTAACCTGCAATTTGCAAGTAACAATTGATATTTTCCTTAGAAGTTCAACTCTCAAAGGATAATATTAAAATTTATTTCCATTACCAGGTAATATATAAGTGTCAGCAAACAAAACAATTATCATGTAATAGTAATAAAAAGGACAATATATGTTCACCCTCTTAAGTAGACAAAAGACCAAGGAGACTTCTGATGGTGACATCACAGTGAAAAGGGGGAAAAAGAGCAGTCTCCATTTTTAGACACTGATTTTTTCACTTTTGGGGACCCTTTGGGTCATGGAGAGCCTGGAGAGCTGCACAGAATAGAGGGGAAGCCTGGGTGGCAGTAAGATGAAATGCAATCACTCACCATCATGAAAGGAAACTCTTCAAAGCTGAATTGAAAGTGCCTGTCATCCAAGTATGGCAGACCCATGACAAGCTACAGATAATAAGGAAGAAAATATAGTTTTAACAGATTGTGTCATTATTCCTGATTGGAAAATCCCAGAGGCGCAATGGTGGTGATTTGCCATAAAAGTGAGTCCTAAATATTTGTTAAGAAAAGGAAGCTCCTGTGGGGGGAGGGGAATTCCCAAAGGAACTGGCGGCGTGGGCATACAGAGAGGAATTGGAAGGAAGGAAGAGGATTGGAGGGAGAAAACTCAAGATCCTGGGCAGCGAAACAAAAAGGTCAGAAACGGTAGGAATGACAAGGTGGCAAAAGAGAAATGACCGAGCAGACATCGGATAGAAGGAGATCGGAAGAACTGGTGATTCAGATTGGAGGCGAGTAGAGCAAGAGAGGCACAGGGAACAGAATGTAGCAGAGGAAAATTGGAAAGTTAAGTTGAGATTTGAAAAAGGAGGAGAGAAGAAGACCTGAGATAACGGAACTATATTGAAAGACAGTCTTTGATGATGCTGACAGTGAATGATTAAGTAAGATTATTGGACTACCTATTAAGTTTAAATGAAGAGAAGAGAATCTGAAGAAATACATATATATATATATATATATATATATATATATATATATATATATATATACTTATTGTAAACATAAAAGCTATATATTAACTCTGTGTGTGTGTGTGTGTATTGACAGCAGACTGTCAATCATTTGGAAACCTGCACTCTCAAACAGAAAGATCTCCTCACCACAAGCCAGGCAAACACCTGGGCACAAACAGACTCCCTCTGATACCTCCAGCTCAAACATACCCTAACCAGGCACCCAGATGAAACCTAGCTTCCTAATAGATAATAGCCGTCCTTTCACGCGAAGCCAAGCTGCACTGAAAGCCTCCAATACAGGAACAGAGTATTGCCAGCCAATCAAAGCCACAAAACAGACAGAAGAAACCAGAAACACCAATCAAACAAACTCCAAGTCCAATAAACACAGACCAAGACTCCCAACCAATCCGGATAGGCTAGCCTCAAATTTAAAACCAACGGCTGTGAGACCCTGACCCACATACAAACTCCATACAGAAGCCTGATGATGGCAGATGAGATTCTGCTGAAACGTTGCTACAACTTTAAAAGCACTACAATGACGTGGGATAATACCTGAAGGAAGCTGAACAGCACATACATACATACATATATATATGTATATATATATTTATTTCACGGGTACAGGTATGCAGGTTTTGGTGTGTTCGGGTCTTTTCCTGTGTAAGATTGAAAGTATCTTGGTGATGTTTCGACGAGGTCTCACTTGCCATCTCCAGGCTGGTGCTTTCGGCTTTGTGCTTGTGCAAGCAGTGTGTAATTGGAGCTGCCGTTTCTCTATAAATACTGTTGGGGAGGTATGGTGTGCTGGCTCTGTAGTAAGCAGGCTGGTTGGCTGTGTTGTTATTTCTTGATTGGTTGATGGAGTTGATGTTTGCAGATTGGTTGGTTTTTTTCGTAAGAACCTGTGTGGCTTAGGTACCGGCTGTGTGTCTATCAGCTTCCTCTGTTGTAACGACCTGGGTAATGGGCTGTGTGATGACCTTTTGAGTTCTATTGTTGTAACATCCTGGGTCTTGTGCTCAGGATATCATATCACGGAACTCAGGAAGTTACACCACAAAACCTCAGGATGTTGCAACACAGCCAATGGCCCAGGAGATTACAGCACAAGAGGTGGTAGCAGTATTAAAAATTAATAAAGAAAAGAAAAAAATATTAGCCAAAAACTTGACAGAAAAAAAAGAGTTAGAAAGAGAGATGGGCTTGCAAATTGAAAAAAGGATTAAGTATTTAGGAATTTGGCTAACTGAGAGATGTTCTTCCATAAAAGAAGACAACGATAAGAAATTAATACAACAGATAAAGAAAGATTTAACAATTTGGAAAAAACTACAGTTATCTCTATAAGGAAGAATAGCCACTATAAAAATGAATGTCTTACCCAAATTATTGTATTATTTTCAGATAGTTCCTATAAAGTTTGATAAGAAGTTTGATAAGAAATCCTTTTAGGAATTAAATAGAACAGTGACTAAATTTATATAGCTGGGGAAGAAAGCATGGATAAGTTTAAATATGTTACAAGATAGTAGAAAGAGAGGTAGCCTTGGACTCCCAAAATGGGAAGTGTACTATCAGGCAGCGGTTCTAACATGGATAAAGGAATTGATAAATGTAAAAAATAAAATAATTTTAACAATCGAAGGTCATGCCTACAAGCAGGGTGGCATGCCTTTCTATGGGATTAAAAGAAACAAGACACATTCATATTTTTACATACACCAGATAAGGGAATCATTAATACAGACATGGGAAAAAATAAAAAACACTATATTAAATTACTGGGCTGGGTCTCATCTATGGAAGCAACAATATATCCAAATACAATGGACACCAAAAAAATGATTATATACAAAGAATTATTATCGTCAGGGGAACCTTAAAACAACTGAAGAATTAAAAGAACAGGGTATAATTATAGATTGGTGGCCATATTTACAGATTCAGATGAGTTTTAGAAAGGGTTCAGAGAAACATGGAATTGAACAATTGGACCAAATTCTGACAGGCAAGGAAAAAAAAAGTATGACAAGAATGTATAGTTATTTATTAGAAGTGGAATTGAAAGAAGGGATAGTGAAGGGGTCAGTGATAGCCTGGGCAAGAAACATAGGTCATAATATAAAATTAGAAGACTGAGAAAGAACCTGGATCAAACACTGCAAATTAACATAGTGAACAGCATACAAAGAAAATCAGTATAAAATGTTCTATAAGAGGCATTTAGCACCAATGAGATTGCCAAAAATATATCCAAATACAAAATCAGAATGTTGGAAATGTAAATAAAAAGACGGAACATTTTTTCACATGTGGTGACAATGCCCAAAAGCTAGAAAATATTGGGTGAAGATACACGAGATTACAGAACACCAAATAGAATTTAAACCTGAAATATTTTTATTGGGAATAATTAAAGGAAAATTTAGCAAACAAATCCAATACATCATATTCACATAATAATGGTGGCAAGGATAATTTTTGCACAGGGCTGGAAAACAGAAAAGATACCATCCAAAGAGAAGTTGATATAAAAAATACTAGACTGTGCTGAGATGGATAAACTTACAGCAAAATTAAAAGGCAAGGATGATTCAGAATATTGTGCAGTTTGGGATCGATGGTATAAATGGGTAGAATACAGAAATAAGAATTAATGTATAGGAATAAATGTAAATATATGTATTATTGATGATACAATACTGTTATCAATGTAAATAGAGATGTGCAATTTTTAAAAAAAATAAATAGAAAAAAGACAAAAGACCACAAGTGTAATGGTGTCAACTATTCTGAATATTTGACAATTATATTATTAATTAAAGCACATGGCATAATTTGATAAGGTGAACTGTAGTCAATGATAAGCACAACAGTACATAAAAATTTCAAAGGAATACCTTCCATTTTAGAACTATATAACTGAAGTGGATTTTTATTGGAATAGAATTCAAGGCATGAGATTAACTTTGTAGAATCTTTCTGGAGATTTTCTAAAACATTTTGATAAATTATTTGACAGGCAGTTTTCCCTTAAAAATACATATAATTGATCATAACAATAAATTTGATATGATCTTAAAAACACAGATTGTATCATCCCATTTTGAATCCAGGGAGAAAAAATGAACATTAATTTCTTTTAAGTGAAGTTATTAAATTAATCCATTAGTTGACATTTCTTCCAAAAATAGCACTTTTTTTAAATTCCAGTTGACTCCAAAGTTGACTGTATATATGTGTTTGCATATAGATATAAATATAAGCCTATTACCTAAAGAGAAGCAGTGTGGATATCTTTCTACTTCCTGTCTCTTAACAAATGTATAATGTGGCTGCTCCAGTCAAAAAGCTGTATTCATATCAACATGATTTGTGTAATTTCCACTCTTATGCAGATTGTGTGAATGAGGCATTCAAAAACTCAAATTTTAATGAAAACATCTATACCGTTTGCTATCTTAGCTAAATTCCAAATAGGAGATCAACATGTCATTCAATCTACTTTATGATGATACCACAGATAATTTTAGTATTGGAAAAAGTGTGTGCATGTGTGCATGACTATCTTTATATATATGTTTAGTAGAGTGGAGTCTAGTGTTAGAATATAACATTAACAATAGCTGCCATAAACATTTATGGTACTCCTCTTAAACATCCACTGGGAAACAAATAACTGAGAGAAAATTGCATTTTCATCCATTATTAATCAATTTTCATTGTAAGCATATACATTTAAAAAAAAACCCGAATCTATTTATGAATGCAAACATCCAGCATTAACTCCATTATGCGTGTTTTGGAAAGGATGCTTTGTTGATCATCTATCGATTTTTTAAAAAAGCATTTTGCCTATTAAGTTCATTGCGAACAATGTTTCCAGAGGAAGTGAACACAACTAATTATGTATTAGTCTCTGAAGTTGGGCACTTGCAATCATAGTGCTTGAATTAGTTCCACTAAGGGCAAGTATTTAGGACCTTGGACAGTTCCTAGTAAACCCTAATAGAATTGTCTCCTTATTGTAAAACGAAGGAAGAGTAACAAGATTGTTTGAAAATTGGAGAACTTTTGAGAAGATAATGTTGATTTTACATTCCCCTTACCTGACTTTACATGTGTCAGCTTCTGTGAAGACCTGGAGACGAAGCAGCTGTTAGCATGATGTACTTCTATAAGAAGTTTTCCATTGGATGAAGCAGCCTTTAACAGCATCTCAAGATTTTCTTGAGGTGATAAGCCTTGAAAACTTGATATATATTTTGCATTTTAGTTATCTATACACAAATGCAAAAGTCTAATGATAAATATCCATGATTTAGAATGTGAGAACACTTAAACACTGCTAAAGTTCTTGAAAACCTTTCTTCAAATGAAATTATTATATTTTAAAATTTGCATTATCCTATTGTTCAGTGTGATCATTTTTAATACCTTAGATCGTTCAGATTCTGGTACAACGATAGCTAGTGAAATAACTAATGTAATCCATTTCAGTCTAAAAATAGGAGCAGGAAACAAATTCATTTTGACTTCTTGTTTTTTGAGTTGACTGAAATGCTGAGATATTGTGGTAACAATGAATTTGACCCAAGGTAATGGTCATGTGACCTGTCATTCCTGACAAAATATGACTTGGCAGACAACTGTGGACATTTGTGCAAGATTGTGATTCATTGCTTTTTCCCCTTACTTAGGTTCAACAAACTAAAAGATCTTTTAATCTGGTATAGATTCAACATTGTAACAAACACATGAAAAAAAATATTTTATTGAGTGTTAGACATAATTTTTCATCTAAGAAGAAACCCCATTTTGGTTTGTTATCTTTGTACATTTTCTTTTATATTGTTTTTAATTATTTAAAATTATTTTAACAATTTGTAAACCACCCAGAGTCACTGGGAGTCCAGTGGCACATAAATATAATATATAAATATTATAAAACTTATCTAATCAAACTGTAAAAACTGAGCCACATATAGAAGAACATGATTTCTTCTTCCTTAGCACTGCTAAGCAAAAGTATTCAGTAAACTGATATTTTTCATATGTAATTTTATTGAATATTTTTAAAAGGAAGATAAAAATTAATACAAATTAATAGAAATAAGAATCTTACAACAACATAAAGTAAGGGGGAAAAGAAACAAAGCTAAAATGCAAGAGAGGAAAAAAGTAAAAATAGAAAAAAAAAGAATGAAGTAGCTTTCTATCTTTATAGCATATAAAGTTATAAAGTTATAAGTTTTATAAAGTTATAAGTTATAAGTACAATTATAATGCTTGCCTCTTACACTATGGTTACAGAATTACTCTCTTCTGTCTTTAATCTGCACAGTGGCACAGTGGTTACAATGCAGTACTGCAGACTACTGCTGACTGCCAGCTGGCTGCAATTAGGCAGTTCAAATCACATCAGGCTCAAGGTTGACTCAGCCTTCCATCCTTCCAAGGTCGGTCAAATGAGAACACAGATTGTTGGGGGCAATATGCTGATTCTGTAAATTGCTTAGAGAGGGCTATAAAGCACTGTGAAGGGGTATATAAGTCTTAGTGCTATTGCTATTACTGTCTATAAATAAATTCTTGTTTTTGTTAACATAAAAATTTGAGATTTTCAATCAGCAATAAATGTAGGTATTTTCTCTGATGAAGGAGGTCAATTTAGCCATCTCAGTAAGTTCTATCAACTCCACCAACTTCAGTGACATCTTCCATTCTGAATCTCTCCCCAGTGTTTTCTCTCAATGGAAGAGTACAGTGGCTTTATTCATTTAAGAAATGAATCCAAATACTTTTTATCTTCTAGAAAATCAGCAGATTCTTCCATCATGCCCCTTCATGGCTATAGCTTTATAATGCTATTGAAGACTTAGAATCAAGGGTAGCTTATAACCCACTTATGACAGTATGACTGTAACTTTGTTGCTTATATCCTTATGATTTATATTGCTTGTTTACTAGTATGATTTGATTGCTTACTTGTACCCTATGACTATCATTAAGTGTTGTTATCTTATGATTCTTCACGAATGTATCTTTTCTATTTATGTATACTGAGAGCACATGCACCAAAGACAAATTCCTTGTGTGTCCAATCACACTTGGCCAATAAAGAATTCTATTCTATTCTATTCTAGTCTAGTCTAATCCATCTCAGAGTCAGTATGTGAATATTAATTTCCTTCTCTTACATTCTTGATTTGTTGTAATAATTTTATTTGCATTTGCCTTAAAGCCAGTTTGGTCTTGTGGTTAGGTTAGAAAGCAGGAGACCATGAGTTCAAGTCCCACCTTAGCCATGAAAGTCAGTTGGGTAACTTTGGGTCAGCTACTCTCTCTCAGACCAACTCATTTCACAGGATTGTTGTGGGGGAAATAATATGAGGTAAGTGTGTTGGGTATGTCCACCACCTTGAGTTATTTGTAAAAATAAATAAATACATTTATCTTGCCTCTAACCCAAAGGTTAATTCATTTATCCTAGTATTAGGTGATTATACAATATTTGAAATAACATCCAGGACTAAATATTTGATGCTCTATGTTAGAGATAGGTAGTGATTCCTTGTGTTCTCTAATGAAACCAACCTTCTTATTTTGTAAAATTATTTTTCCCTTGAATGAATGTGTTTTGAAACCACTTAGACTTCTTGCCTCCCTGCCTGTGATTTTGTCTGTTCAAATCTCATTTTTCAGATTGCTCTTGGCAAATAGAATTTATGTCATCCTAACAAAGACTTACATTAGTAACCCTTATAGTACTTAGATTGTTTTTATTCAGGACATTGCACAATTTTCAATCACGGTTCTGTCATTATCACCATTCTCTGTTCCACAACATGCAACTATCATAAAACTTTGGGCTCTTATTTTCATATGCACCCTCACTAACCCTTGCTTTTTAACCTACATTTTAGCCCCTTCAATTCATAATAATACACCTTCATTTCTATGGAAGGATTCATCAACTGTACACCAAGTATATTATTTCCATATCCTTTTGTTTTTGTTTCATAAATATGTAATTTATTCATGGATATTTACAATATACTCCTCTTATATTTCAAGTTGCACTCTTCCATATGCTACGAGCATCAAGAGACAGATCATTAATATTGACCCCTACTGCTTATTAGTAGTTAGGTATCAAAGTTTTTTTGCAGGGGACTCTATAAATATCCAATTTCTTTCCTAAACAGTTTCAGGAAATGTTCTAAAGGAAATTTCTCTCCATAAGGGAAGTATGGGAAAAGAATATGAGAGACTTGAAGCAGGAGTGCTGATAAGTTCTGCATTATTTCTCCTATCTGCTTAGAGTTGGGCAATTAATTGCAATGGCTTCATTTTCTGAATTACAGTAAATGTTAATTTATAGACAGATCTGGCCAAGTTTCTAAGAGTTTACAATTTAGTTTCTATCTTTCTTTGGCAGAGTGCAAATTTCACATAATGTTTTAAATTAAGATAAGGAGCAAATTGCATTGCCTGTCTTAAATGTATCCAATCCTCAGGTAGCAGGCCCTGCTCTTGGTAAGGACACAGTATAAAATTACCCTATGCACATTCAGTGCAAACTAGGATTTCTACAAACTTATTTTGCAAGCCAACAATTATTGTTGCCCTAACAATTGCAGGCTGGGATTTTGAAGAGGAGAAAAGCTGCTGCAGAGAGGAAAAAGTGGGAAAAAAATGTTTGTCCATGCAAAATACTGTACAAAGCACTTTGGAATTTGGGTGTTGTTACATTTTTCAACAGGAAAAATGTACAGTTCAGTATATTTCTTTTCCTAAAGTTCATCTACTGTTTTGCTTAGGATGTGCAGAATATTTCTATTTCCAAAAATTTGAACATTAAAATTATTATTTCAAATCTGAGACACAAAATGCATGTGTTTTGAGAGATTTATTTTGTGGTTATGTCTTAAATATTATATAAAACTTGATTGTTTCAAGAAGCATCATCTTGACTGTTACAGCTGTTTCTAGCCTAGTCAGTATATTAGAAGGAAGTAATCATTCTGCTTTTGGTTTAGTCTGGATGAGTGATGTGGGAATGGAGAGGAAGAAAAGCACATAGCCAGATGGAATATGACTGTTTGCAATTGTATGCCTGCCAACCTGCTTGGTAAATAACTAATTCTTTTTTCTTTTTTAGCTCACATGCAGAAATTAAGCATTCATGAATGTGGGACAGTTTTATGAATTCTGCTGTATTCTACTTTATTGGCAGTCAGGCAATGCAAATGTATAAATGTGTTTAGACGTATGTGTATTTGTGTATGTTACACTATATGTATGTAAGTATGCATCAATTTGCTCTACACACATGCTGGTGCAAGTGATAGAAATATGTTTGATTGGCTTGCATGTAAGCTGATGCAAACAGAAAATAATGACAAACATGAGAGTCTTCATTGCCAAATTGTAAATCTTTTGACAGTAACTAATGAAAAGGCAAGTATTTAGAGAGACAGCAATTAAGGCTTGGAGAGATCATGTTTAGCTGCTTTCTGAGTAGTTCTCAAGCTGCTTGTGAAAGGTAATCAGACAGAGACATGGGAATAGTCCAGAACAGATATCCATATATGGAGCAAAGAACAAGAGTAGGATATCACAAGAACATATATGAAGGAGAAAAAAACAATGTCAACAGTGTACAAAGAAAACCTATATAAGATGTTTTATAGATGGCATTTTGTACCGGTAAGACTGGCAAAGATGTTTAAAGATAAATCAGCTTAGTGTTGGAAATGCCATCAGACACCCGGAACATATTATCATATATGATGGACATGCGTAGAAGCTAAAATAGATTAGACAAAAATACATACATGGTTGGAAAAGATGATAAAACAATATACAGATTTAAAACCTGAAATATTTCTGTTGGGGATGATACCTGAAAGCATAAAGAAAAGACATATTTAATCATTCATGTATTAACTGCAGCTATAATAATATTTGCTCAAAACTGGAAAAGTGAAAAAATTCCGATGGAAGAGAATGTGATCAGGAAAATATTAGAATGTGTAGAAATGAACAGATTAACACTGGTAATTAAAGGAAAAGAACAAACTGAATATTATATGATATAGGAACTATTTTATCAATTGTTGAAAAATAAAAATGGAAGTTAGAAATTAAATATATGAATATAGAGTGGAAGGAGTAAAGAAGGGGATCATTATAATAATAAGCCATATTATATATAGTAGTTTGAAATAAGAATATCATTGTTGTTACGGTAAGAATTTTGTCGTAATTATAAATGTTCTTGCACTAGATATTTGTCCTCAGATGACACACTGTTTAAATGAAAGATGGACTTTTTGTAAAAATAAAAAAAAATAAAAAAAATATGAAGGAGAAATGTTGTTGATACACAATATTTACACTATTGACCATCTACACTTTTGTTATTATTTATTTGATTGGTTAATTTATATCTCCCTAACATTCAGAAATTCATAGTAATGTGTATGGGGCCTGCCTTCATTTTTTTCTCTACATTAGCAACCCCAAAGTAACTTGGGCTAGGAGAGACTGGATGTAGTGGTCCAAAGTTACTGAGTTTCCATGGTTAGGGCTGTCAAAACAGCATAATGACTTTCTAAATATTTAGAATACATTTTCTCACCTTTTTAGAAAAAATGTAGAAATGGGGCTTCATATGTTCATAGTTAAAAATTGGTACACTCTTCCATTGCGAAATCTGATGAGTAAAAACCCAAATGTAAAATATGAATTGGTATATATTTGCTGTAATCCTTGCAAGAATCCTCTACGTAGATCAGTATTAAACTGATCTGAGAAAAGAATTGTATTTTGAGTTCCCAGGTTTAAAAGTTAGTCTCAGATAAATAATGCAGTATTTGAAATGTGTATTAGCTTGTTCATTCTAAACATATAATATTACAGATTAAACCAGTGTTTCAGACTTTCAGTTCTGCAGAATGTGCCTATTTCTTGTTTTAACTCTCTAAATGCAAATTCAGATAATTTATGCAGTGCATATAAATAATTAGTACCAATAATACAGAAAACAGTTTAGCAGTTTACATATGGAAATTGAATTTTTTATTACAAAACTTAGATTGGTTTCTTTTCTTAATTCAGTCATTTTCTGCATCCTCGTAAAAGCAAAACGCTCTGATTCTCATCATTTATTTATTGCAGAAAGAACTTGATGTATTGTTCTTTGAATTTCTTCCTACCATTAGCTTGAAATTTTTATAAGCAACTTTGCAGATGATTAGGTGAAAATAACCTCTCTTTCGGAAAAAGACTGATTTTGACCTGTGAGGCATTTCTAACATTGCCAGATGAAATGCCATTTCACTATTTCATTTATTTTTAAGGTTCAAAACAGCTGTGACTGAATGCAGGGCAAGTAGTCATATTTGTGGATTAGCCAACTATCAAGTGGGATGGGCATAAGGTATAAATCCTCCTATTTCTCTAAAGTTACACTTTCAGTATATCAGAATCAACCTGGGAATAAGAAAAATTGCTGGAGACATAATTAATGATAAAAAATAATATTTGGAAATGGGCAAATAATAAGGCCATCCACAAAACAGAAATAACTTCTTGGTCATATTTGTTTGGACATCTGTGCATATTTCTGTACAAGATTTTCAGCAAATTAAGGGCTTGAATTTTACAGCTACCGTGTTTTCCCAAAAATAAGACCCTGTCTTAGATTTTTTGCCACCAAAAAAGGCACCAGATCTTATTTTGGGGGGATGTCATCCACTGACTAACCTAACTTGCATGCATTGCCTCCAGCCTTCTTTTTGCTGTCAAAGGCCTTCAGGAACTTCTTCTTTGGCCGGCAAGGCTTTTCTGAGGCCTCTGCAGCCGATAACAGAGCTCCAGATCGATCCAGAGCTTTGTTATCAGCTACAGAAGCCTTCAGAAAGCCTTGTCAGCTGGCAACAAAAGAAATGGGCCGGCAAGCAGGTGTCAGGGTTTGTGAGGCCTGGCTACAACTGTCCAAAAGTAAGCACTAGGGCAGTTCCAACTCCCTATCCCCATTTTAATTTTTACCTGTCCACTCTGGAATGAGCAGAATCTTAATTAGGGCTTATTTTGGGGGTAGGGCTTATATTGGGCACAAGTGTAAAAATCAAGCTATGACTTACTTTCAGGGTAGGTTGTATTTTTGGGGAAACGGTATGTATATCATTTTTCATGGAATTTTTATCTATTTTTAGTAATATTTGAGGTGTATGTTTCCTCGAAAAAGTTTTGTGAAATGTAAAATAAAATATGATCCATCCATTATCAGTCTGCTAAAATAAATCATATTTTTGTAATGAAAATGTTTTCTACTTAAAACTAATGGCATTTGATATACAGAAAGTATAACAAACTAATTTATCTTTAATTATCTCTCACCTTTTGTGTAGACAGTAGTTTGATTTTAAAAGTGGGGGGCATGGAATTAGAATTATGCATATATTCATTTCTAATTCTAACTATTGAGGATGCAATTCATAGCTATGGTCAACACACAATGTACAAAATAATAATCATAAAAAATAGTGAAATTAAACAACTTCTAACCTACAACCAAAGACAAAAGTTGGAAGTATGAGTATTAAGCTTAAGTTTTTAAAAAAATATGTTGAGACTCTAGAAAGAGTGTAGAGAATATAAATAATCTAATTATATAAGATTATATAAATAATATAATCTTTCTATAAAATAAAGATTATTAGAGGGCTGGAGGCTAAAATATGAGGAACAGTTGCAGGAACTGGATATGTGTAGTCTAGCAAAGAGAAGGACTAGGAGTGACATGATAGCAGTCTTCCACTATTTGAGAGGCTGTCACAAAGAGGAGATCCTATTTTCCACAATACCCAAGGGCAAGGGCAAGAAGTAAATAGATGAAAACTTATCAAGGAAAGGTCCAATCTAGACCTAAGGAGAAATTTCCTGACAGGGATAACACTTAATCAGTGGCACATTCTATATTCAGAAGTTCTGATGCTGCCTCACTGGAGCTGTTTAAGAAAAGATTGGAAAGTCATTTGTCCAGAGTTGTATATAGAGTCTCCTGTTTAAGCAGAGGTCTGAATAGCAAGGTTGCTTCCAACTCTGTTCTGTTAGTTATCTTCAAGTTTACAAATCAACAATCTATGCTCCCATAGATACCAACATCTTTAGTTTGATAGGAATGCTGTAAGAAGAATAAAGTTCAGACCTTTTGCTTGGAAAATACTTTAAAAGTGGTGTAATCAAAATACTTTAAAAGTGGTGTCCCTTTATAAAATGATGAGAACAGAGAACCTAATTTAGCTTTTTCATCTCACTAGTATCACCAGGGCAAGAGATGTTCCTCCAACAGTATATTCCGGTTTGTGCAGATCATATTAACTGAGAGGAAAACATGAAACAGAGCAAACATAAAAGTTCTACATTTCTTCAGGGCTGGGATATGGGAAAGATAGAAAGATAGACAGCAAAGGCAAAGCTGTAAATTACTCTTGCATACCAATTATTGAGACTACTATTCCTTTGTAAATCTAAGTCCCAGATACACTCTTTTAGCATTTCCACATTAGTAAAAAAAAATCTTGTGAGGAAACTTCAGACTAGAAAATTTTCATCTGAATTTAAATTTGTCTTCAAAAATTGTAAAGGCCAAACCATTATAAAGATTAAAGAGCAACCAGATATGTCTTTCCACTAATTTCATCTTCAACCATAGCATTGTTTTTAATGCATATTTATTGGGGTCTATGACAACACCCCACAGCCAACTTGCCATGGCCAGCTTGCCATAGCCAACTTGCCATGGGGCAGTTCACCAGAGACAAGTGTTACACTAATATTGAAGAAATAGTGGAATAGAATCATGAAAAAAGGATGCCAAAGAAATGAAATGTGAAAGACAAATATTAAAATATTTTTGAACTATTGTAAATGATTAAATTGAATTGTTGAATTGACCCACAATTAGTTATCCTATGGTGAGTTGGCCATGGCAAGTTGTCTGTGGTGAGTTGTCCCATTCCCATGTATTTTATTGAATGTACATCTCAGCTTACTATGAGAAAACAATCAAGTTGATTCACAATAATTTTAAAAAATACAATCTGAGCTTTTAGAAGAAGTGAACTCAGGAACTAATAGTGAACTATCTGCAGTTACCCATCTTCTTTCTAGGGTCAGATCTGGACTCAGTTTAACAGCTAAGGAACAGCCTTTGAACATTTTATTTTTCCACGTTTTTAAAAAATGCATGGATATTGCTTAGCTCTCTAAATAATATCATAAATCTCTGTGATACATTTAATATGTGAATCATAATATATCTCACTAGTTCTCTTAATATATCACATAATAAAACAAATGTCTATTCTGAATAACTAAGATATACATTTAAATATAAATGAAGAATTTTTAAACTAATCCATATCTATCATGTTAGAAGATAACACATCTCAAAACATATGGTACCTCCATTGCCATGACAGTAACATTTGGATTTATTAGAATAACTGTCATCAAATTGTAATCTTTATTATTCCATGCAAACATAAAATGATGAACCTGGTGTCAGGGTTCCAGAAAACCCGAACTACAATAAAAAACTTAGAGACAGGCATTTTCTCAAAGTTTCCTTTTATTACAATAGGTATACTGGAACATCTGGGAAAACCCAAATCTGAAAGTTCTGGGTTTTCCTCCATCCACCTCCTGCACCCATCATTCCATCACTTGCCCCAATCACCATCCGTTTCAACTTGAGACATCCCTTCAACCACTCCTCAACCAGGTGCAGGAATAAAATGACCTTGACTTTAAAGAAGAATGTTATTATGTCTAATCACATATGTTCATGGAATTCCGCCCTCCCAACTTCCCAAGTGGTAGCATGGAAGCTTCTGGTGCTAATATGGCTTCCAAAGCTGACATTTTTGGATAGGACAAATGGAATGTAAACAAAAGACACAAGTTGCTAGGAGACTGTAGAAAATTTAATAAACTGATTTAATTCAACTTCTCATTTTTATATTTGTGAAAAAGAAATGTTGGTTATCCAAATTAGGCTTCTGTTGACTTTTTCTTCTTGTAGTAATAATTGTTCTGTATGATTGATCTGAATGGTCTACATACAACATTTTTTATATGAAAAGCAGACTGATTGAGGGATGGTTGGTTTTCTGAAAGATTTCTAAAGCCCAGTAAACATATTTGTTGATAGTTTTGGGAAGCATAGGTTGGTTCCTAAGTTTGTAGCTTTCTCTTCTTTAGATGCTAAAACTGTGGGGTTTTTTACTCATAGCAGCCAGAAAAGTGAGAGTGTAAATATTAAGTATGGAATGGCAATCACCAGTGTCTCCATGTGGAGATCAAAGGCAGATAGCTTCTCTTCTCTTCTCCTCCATAAGAAGAAAAGAAGTTCTGGTGAATGGATTTTTTCTGGAAGTCCCTTAAAGCCTTTGAGGTTTTTTTTTTTTACATTCTGAAATACGATGATAGGAAATTGTCAGTTCTGTGAAGTAGCCAAAAAGCAAGAACAGCAGGGTTTCCAGGGTACTCTTTATTGCAGTATGATAGAATACTAAAAATTTGAAAGCCTGGCTAAGTTTCTCTCAATCCCATCTAGCTTTTCTTTTATATGCTAACTCTTTTTCAGGATTGAGTAATTTTTCTCAAACACCCTCTATAACAGTTCATTTATTTCTTCTCTGTCCTCAAATTGAGATCTACATCCTTGATAGAAATGTCCCTACTTATTTTTAAATTAAAAACAGATTTACAGATACTAGAGATAGATCGGATTGTTACCATTATCCAAAGAACTAGCAGAACATATCATTCAAAATATCCATTTATTTCCTATTTTGAGACAAATATTTTGTATCCAATATTTTCAAATTTTGGCATATTGAAACTTGTTTGAAAGCCTGTGAAGAAATCCTGGAGTTGTAAGTCAGATCAGCGGTCGCCAACCAGTGGGCCGTGGCCATGGCCACGGCCACGGCCCACTGGTGGTCCACAGAGAAATGTCACCCCCAGAGCACCCCACAAAGCAATCAATGCAGTCTGCGGGGAACATAAAGCTGCACTGCCCACATGGCCTGCGGGAACCCTCTCCGCCCATTCCCTCCTGACCTGGCAAACTTGCCTGCTAAGTTGCTATTTTTCCTTTTTTTTTCCCCCAACCATCAGCTGTTCTGCTGTGCCGGGAGATTTAAATTAGCTAGAAAGCAGGAAACCATTGGATTTCTTTGCTTTCTAGCTAATCTTTAGATCTTTGGACTTCTATTATGCAATGCAGGTAGCCAATGGCAGAGTCATCAATCTCTCAGTCATCAATCTCTCAGCAACTCAATCTCCTGCCTGCTTTGCCTGATTTTGGGTAAAAATTGCTCTTTTTGATAAAAAAAGCAATATTTACATAAATATTTATAATATTTACATACAAGCCATTCCCAGCTGGTCACATGACCACCAAGCTACACCCACAGATTAGGCCATGCCCTCAGAACCGGTTGCTAAGAAATTTGAATCCCACCCCTGCCTGTGTGTGTGAGAGAGAGGAGGAGAGGGAGAAGGAGAGAGAGAGGTTAGATCAGATCTCTCTCTCTCCTATCTCTCTCCCACCAATGTCAGCAAGCCACCAACAGTCAAAATTCATATTAGTGGTCCCCGGGATTTAAAATTATGAATTTGGTGATCCCTGAGGTCCAAAAGATTGGTGACCCCTAGGTTAGACTGCAGAATAAAAAAAGAAAAAAGAAATATCAGAAGAAGGTTGCAATGTCAAATCACTTCCATGTTGTTTTCAAGAAAATGCTTTGGATTTGAGTCTCCCTAATTTTAGAATTAATATACCTGAAAAAGAAGATATCTTCCCTTGCAATTAGTTTTTGGAGCAAAAGGAAAAATAGGAAAGCAAGCATAAAGGAGATGGGATTTTTCTGAGAGATAAACTTGTTGTGTAGAGCCCATATTTGGTTAAATTGTTGTTAAAATAGTGATTCTGATCTTAACAGAACAATCACATTTCCTTAAAAAATTCAGTTTTCTTTCCATACAGATTCATACTCTCCGAATTGCTGTATTTCCCACCTCTTTCCTCCCCCTGCACAAGATTTAAGATGAATAATTGCAGCTTTCTTGAAGCAAGCGCTACACAGAATTTTAGAAAGTACTTGGAAGATTTATTGAACCAACCTCAGTATACAATATGTGTATGTGTTTCAGGCTGTAAAGTTTTTCTTTGGGGAAAAATATTTGTCAAGTGTGGCTACATCGAACATTCATTAGACATAAATGCCTTAAATTAGAACAGTTCTCTGTTTCATGAATCAGAAAGAGCTGCATTTCCTGGAGTAGTCAGTGCACATGCTGAAGGTGATCCCAGGGTATTGAATGAATGATCTTTTTTTGTTTTGGTGGAGAAGAGATTCTTGAATGTAGGTGCATTCTATATTGCCAGGCCAATGGCAAAAAGAAATGCAAATACTACATTACAGTGTCTACCAACTTGAATTATTTACAATAGCAATTTATCTCAATAACTTCTAATATTTTTCTTCCTGTAGAAATGAAAAAAATGTTTCTAGTGGAAATTATCTGAAATAATATATTCTTGTAATTTTTAAAATTAAAAACAAATGACAAGTTCTACTTTCTTTTTGATTGAACTCATACTCAAAATCTAAGAAAATCTGTTGACAGTACTGTATTACTTGATCAAAGTTCTCCACTTTGTTCTTCTTCTTTAATTTCTATGATTCTATATGTTAGATTTATATCCCACCATGTTTTATTTTATCATGATAAATCAAATAATTGTTTCCATCTAATAAAGCAGCTGCACTATAGGGAAGAAGTAGACTAACTTACAATGGGCATGAGCAGTTTGCACTGCTGTAGCTGAGGAACTTTGACAACTGTAGCACCTTGAAGAGTTTGAATATAATGCTTACAGACCTCATGTTTGGCTGCTGTGTATCAGAATGCTTTGTGGAGAACAGCCATCAGGAATGGCTTATATGAAATCTCTTTTCAAGGAGCTGTAATGTTGTTGACTGGACTATATATTTAGAACTTTTTGGTTCTAGGAGAAATTGGTCAGTGAGAAAGATGATGACCTTTGAAATGGTGGAACTGATTTTTTAAAAAGAAGACAAGCTATTAGGAATAACTTATACCCTAGAAATCCTTCCACTGTATAAAAATTGGATCAGAGGGCTCAGAGGTCACTTATTCCATCTAATATACGGTATGGGTTTAACGTAACAGTCATGGATATGATACAATAGATATGATAGATATATGCAAAGAATGTTGCTGTCTGACTATTTATTTATTCTTTGTTCACAGTAATTAATTATTTAATTATTTAATTTAATTATTCTTTGTTCACACTTTTAAATGTATATTTAGAATGTATATTTAGAATCCTTTCCAGGATGTAAGCTGACATTGCTTTTCAAATACAATTACCCTTTCATTGGACTTCTAAGGATAAGAAAAATCTTAATGTCTAATGTACTCTGTACATTACATACAGTATGTAAATATTGCATCTGGGGAGAGGGTGTTCAAGTATTCCCTTAGATCTAGAACTTGGATGGGTGATTTGGGGCTAGTCACTCCAACTAATCTGTAGGAGGGTTGTTTTTCTGAGGATAAAGTTAAGGGAGATCTCCATATCAGCTGTTTTGATATCCTGGCTGAAAAGGGGATAAGAATTTGACAAATCTGACAAACCTATTGAGTAACTATTAAAGAAATCTAGAGAGCCAAACAATTAATAAAGGACTTCCAGTGAATTAATAAATGCCAGATCTTTATTTTATTGGAAAAATCTGGACATCTATAGTGTGTTAAGAAAGTGCATATGAGCTGTTATTTTTATCTCTAAGCCAAACTTGCTTGTTTGAGCTCATATGCAAGCATGTGAGGAATAAAATCCTTCAATGTATCATTGTCATCACTGTGCATCAATAACTGGAAGAAGCTTTATAACTTCAGGCTATTTCTGCTTTCAAGACCCTTCTTGGGATTTTTTTCAATGTTTTAACCTGAGTTTAACATTTCCCTTAAAATTCTTGATGTCTTTTATGAGACTGAAATATAATATTTCAGAATATACCCACTTTTAAGACAGGGTTTCAAATTGAAGCTACATGAATTCGATAAGAATACAAACCTTTTACTGAACTCATATTCTTTAATCTTGGAATATGATGCTTACTTCCATCATTTTGAAGAAGAAAACAAGAAAAGATGATTACAGGAAATATAGAGTTATTATGAAACCTTTTATGAAGGGAATTTCAGACTTTCCAGTATAGTAATCACCTAAAATAATAAAAATGTTTTGTGATTCTTCCAATGAATAATGCTGCTGTTGCTGACATCAACAGCAGCAATAATAATAATTGTGTTGGCACTTACTGGAACAATTATGTGTGGTCTTTTGCACTGTACTTTGTAAAATCAAGATGCCAATTCCCATCATTCCAGTCAGGTGGCCTGCGATGATGGGATTGAATTTTTGGCACCTGGAGGCAAACCAGTGGGAAGAAAGCTCCTACTGAAACCTTTTTTGTGAAAGATCAGCCTCTGATGGCAGTTGGTGAGACTTCCTACAAAAAGCAGCATACTTCACTACATGCTAATGAATGGAGATGCCTCCAACACACTTTTTTATTAGATGCAGTTATCTTCTGCTAAAAATGCCACCATGGCTGTGGTGACCCTTCTAGAATGGAACAGATTTTAGAATGGCCTTTCTAATCTCTGTGGCAATGGTTGGAGCCTCCTATAGGGGAAAGTAAAAATATTTCCAGAAACAGGGTTTGGGTGTCGTTTGCCATTGGAGGAAAGCTAGGAGGGCCTGTGATGACCCGGGGTGTGGCCCAAAGGCAACACAGTCACATAAATAAGAAAAGTCCATTTAATACCTCCAACTTTGCCCCCATTGTCCAGTTACCTTTGGCTGGAGAAAAACCTCTCCCAAATCAGTCTTTAAGTGGAGGAAATTCAGTCCGAAAATAAAGTACATATAACCGTAAATAAAAATCCACACAAACCACACTGCAGCAATTAACTGGACAAGGCAGGATAAGGAATTGCAGACTTCAAAGGCCAACAAAATACACACAGTTGGGAAGATGGAAGGAACCCAGATAAGCCTCGACATTAAAAGATAACTCACAATTTGCTTCCCACGAGTTGTTGTGCACAAATTCCCTTTTTAAACACTGTGTTCCCAGCTGCAGCTAATGAAGAGAATCAGGGCCCTTTCCTCCCCCATAAACCATGCAATTCATGTTGCTCCCTTCTTTGTTCCTCCCTGTGTGCCCCAAGATGAAAAGGGGGTGGGCCTGGATTTTCCTCTGAATTCCCTCTGCCTTGTTCTACCTCTTCCCTGCTCTGCCCAGCTGGACTTTGCCCTTCCCCAGTTTCTTCCAGAGCCACACTCCCATTTCCTGTCAGCTGCGTGGCCTCCCCCTTGGAATCAGATTCCGTCAGGGGCGTGACAGTGCCTGAAGAACCTTGCAACCTGTCCAGAGTTCTAACTACACATGTCCAGCTGGATAACTATAAGAAACTTCCTAGCTGAGAGTGAGTACAGTAACACTTTTCTATTTATTTTCCATAGCAGTTTGTATTCATTGCCATGCTTTGACTTTATGGTGATGAGAGATAGGCAGATAGGAAATAAAAGCTACCATGAGTTATTGTGCTTGCATGTTCAGTATGATAGCTTAATCTCTCATATTGTCTAAGACAATTTGATAAGGTAATTGACATTATGCTGTACAATATTCGCAATCTGCTGGTATCTGTATTTTCTTTTTCCTGAACTGGAAGTGCAGATAATCTCTGGGTTATGAGCGTTCCCTGAAGGCCCTGTCACACTGCCCAACGGATGCAAAACGGACACAACGGACGAGCAAAATGTTCCATCCGTTGTTATCCGCTCTCAAAAGGGGCAAAAATTTGCATAACCGGAGCAGATAACACGGACGCGGGGAGGACGCAGAGCAGATGGAAAGCGGATGTGGAACGGAAGCCCAGCGGATGGAAGCGGATAGGAGCGGATGGCACATCCGCTAGGCTTCCGGGGGCCTCAGCAAAGCGGATGCGGAACGGAAAGAGTGGATGCACAGCGGACGAAGCGGATGCAGAGCGGAAGCCTAGCGGATGCACAGCGGAAGCCTAACGGATGCCTGGCCTAAATTGCGCATGCGGGGGGGATGCATTGCGTAAGCCACGCGGATATAAAGGGAAGCAGCTTGCACGTGGCCAGCATTCGGAGGAAAGACCTGCTGCAGGATACATCGAGTCCTTGCCTGCCCTGCCTGCATGCCTACCTGCAAGCCTTGCTGCCAGCCTTCCTGCCAGCCTGCCTCCAAGCCTCCTGGCCAGCCTCTCTGCCAGCCTTGCTCTCTGCCTGCCTGCCAGCCTTGCTGCCAGCCTGCCTTCCAGCCTCCCTGCCAGCCAGTCTGCCTGCCAGCCTTGGTGCCTGCCTGCCAGGCTTCCTGCCAGGCTTCCTGCCAGCCTTGGTGCCTGCCAGCCTTGGTGCCTGCCTGCCTGCCAGCCTTGGTACAAGCCTTTCTGCCAGCCTTGGTGCCTGCCAGCCTCCCTGCCAGCCAGCAACCCCACAACCATGGGGAAGAAGCAAAAGTCTCAGCAACCTGCCGCCATCCCTGGCAAGAGGGACAGGGCCACCCTCCCGCCCCCTGTCCCTGACTCTGCTTCTGCTGGGGCTTCTGCTGCTCAGGCTCCCTCTTCTGGTGCTGGAGCTTCTGCTGAAGCTGCTCCTGGCGGTGGTGCTTCTGCTGCTGCGTACTCTGCTGAAGCTGCTCCTGGTCCTGCTCGTCCTGCTTGTCCTGCTCGTCCTGCTCGTGCTCCTGGACTTGCTCGTACTACTCGTAGTGCTTGTGCTCCTAGTCTTGCTCGTCCTGCTCGTGCTCCTGGTCCTGCTGCTGCTGCTGGTGCTGCTGGGGCTCCTGGTGCTTACTCTGCTGCTGCTGATCCTGGTCCTGCTGATCCTGCTGCTGCTGCTGCTGCTGATGATGATCCTGCTGCTGCTGCTGATGATGATGATTATGATCCTGCTGGTGATGATGATGATGATGATGATGATGATGATGATGATGATCCTGCTGCTGCTGCTGCTGCTGCTGCTGGTGTGGAGGAGCAGCCCCTACCACCTGGGAGCCCCTCTGATGCGGGCCCATCTGGTCCTGCCAAAGGGAGGAAGAGGCGTATGCGGGGACGGGAGAGGAGGCAATATTTCATCGAGGAGGAACATGAGGATGAGGTGCTGGAGTGGCTGAGAGAGAATAACTATCTGTGGCGGAAGGGACACCGGCTGTACAGGGACACCAAAAGGAAGCAGGCTGCTTGGAGAGAGAGGGCGGAGAGTATGGGTTACACTTCGGAGGTGCTCCTCGGCTGGTGGAAGCACATGCACACCTGGTATGGGAAGCTGCACCTGAAGAAATCTGGCCAGACCCAGGGTTAAGCTGATGGACAGAGAGACCTACGTCATGGCCAGGTGCAGCTTCCTGGAGGGTGAGATCCGCCACCGAGGAGCACCAGGAGCCCCTCTGTCTACCCTCTCTCTCCGGCAGCCTGCTGAGAGCCAGTCCTCTTCCGGCCGAGAGTCAGTCCCTGTCTCCAGGCAGGTTTCTGTGGAGCGTGCCATGGCGGAGAACCCGTGGACAGCTGTTGTAACCGTGGTGGAGCGCGTGGAGGACTCCCTGGTGCGGTGGGAGAAAGGAGACATCGAGTCCACCACAGTCATAGCCGCATCCACCCCCCCCAGCTCCGTCTCCACAAAAGGGCAGAGAGCCAGACAGCAGGAGGGGCAGAGCCACACTGTCCTGCTGGAGATCAGGGACACCATCCGCACCAGTATAGATCTCCTCTCTCAGCTGGTCAGCACCAACTCCTCATTCTCCAACCACAAACCCTTCCTCACCTATGTCAACCAGACCCTCAAGAACATGGAGGAACCCCAGTACCAGGTGGTGAAGGACCGGATCACCGAGGTGCTTCACAACCCTCCAGATCCAGAGGAACCTGCTCCCACCCAGTCCAGGTCTGCTCCTCCACCCCTGGTGATGTCCCTCCCAATCCAAGGCTTCCCTCAGCCACTCACCTACCAGGGCTACGGCTACCAGGAGGTCCAACAGCACAGGCAGCAGCCCTTCCCAGTCCAGGCACAGAGTCATCGGACGACACCGTTGCCGCCGGTTCCACCGATGCCACCGATGCCACCCACGACAATGATACCACCGATGACAGCAATGCCACCCACGCCAGTCCTCACCCAGCTGCAGACCAGACAGCTCCACTACACAACTCCTTCCTCCACCCCACAGCCAAGCCCGGACTCAGTACATCTCTCATCAGTACTGGGGCTGACACCCGATGGCATGGAGGAAGGACCTCTCAGCATCGCGGGTCTGAGCGAGCTGTCTGAGAGCTTCCTCAACACACCATCCCCTGTTGTCCGCTCAGGGCCAGGCACCCCAATGACGATACAGACCAGCACTCCAGCACCACCCACCTTCCACAGCACCTGGACCCTTCACCCCTGAGACTGGGCACACCTCCGAGTGACCAATAAGAGTGCCAGAGGCTGGGTAGCTGGCTACCTGTGGACTTTATTTGGACACTTGACTTGGGTCATTTTTTTTTTTTACAGCTTGTTGTTCAATAAAGTTTATCTTTGATTCACACACTTGCTTCATTTCTTTTTTTTAATAAAGTCTTGGTGGAAACTTTTAGAATTGGTTTAAGCCTTTGCATGCTTGTGGGATGGGTTAAGATAGCAGTGGGGTGGGCAGGGATACCTTTGGGATGGGTTAAGATAGCTGTGGGATAGATAAACCTCCAGTGCAAGCATAGTGGGACTGTATGGTCCACCCTCCCAGGTGCCACACCTTTGGCCCTTCATTAGTAAGCATTGATCCACACATTTGAACATAAACACAACTCTTTATTAAATGCCCTGTTCATTGTAGGCCCACCCAACTTACATGGCCCAATCTCATCTGTGTGATGAGACAGGCTGAAGGAAGCATCCATTAATCATCTATCATCCTGTATTGCCACTCCACTGCTCCAACTGGGGAGTTGCACCAGTGTCTCAGGAGGTTGCGCTGCTTCTTCCCTTCACGTGAGGCTCTGTTGGGGCCTTGCACATCCTGAGTGTCTATCAGGTTTTGCCCTTGCCTCCATTCCCCAGGCTCCATGCCCCCATTGCCTTGTTGGAGGTCCATAAGCCTGTTCTGCAAGACTGGGTAGCGGGTGCGCATGAGATTGTGCAGGATGCAGCAAGCTTCCACGATCCTCCTCACGGTCTCTGGGCGATGCTGCATGGTGGTGAGAAGTACCTGGAACCTGTTGGCCAGGATGCCAAAGGCGTTCTCCACCACCCACCTTGCCCTGGACAGCCTGTAGTTGAAGATCCTCTCTTCACGGGTGAGGAGTCTGGAA
This sequence comes from Laticauda colubrina, assembly GCA_015471245.1. Classification (NCBI taxonomy): domain Eukaryota; kingdom Metazoa; phylum Chordata; class Lepidosauria; order Squamata; family Elapidae; genus Laticauda; species Laticauda colubrina. Next base: position 23,943,488 of record BLBF01000022.1, on the reverse strand, counting down.
GTGTAGGGCTTCATGAGGTAGGTTCTGAGGGAGAAGGCGTCATCCCCCACGATGAAGTAGGGCACATCTTGCATGTCGTTGGGCAGGGGGTCTGGATCTGGGAAGCCCATGATGAGGTTTCCTTCCAGCCCCTCCTTGAGGTCACTGGCGTTGTATACCTGGGCATCTGAACATGAGCCGCTGCCTGAAGCATCGATGTACATGAACTTGTAGTCAGCATCGACCATGGCAAAGAGGAGTTGTGTTATGAGTGGACCCTTGTAGTTGTGATAAGTGGACCCTGAGTTGGCTGGCGCTTTGCAGGCCACGTGCTTGCCATCGATGGCTCCAACGGTGTGGGGGAAGTTCCACCTCTGATACCACTGCTCTGCAACTTTCTTCCAGCCTTCTTCAGTGGAGGGACACTGGAGGAGCTCCTCCTTGTATTCTTCGATGATGGCCTGCACCACTTCTCTGACCACAATGCTGATGGTGTTGTGTGGCACCCTCCAGCCATACTGCATGCTCCTGTAGGTGGTCCCTGAGGCCAGGTGGTGCAGAGTGAGTGCCACCTTGAGCCCAGGTTCCAGGCTGGGCCGGAAGTTGGTGTTTGCCTTGGTTAACCTGGGTGTCAGCCGCTGCACAACTTCGTCAAACATGGCTGGAGGCATCCTCATGAAGTTCTGGAATGCCCAAGTGTCTTTGTTCCTGAACTCCACCATCAGCTTGTTGTTCAATCCGTACTCTGCTCTTCTCCCGATCCATTTTCGGACCCAGACGCTTCTTGGCCACCTCCTTTTCTTCCCGTAGTAGAGTTCACAGAGCTTGTAGATGGCTTCACACTGTTGCAGAAGGATGGTGGCTGCCAAAAGGACTGTGTTATGATCGATGGTGGACATGACTGGATGCTGTGGAAGAGCAAGAGTCAGATGAAGGCTGCAGAGGTCTGCACAGCTAGGCTGCTGGTCTGAAAGTGAGATGCAGGTGAGTTGCTCCCCCTTTTTATAGGCAGTATAGGTGTCCCTTTGCATCCTCTAGGCATCCTCTAGGCATCCTTAATATCCGAGATAGGTCCCCTCTGCAAACGTTTTTTCCGTTTTAAACGCTTTGTTTCCATGCTGCATCCATTCTGCATCCGTTCTGCATCCGTTCTGCATCCGTTCTGCGTCCGTTCCACTTCCTCCCTGTGTCCGAGCGGATGCGAGTTGCGCGGATGCGGAACGGATGCCTAGCGGATATAGCGGATGCATAACGGATGCATAACGGATGCGTAGCGGATGCAGAATGGACGAATTGGATACATTTTCCATGCAAAAGTTTTGAGCAGCTCAAAACTTTCTGAGCGGATGAAAAGTCAATAAACGGATGCTGGACGGATAGAGAGGAAGCAAAACGGAGGCAGTGAGTACATCGCGTTTTCCAACGGATGGCAAGCTTTTTTGTCCGTTTTACATCCTCTTTGCATCCGTTGATGCAGTGTGACAGGGGCTTTAGCAAATGTTTGAAGTTATGCAATAAGCGCCCCCTAGAATTTATGAACAACTCCTGAAATTACAAATGTTGCAAGCACCACAGCAGTTGTTCGCTCTTATGAATGATCACAAAGTCCCATCTATCCCCTCCCCATCAAGCCATTTGGCAGTGAAAAATGTGGACTGGAAGTGTGTACAAACAGCTTGAAGAAGTTTTAACAATGCAAAAGGAGGTACAGAAGGCTATGCGTGGCCTTCCATGCCTTTCCTGCCTCCAGAGCCTTCATCAAGCTGTTTGGCTGCAAAAAATACAGAGCAGAAGTGCATGCAAACAGCTTTGGCCATGAAAAGGGTACACAGAAGGCTGTGCATGGCCTTCCAGGATTCCTTTCCTACCTCCAAACCCTCCTCAAATCATTTAGCAGTGAAAAATGCAGATCAGAAGTGTTATATATTTGCATACTTACCTATGATAGGTTGGTCCGTGGTGGTGGGAGATTTGAAGAGCCATCATTGGCCACGAGCCACAAGCAGCCAGCTATAAAAAAGCTGCTGCGGTTTTGCGGAGGAAACCATCTACATTCCAAATGCCGCTTCTTCGATGTTATTTGCAGGTATTGTGAATGGCAGGGACACATAGCTAGGGCATGCCGCACTAAAAATAACAATGGCCCTAGACAAAATGGAATACCCCGCCCCCCCCCAGACAGAGAGAAAAGCAAATAGGGAGCTGTTGGAGTCAAGAAAAAAGAAACATGTGATGGAAAGAAGCAAACAGAAAAGAGGAAACACATCAAACAATAACTATTGGGCACTCAAACTCAATCAGTGCAAAAAAGGTACATGTGCAAGTCACCATAGAAGGCCAACCATGCGAGATGGAGGTGGACTCAGGCTCTTATTTATCAATGGTATCGTGGAATACCCTAAAAAGATTAATACTGATATAAACAAGGGAGAGCTCAAAATACAAAAACTCACAATAAAGGACTACCAGGGAAACAGAATTCCTGTAGTAGGTACCGGACATTTCAAAGTTGAATTCAAAAAACACAGTAAAGTCCTTCCATTAACCATAGTCGACCGGGATCGACCCAGCCTACTGGGACTTGAAGGGTATGCACCATTAGGAATTGGAGGAACCAGCATAAACAACATTACTGAAACAGACTGGGAAGAGAACCTGATGAAAGAATTCCAGGATGTCTTCAGTGGAGAACTGGGCAAGTACCAAGGGTCCCCTGTCTCATTTAATTTAAATCCAAATATAGCCCCATAAGACTAAAGGTGAGGCGAGTTCCTTTTGCCTTAAAACCAAAGATTGATGATCAATTAGATAAACTTATTGCACAGGGGGTATTAGAACCAATAGACCACGCAAGGTGGGAAACCCCGATTGTTACCCGGTTGACCAGATGAGTCAGTACGTATCTGCGGGGAATAAAAGCAACCCTTAACCATGCACTACAGCAAAACGCACACCCAGTTCCGGTGGTACAGCACCTATTACACTCTTTGGGGGGACGTAGAATCTTCGCCAAATTGGACCTTGCGCAAGCCTACCAACAATTACCAATTGACCCAGAAACAGCGGAAGTACAAACAACTGTGACACATAGAGGGCATTCAAATGCAACGGATTGCAATTTGGAGTTAGCGTGGCCCCAGGGGTATTCCAGAGTTTAATGGAACGCCTATTGCATGGAATAAAGAGGGTGGTACCATACTTTGACAATGTATTAGTATCAGCCAAGGACAAAGAACAACTGAAAGACCGCCTAAGGGAGGTCTTTAAAAAAATTAAAGATGCAGGACTTAAAGTTAAAAAAGAGAAGTACCAATTAGTCACCGACAAAGTCGAATTCCTGGGGTACCTCATAGACAAAGAAGGGATCCACCCCACTGAAAACAAAATCAGAGCAATAAAGGAAGCTCCCAGACCCAAAAATAAAACAGACTTGCAAGCTTTCTTGGGACTTATGAATTTTTACAATGTATTCTTACCACAGAAAGCAACGATAGCGGAACCACTGCACAGGTTGCTTGATAAGAAAGCTATCTGGACCCAGGGGCGATGAGAAGAAACAGCAACCCCGTCCGAACAGTCCAGAGACAAACTCACAACTGAATTGCACAGGTCCAGTTGGAAGCATAAGAGCCCCACCTATTTACGTGACTACGTAAGATAGGAGAGGCCCTGATTGGTTGGACTGGACCACATGGGGAGGGGTGTTATATATTTGCATACTTACCTTTGATAGGTTGGTCCATGGTGGTGGGAGATTTGAAGAGCCGTCATTGGCCACGAGCTGCAAGCAGCCGGCTACAAAAAGGCTGCCACGGTTTCACCAGGTGCGATTTACTGGAGAGAAAATAAAAAAGAAAAAAGGTCAACTGGGTCTCGAGTCTCTTTTTCCCACAATGCAACAAGAAGTGCACATGAATGGCTTGAAAAGGGGTCTGGAGCTAGGAAGGGCCATGCTTTGTACTTGAAGCCTTCTTCAAGCAGTTTGCATGCACTTCCAGTCCACATTTTTCACCGCCAAATAGGTGCTAGAGGCGGGAAAGGAGGCCCCGGAGGCTGTGTACGGCCTTCCCTGCCTCCTTTTCTTCGCCAAAGTCTTCTTCAAGCCACTTACTGACAAGAAAGGAGGAAGCAAGCAAAGAAATAGGCTGGAGAGGAGACAGATAAGGTAAATCACCAGGCGTGGCAGGATGGGGGTGGAAGCAATTGTGGAGACTCCAAGGGAAGATAAATGAGGTATCTGTGGATTGGGGGAGGCCTTGGGTGGTCTAAAGTAGGTGGCCTGTTCTATTACTACGCCCCTCATGGCCTTCCCCACCCCGAGATACCTCATATTCACTTTATGAGCTGCGTATTTGATTAGCGAATGCATGGGCGAAAGAAGGGAGTGATTACATTCATTGTATGAGATTCACTTTTACAAATCCTCAGGCTCCATTACATAGGAATGGGCGGGCTCCATTACATTCGTAACTTGAGGACTACCTATAGTCTTCTCCAGTCATTATATTTACTAGCTACTTATACATGGATTAGTTTTAAGACATGGATTAGTTTTAAGTCTTCCCATGTGAAGACAAGCACCACCTTTTGTTAGCAGCTTTCATAATTTAATATATATTATGTGAAATGCTTCTTTTTTTTCTGTCCTGAATTAGTTGTATTGCAGCAAATATTAATAATGGTACTGTAGGTGTTGGTGAAGGTTTCAAAATCATTTATGGTATTTAGGTATGTTTTCAAGGAATAACTTCATAGCTAGCACATGCTTTTTTAAGTTTTGAAACTAAGGAAAAGATTTTTAAATAAGTAACTTAAATCAACTGAGGCATGTTTAGTTCTAGTTCCCTTTGACAATTTCTTTAAGCCTCCTTGAATTCATAAGAATACAGATTTTTATATTGTAATATTTGTTCACATAATGATTGAGATGTATCAGTGCCTTTTTATTTAAAAGTCTGCCAGGCTTTCTTCTTGCTGCTCCAATTAACACATTCAGTGCACGCTTACCGTTGAGTGGTCTGTGTATATGGGTTAAACCACTTTGTTATTTGTTCAGATTGCATTGTTTTGTAGCAAGAATGAGCTGTGCACTGTTTGTTCTGTAAACCAAGCAAGCAAAAGAAGAAAGCAAATAAAAATATATGGAATCTTAAGTGATTGAAGGTTGTGTGGCTATAAATAACAAGCAGTAATTATTAGGTTGGAGAAAACCTCTTGTGGTCCAGTCCATTGAGTAGCGTTTATCTCCTCCCCTCTGGCCCCACTTCAAATGATGGAGACAGAGAATAGTGAAATTCTAGTGCTAGGATTCCTCTTACTGTCAGATCCATTGTTAACTTTATTTCATTTATTAAAGTGTTCTTGCCATGAAGATCCTATCTTTTTAGCTTACCATTTCTTCTTTTTAAGCATTTGCTTTAAGGTATAGAGATAGTAGCTTTGATTATTTTAATGCAGAGTCAGATGAAGGTAAAGCAGTGTCCTTTTATTGTCAGAGCTGAAGCTGATTTTTGAGTCGTGGCAAGCTGGCTGGTCAAAGGAGCCAATTCTCTCTCCTGGCTATTAATTCTTTGCTACCGGCTGTTTGTGAAGTGTAGCTCTGGGCAATAGCAACAAAAGATACACAGACCGGAACCTGTGGGCTGGTGAATGAGATGGAGCGTTTCTTGGGGTTGGTCAAGCAGATAAGGAGATCGAGGAGAAGAAAAGGCAAAAAGTACCGTCCGGAGGAAGATTATCATGAGGGCTATGAGGATGTATATTATTATGCCTCAGAGCACTTTCCAAGTAAGGACTGTCCAAATGTTTTTCTTCTGTTACTATGACAAAGGGGGTTACTATTGTTTTAAGCTTTAAAAAAGGCATTGCAGCCTGTTTTTTTTTTTTAGATATGTTGAAGGTGGTGGTTACTATATTGTGTGAATGAAAGGAAAGCTCTGAAAAAAGGATTAATGTTTCAAGTGCAGTTAATTGATTTCTATTGGACAAGACTTTTATTAAATTACTCTGGTGCTTTAAACTCAGATTGAAGACAATTTATAACCGTACACGTGTGTGCCTGTGTGTTTGCTTCAGGGCTCCGTCTATATACAGTATTATAAGGAAATATCATTTTAAAGCACTCTGAAAATGGGCTTGCTTACAAAAGATTAAGGTTGAAGTTAAAAATAAAACTGAATATAAGCCAGTCTTTTCACATTTTTTAGCATTTGTTAATGTTTTTTCAATAGAAAGTAAACTGGTTTATTTTTTTCAGGTTCATAGTATTGTTAGAGAATGAAAGAACTATTCTGTTAATTTATTCTGCAGCCATGTGCCTGCAACTGCATTTTACAAAAAATTGAAGCAATTCAACATCAGTATTTGAAGCTAGAACAGACAGTCTTCATAATATTCTTTGTGCCTGTATATTCCTTCATTTTTTGTCTTGTACCTATTCCAATAGATTTAAAATGCCCACAAATTCCTACAGGAACAATGGGCAAGGGCAAGACACGTAGACTTGTCTGAATTTACTGTGCTATGCTTAAGCTAAAAAAATTGACAATATGAGCAGCCATAAACTAACAGATGTGTAGGAAAGACCATCTTTGTAACCAACAGTTCCTGTTTTGTTTATTCAAAAGCATAATACATTTCTTTAAAAAATGTGTACATCAGTCTATGCTTTTTTAATCATAAATATAATGGTGTATAGATGGCTTATAGTCTACTTTGCTGTGTGTTGCAGTTTATCTCCTTTTCCGGGAGGAGGAAGAAACAGAAGTTTTGCAGTTTTGGAAAAGTAATCATGTGGCAATGCTATATTTATCAACAGCGCAGTTTTTGATATAGTATTGTCATTAAAAAAAAAAAGTTGATAACACTGTATTTGCCAATCTGTTACTCCTACATGTAAGGCAATGAATTCATGACAGGATTAATAGTATAACAGTATACTTATCAAGTAATCAAGATAAATATACTATGCAGAGTACAGAATCTGAAAGTGATTAAAAAGGTAATTTGCACAACTTCTGTTCTTGTACAATTTTAGAGTCTACAGCTATTTAAACTATGTTTCCTTTTATCTTGGAAAATAAAATCAAAAGAAACAAGTAGGTCACTTCATTCTATCAAAGCAGCTGTTTTTTGAATAACTTTATTTTGCAAGAGTCTCTTCATTTAGAATGAACTGACAGATTCTTTTTCACGTAATTTTCCATGTTATGAATATAGTTATTCCAGGTGGATTTATGTTACCAACTAATTTGCCTCTCAAAAGAAATCAAGAAAATAAAAAATGCTTTTGCTATTAGTAATTTATTATACTAATTAGTTACAGAGCTGTTATAATTTGGTTTATAACATTTACAGATTGCAAATGAATTTTTGTTTTGAAGTTGGGAAAGACTTTAACAAACAAAACTGATTTTAGTCAGGTTCAGTTATAAATATATGGTTAGTCATAAGTGATCTTAAAAGTAACATTTCTAGGATATTTCATAATTGTCAAAATATTTGAATGTTTTATCATAAGATTTCTGGTACTCTGTAGATTTCTGGTACTCTGTAGTATTCTCTGTAGAATACGTAGTTACTACTGTATAGAAATGTCATCTCTCATACTTTACTTATTTGTACAGTAGTTAAAGTAATTTATTTCTATGGTACAATTGTTATTATTTTATGTTGAGATTTTCTCAAAAAAAAACAAAACCCCACAACAGCAGAATACCCATTACCTTTATATTCATTTTAAAGTGTGAGTCTTTATGTCTTCTATTCTATTGGAAATCTACCAATTATTTTGACTTATACCCCCTTCCCATTGCAGGCATCTGCAGGTGTCTACAAGCATCAATGGGTATCAACCCTTTCAAGTAAACCAGCCAAGAAATAATAGGTGAACTAATTCTACTTTATTGTAAGGTTACATTAGCAAAATCTTGCAAGTCTGAAAGTACAACCTTCCTGCCCATGACTTTTTATGCCTGATCCATTAGGGCGAATCCTTTCTCAGTTTCTTTCTGTGACGATTCAGCAATTCTGGGCTCCTGCCCCTCTTGTCTGATTGTTTCCAAGGCAGCATCTCCCCTTCTTATTCCTCAAGGCTACCCATGCATTCTATTATATTGGGTCTTCCTTTAGCAGCAGTGAGAAAACATATCATGTATGTATGCGTGAAATGAGAAAGCAGCCAAGTTAGAAATAGTTAATTATATATTTTTTGAGAAAAATATAAAATAAAGCACTTTATTTAAATATAAAATAAAGCCTGAAGTACAATGTACAATGTGTGTTAATAGCTCTTTCCAAAACTTTGTTATGCAAGTGTAGGATTGCTGCTGGTCTCTCAGTTTTAGCATCTTCAAAATCTTAAATATAATTGTAAAATTATCAATCACCTTAATAATCACCTTAAAATGATTAATTACATACTAGCAAATTGATATAGACTCTTTGTGACCATATAGATAGATTTTCTCTGTGACAAGAACAGATTGTTACAAGGATAGATTATCTTGATCCTTCAGGTCTTCCAACAGTGCACCCATTTACACTGTAAGTAAGTCCATCCACATTGCTGTTGGTCATCTTCCTTTCCTTCCTTTACCATTCCCAGTTTTAGAGCCTTTTCCAGAGAGCCAGGCCTTCACATAATGTGTTCAGAATAGGATAATTTCAGCTTGGTCATTTGTGCCATGGTGGCTTAGTGGTTAAGATTCTGGACTTGTCAGCTGGAAAGCCAGCAGCCCAGGTTCAAGATTCGAGCACCACACATTGGGGTGAGCTCCCATCCTAGCCCTAGCTCCTGCCAACCTAGCAGTTTGAAGCATGCAAATGTGACTAGATAAATGATGGCCACATGATCACAGAACTGTCTTTGGACAACACTGGCTAAATGGAGAAGAGCATTGACCCCTATAGTCGGCAACAACTGGTGGACTAAAATCTGCAGGGACTATTTGGGCCTTGGGTGAGAACTCTATTGATCTGTTGATTTGCTTCCATAGGAATCACTGTCACTGGGAATACAATTGACTATTCTAAAATAAAAACAGAGGTTCAAAACATATTGCCTGGGCACACATGGAGCTAACTTTGGTAACACTGGCTTAAACAAAACATGAGAAATTTGTTAAAGCATTTCAAACGCTGTTTCAAATTGGATGTTTTTCAAGTTTAAATGGAATGTTCCAACCTTACTGGAAGTTTTCTGTCCCAACATTTCCAAAATAACTGTAATTGCTCAAATTTGAAATACATTGCATACCACTATTTGTAAATATAGAGAGCATTTAAAACAGTGAACATATTTTGTTGCTACTCTGAGCAGTTCCAGTGGGAAATGCTGTCCAAGCCCTTTTCGGGTGGGATTCTAGTGGTTCTATCCAGTTCTACAGAACCCCTTGTTAACTTTCTAAGCAGTTTAGAGAACTGGTAGTTAGAAGCAATCTCCTTTTGTTTTTTTCCACCCTTATTACATTTTTGGCAGACAGCCTAGACTTCCTGTCTCGGGAGCTTGGGAGGCTTGACTTTCTTAAAGGGGAAGGGTTGTTTTAAGATTTTTACACTGCTGTTGGGAAGATATACTTCCCTGGACAATAAGCACTTTGAAGAAATAATTGAATAATGAAGCAAAGCTTTTAGTGACAGGAAACCAAGATGAGTGTCATTCAGAAAGGCTTCTTGGCTAGATAGAAAGATTAACATTCAAACGTGAGTTTACATACACTTTCTGAGTTTTGGTCTCAAATTGGTTTTTGGTGAAGGTTAATTCTGTGCTTGGTGACATTTAATGCTGTGTTTATTAATGGGATAATTTTCCCTATACAGCTTCAACAAGCAACAGCTACTGTTGTGATTTAATTATTTGTATTGTGTTTGATTTTTTTCTTGGTTCATGGTTTCTTTTTTTAATCTGGGGAAGGGGTCTTCCTCACTGCTTTAATAGTCTCTGGCACTGTCCTTTTGGGGTATACTTCCAAGAGGCAGGATGCAAGCTTGGCACTGATTTTTTTTACTTTCTGGGGGGCATGTGACCTTTTACTTAAGTCTGGATGATTTCCTTAAGATATCTTGTGAGATGAGTGGGACCAGCTGGTATTTTTAAGTGGTACAAATGGATCTAAGGATTGCTTTTCCTGGGTGTGCTTTTTCTGGAGAGCTTAAATGACCTCTCTGCTAAAGGGTTTCACTTTATTTGCTGCTTGATAGTTTTCACTGCATTTTAACTATTTTCATTTCTCAAGGTGCTCTGGCACCCTGCCTGATTTGTAACTCTGGCTTGCAGGTATTTTTAATCTAATGATTGGTATTTAGGGCAGCTTTTTGCAAACGAGGCTTTTTGTATTTTTGTACAGGTAATCCTTGACTTACAGAAATTCATTTAGTGACCATTCAAAGTTACAATGGCTTTGAAAAAAGTGACTTAGACCATTTTTCACACTTACGACCGTTGCAGCATCCCCACTGTCATGAGAGGCCAGGCGAGGAGAAGCACCCCTTGACATGAGTGATGTTGAGTTGGCCATGCCCACCCAGTCACATGACCACCAAGCCACACCCACCAACTAAGCCACATCCACAGAACCAGTTGTTAAAAAAGCTGAATCCCACCCCTGCTTTTGATCTTGGAGATACTTGGAGAGTATCCAAGTATTATTGTTTAGAAAAAAGGAAAGGAATGCATTTCATTCCATTTCACACCCTGCTATAATTCTATAAGTGAGATTGAACAGTGAACCAAATTATATGTTGTTATATATATGAATGCAACCTTGTTTTTGTGGGGTCCTTGGTGCTCTCTAAACCTTGTGGATTCCTGGGAGATGTTTCATTACCAATCTAAGTAACATCATCAGTCTTGTTTTTCTTAATAAATCTGTAGCTTTTTAAAATAAAATGTGATGACTCTGGCAACTTAATTTTCAATAATCACAATAATAGGAATGCATTATTATATATTTAATGTTATTAAAATTTTAAAAACAAAGATTAAAACCAGTACAAACTAATAGATATCAAGAAGAAAAAAGAGAGAAGGAATTGTTTGCGAAAAGAAAAATGCAAGAAAAAAGGAAAATGTAAAGGAAATACAGAAAAGAAAGAAAAAAGATATAAAGAAGTGGCTCCTATACAGTTATAACTGTAATTATGATTTTACCTTTCTCTAAAGTTATGTCATTATTCTATTCTTTCTATAACTACCCAATATAATCATTAAAACCACACCATAAATTATACATTTTTTCTGTCTTAAGCAAAAAGTCCATAAGCTGTATAAAAGGAAAGCATTTAAATAGATGCTGCTTTACCTTAGTCTGTGGCAGATCATATATTGTTGTTCACTATGTCCATATAACCTACTTATATGGATTTTTAACAGATTACACTTTCAAATAGAAAATGTGCCTCATCACAATTGCTTAACTTATATACTAATATGTACTTTGACTAACTACACTAAGTTACATCACTTAATATTTTGGACACATTTGTTAAATCTTGCAGAAATGAATCACATTATCATTCAGTAAGCAATTACCCTAAGTCAGGCATCCACACTGTCCAATTATGGAGCTTCCATTTCAATAGTTGTAATAATTTAAGTAAAACTCACAGAATCACAGAATTTCTGGGAACCTTGAAGATATTATATGCATCTAATGAAGTGTGCATCACCCCATGAAAATGTATGCCTTTTAATAAAATTTGTTAGTTGAAAAATGTGCTACTAAGCTCTGGCTAATGTCTTGCCAAGGGCAGGAATCTTCAGTGTTTCCCAGACAAATGACTGCCCAACCTTTGGCTGAAAATCTTCAGTGACAGAGCAGTCATGACTCCAGGTGACTGGTTGTTACACTGGCTAATTGTTCTCATGGTTGGGATATTCCTTCTTATTTTCAAAATTTGAATTCCTTCTAAAACTGCATTACTTGTGATTAAAATTAACAAATGAGACAGTCAGAAAGGCAGTGACTATATGAACTTATGCTCTATTATTTATTTTTATTCATTTAATATATTTGCATCCCAGCCTTCGCCATGTTAATCTTGCAACAATTCTGAGTGCATATTCCAAAGTCACCCATTAGGAGATATGTAAAAAGTTAATCAAGTTAACTTTTTAATCAAGTAATTTATAAACTTAGTAACTTATTTGTTTGTATTTGTGGTGAACATGAATAATTGATTGAATTTGACATTTATATAATAAAATGCTGTAAATAATCATAGGCTCAGAAAATAAAATTTTGAAAGAACCATACACAATGTAATCATAAAGGTGTTGATGCCTAGTTAGAATTTTTATTTCAATTTTCTACACCTTTGGATGTAGGGTTGCAGTTTCATTCGAAGTCATTGCCCAGATTTCATGGAAACTTTTGTACTCAAAGAAAGCCAGTGAGTTTGAATCTTGGAAAATAATCTGGTGGGTTGGTTGAAATATATCTTTTAGATTTTCCACAAAAAATAACAGAACAATTGTTGTTATAGCACACAGCAGGACAAAGGAAAAAGACTTTGCAGCCTGCTACATTCTATAATATTCCTGAAGCTGTTTCACAATGTGTGGGAGACGCTTAATTTTCATATTAATTATGATAATGGCTGCAGTGTTGTGAGTAAAGGATCAAAGAAACATTCTCAGAGTCATGAACATTTGCTAGAATTTTAAGTGAAAACTCGAATATAGACTCTGATTTCTAAAAATTTAACAGAAATCTGCCTTAAACTTTTGTATTTTCATGTAGAATGTATTTTTCAAGTATCAAGATCAGAGGAAAGGACTACAGTTCAAATCAGAGGTAATATCATGGGAGTCATCATTTCTAAGGTAGAATTGGCAAAGGAAGAAAATAGTAGGAATAGCATTATTGACTTTTGTCTCAGTATGCATCCACACAAAAATCAACACAATGATGTGATCCCCAATTATAACTTTAAAAAAGGCAACTATGATCTTATAAACAATGATCTCTCATCCCTTGATTGGCAATTTCTATTCACTGGATGAAATACTGTTGAAGACCATTACAACATATTTTTACTTGAAGTCAAAAGAGTCATCAAACTATATGTTCCAATAAACAACTCCAAAAACCAGAAAAAAAGATTAGCCATAATAATAAGGAAGTTTCAATCCAAAAAGAGATCACTTTGGTGGAAAAACAAATCTGGTCATGTTGCCAACTTCAAAAGCTGATACAAAAATTTATGCCACCAGATAAGACTGAATGCACCAATTATCACATTAAACAAGAGGAAAACCTTCCATGCACCAATTCCACCCGCGCTTTCTACAGTTTTGTAAACAACAAACTAAAAGACTCAAGGTCCATCCCACCCCTGAAAGGACCTAATGGTAAAGACTGCAATGATGACACCGTTAAAGCATTAAACCATGAAAGACAAACAACCTACTCTAATAAACAATTTGGTTCAGAAAAAAAACTATCCTGTAATCTGCAACTCTTATACTGCAAAAACATATGGACTACACACCTTGATCAGGACAAAGCAATAGGCACAATCTACATAGACTTCTGTAAAGACTTTGATTCAGTGGTACACGACAAACTACTCCTAAAACTAAAATCTTACGGTATCTCTGGACACCTGCATAACTGGATAGAAGCATTCCTGTCAGACAACAAATGGTCAAAATTGGGAGCGTCCTATCAAATTCTGTACCTGTCAACAGTGTTGTCCCCCAAGGCAGTGTTCTAGGACCAACTTTCTTCATACTCTACATAAATGACCTCTGTGATCATATTAAGAGCAACTGTGTTCTCTTCACTGATGATGTAAAGCTATTCAGCACCACAGAAAATACTGCTATCCTTCAAAAAGACCTCAACTATGTATCAAAATGGTCAAACAAATGGCAACTTCATATTTCAACAAATAAATGCTCTGTCTTACAGATTGGTAAAAAAAATAATCAGAAAATAAAATGCAGGTTGATTAGTCAAGACCCTGTCGATGATCCAAGTTCTATAAAGGACCTTGGAATACTCATCTCTAATGATCTAAGTGTGAGAGCCCATTGTTACTACATAGCCAAAAAGGCATTAAGAGTTGTTAACCTAATCTTATGTAGCTCTTTCTCTGGTAATATTACACAACTAACTCATGCATACAAAACATTTACTAGACCAATACTCGAATACAGCTCATCAGTCTGGAACCTCCATTACGTATCTGATATTAACACAGTTGAGAATGTCCAGAAATATTTCACAAGAAGAGTTCTACACTCCTGTACTCGTTACAGAATACCTTATGCCACCAGACTTGAAATTCTAGACCTAGAAAACCTAGAACTACGCCGACTTCGGTCCAATCTAAGTATGGCATATAAAGTCATACATTGCAATGTCTTACCTGTCAGTGAATACTTCAGCTTCAACCATAACAGTACAAGAGCAAACAATAGATACAAACTCAAGGTTAATCGCACCAAATTTGATTGCAGGAAATATGACTTCAGCAAAAGAGTGGTCAAAGTCTGGAATACTCTACCTGACTCTGTGGTTTCTTCCCCATCCCCCCAAAAACTTTAACCTTAGACTGTCTACTACTGACCTCACCCCTTTCGTAAGAGGTGTGTAGGGGGCGTGCATAAGAACACCAACGTGCCTACCATCCCTGTCCTATTGTTTCTTTTATTTTTTTTCTTATGTGTATCCATGTATTTATAACTATGTTTTGACTTACACCTATTATCTTGTAAGCAATTGACAAACCAAATAAAATAAATAAAAACAGCACTTATATACCACTTCACAGTGCTTTACAGCCCTCTCTGAACAGTTTACAGAGTCAGCCTATTGCCCCCAACAATCTGAATCCTCATTTTACCGATCTTGAAAGGATAGAAGACTGAGTCAACTCTGAGCCGGTTAGGATCAAATTCCTGGCAATGAGCTGAATTAGCTTGCAATACTGCATTCTAACTATTGTGCCACCACAACTCAAAATAATGCTTTCTTTTGTTTTCCTACTTTTTTTAGAACTGAATTCCCCAACCTTTCTGGTTTTGCGGATTGGCGGGGAGGGGAAGTTGGATTTGTGCAAGCGGTAAGCACATATGCACATGTGCAGCTCCACTTCCGCAGCTCAGTTTCGAATGGTTCAAGGCCCAGTAGTAGGCCATGCTTGGGGGTTGGAGACCCCTATTTTAGAAGCTTCCAACAATGAGTAAATTAACAATATTGTCTATTATTATTAAAGGTGCTTAATGTAAAGTTATCAATACCAATTGAAATGTTGACAATTCTATTTAGCTCTCCAGCAACTGGAAGGATGAAGTTAATAATAATCACCAAATGGTGTAAGTCTCACAACACTTGAGACGTAATACCTGAACCACAGCAGTAGCTTTTAATTTCTCAGCTATTCTTAAAAGGTACTGCTGGTTGTTCTGAATTCTGACTACATACAGTATATCACAGAAATGAGTACACCCCTTCACATTTTGTAAATATTTAAGTAAATCTTTTCGTGTGAAGAAATGACACTAGGTTCAATGTAAAGTAGTGAATATACAGCTTGTATAACAGTTATAGAAATGTATAATTTTTGTGTATTTTCTCAGCAAAAAGAGCTTGGGGGGGGGAGGATAGTGACATTAAAAGTATGTGCATTTTGCAAATAAAAGCTTAAAACTATAGTTCTAGTATTTGCTTACATTTTTCAATGTAAGAGCTGTTGTGAATAAAAAACAAAATATCTCAAAGCAGTTTCCAACTTCATCTTAAAATTTTTGATTCTATGGATATTATTAGCCAAGCAAAGAAGGCAAACAAACAAATGTAATTCACTGAGCACTGAATTGTTAAAACTGTTCCTGGGCTTGTATTGCTTCAACCCTCAGAGCTGCACTCACAGAAATCAGTGCTTGTCCACTAAAAAAAGGTAGAAAATGTACAGTGAAAATTTACTGAGACAGGTGGGGTAGAGGATGGCAGGCAGGAGTCAGATCAGAAATCACAACATACAGAAACTTAAACTTAGAACAAAATACATTTCATGATCTGGGAACTTGTTTTTGGGAAATGTGAGATAAGGCAACTCTTCGATTGTGGAAGTGTTGCAATTTATTATGATTTAAGAAGCATTTGGCAGCTGAATTTCAAAGCTGATATCATGGATATTGTTTGGATGCTTGGCAGCATTGTGCTGTGTGTATGTACGTTCATGGTTTTAAGAAAAGGCAGATTTTACTTCCTCCTCTGGATATTTGGGTAAATTCACTTGTCTGGTTAAATGTCCCTAGGAGACTATTTCAGAGGAAGTCGGGGAAAGGGTTAATCTGATATATTCAATTACCTTATAACAAAGATTATAATATGATAAAGAGAGTGGTCCAGGCTATTTCTAGTGAAACCTACAGGGGCATCTTCAGGGGAAATAAAAAGGGTCAAGATGGCAATCATATCTGTGTGATCAAAGACTTGCCCCATTTTAATGGGACCCAAGTGAAAAAGAGGCCAAGCTTTGACTGCACAGTTGTGACTTTACATTCTAATTGTTTTGTTCTTTTTTTTTTTGTTTAGTATGCTTGTTATTTTGGATTTTTTCGGATTTTTTCATAGACCTTCTACCTATAATCTATATAATGAGAATGCTGTTATGTGTAAGGTTCTTCAGCAGTTGCCTGAATAGAAAGATTTAATGACATGAATATAATAGCAGATACAAGATCAAAGTATTTTTGATTTAGAATACACAACTATACATTAGAGCAAAGCCTTTCTAATTCTGTCTTTCTGTAAGTAACAAAAAGGCAAGACACTTAAACTGATAACAGAGAATTTTGCAGGTGATTGTTTCTATAATATCCTTAATCAGCCTGTGAACCTATTCTTACACAATGTAGCAACCACAGTGGATCCTTTGGAAAGGATGTGGGGAAACATTGCTCTAAGTGAGCCATTTTGGTTTAATGTTAACGCCTTGAAGGTACAAAAAGCTGGTGCAAATTACATATCCTCGTCAGTTCTGAAATAATTGCTGCATAAAATAAAATCATGTATAATATTTTTCATGGCATATAATCAATCTTGTGATATGTTCATGTATATAACCTCAATATGATTCATAAAACTTTTATGGAATAAAAACAAAATTCCGAGTTTGTCTTTTCTTTTGCTGAACATTGTATATTGAATGACATAGGCTCTCCTCGGTCAGGAAACTAGTTTAGGCAAACAGAAGTGTAGATTGTTATCTGGATACAGATTTATGACACAACAGCATCTAGGCCATATTGCATACGCTAGATAATAGTTCAAGCACCTTCCTCTACGTTTCTGTTCAAGTCATGCATACAGTTTTGATAACAGCCAGGCCTCATTAGTTTTTAAGGTTGCAGAAAAAAGAGCACAACCCTCTTAATGTTTTTATAAATGTGATGAAATTAATAACTTAATTCAGAGTAGAAAGGAAATTGTTTTTCTCGGATATGCCATTTCAATTGCAGAAGACCCACCTGAATACATAGGTTGCAAGAAGAAATGGACAAATGATGAAATGTGATTTAGAAACTTCCATCTGATGGCAAGATGCAAATGTGAATGGTCACATTTTGCACTGTGAATTAATGATGCAAATTTCATCAAATGTTTTTTGAATTTTAGTCTGTAGTAGAGATATATGTGAATGAATTATGCTTCTTTGAAGAATGACTTTCTCATTTAAAAAAAGATATCAGAAAGCTGTTATCATGGGAGTGTACCTTGGAGTGTTTGTGAGAACTGGGGTTGCTTTGTAATGTTAAAATAAAAACCATTAATTTAGTTGCATATCTGGAGACCTCTAGGTACCATCATTTGATTCTGAATGTCTGTCTCTAATGCTATATTGGTTGAAAGTACCTTCCGTAATCAAGACTTTGGTACATTATTCTGCAGAATATTATTAGCTAACAAGTTAACTATATAAAATAAAATGAGTGTAGAAAAATGTGCACAGGAAAAGAAAAAAAACCCAAACAATAAATAACTTATCCTTGAAGAGAATGGATCAGCAGATATTAGAGGACACAACAGAAAAAAATGATTGAAGGTGCTTAAAAGGCATTAAAGATTAAAAGAGAAAGCATATCCACTCATGTAGTTCATAATAAATTCTCATAATCAGATTTTTATTCTACAAATGAAAGGAATTGTATTGATGACAGTTGGTATTTTAGTGCTTTTATTTACATTTGCTTTCCTTAAATATTCTATATTATATATAACTGTTATTACTGTGTGAATTTATCCAATTGATTTGTTTGATTTTGAGTTGCAAATAATGTATCATTATTTTTATTCTAGATAGTAAATATGGTTAAAATAACAATATAATTATTAAAATACTCTGAAACAGTTTTACTTTCTAAGATTTGATGGATATCTCTTGGGATAAACCACACCAACTTCTTTATCTGTCTTTGCTACATCTCCATGTTGGAGAAATTTCAAGATGGCCTCAGAAAAGTGGAGTTCTTAATTTTTTGTAAGTAAATTGAGCTATGATGATAGTTATGAATTCATACCTATGAATTGTCATTAGATGAGGAAGGATAGAAAATATCATAAGGATATTTGACTTTGAGAGATCAATTCCTAGCATTTATTATTAGGGCTGCTTAGAAGAGCATTTAGACAAGAGGTAGCTTAATGAAGTATCTTAGGCATGATGGCCTACTTGGGAAAAGCATTGGTTCTGAGTAGCTCATTATCTAATGTACTGAGGTAAACATTTAAATGCTGAAACTCCCAACTGCTAACCAGGATCAATAGCAGCAATCTCTGGAATGGAAGAGTTGAGCCAAGCTTTGGTAGTGATTAAGCAATCTGAAAGAAACAATTATTTTTATGTTTCTTCTTTATCATGTACCAAGTCATAATTGTCAAGATAAATTTTATAATCTAAGGTGTCTGTGGGCATCTATCATGACCCTCACAGAGTTGGAATGTAAGCCACAGAAAAAGCTGCATTACAACAGGGAAGATAGGTATTCACCTAAATCTGTCTGTTAAAAAAGATGGATGGATAGACAGAGAGACACACATGCCAAAAATATTGAAATATAACAGGTAAAAGCAAAGCCAAAAAGGGCAAATTCTAAGTCAGCAAGCCAAAAGAGCTGATGTGATTACCATCTTCAAAAAAAAAGGGGGGATGGGGAACCAGACTCAGGAAACTATACACCAACCAGCCTGGGAAGATACTGAAAAAGATAACAACAACAACAACAACAACAACAACAACAACAACAACAACAATAATAATAATAATAATAATAATAATAATAATAATAGATGGATCTGCCAACATCTAGAAATGAGTAAAGTAACAACTAGAAGTCAGCATTGGTTTGTTAAAAACAGAACATGCCAAATCAGTCTTATTTCATTCTTCAACACAGTACCTAAATTAGTAGACCAGTGAAATACTGTGGACATAATATACTTAGACTTCAGCAAGCATTTGACAAAGTATACCACAATCTACTTTTTGGTAAACTAGAAAAAAGTGGGATAGATAGCATCACCATCAGATGGATTTGTAACTGGATGACAAACCATACCCAGTGAGTAATCCTTAATGGTACTACATCTACATAGAGGGAAGTAAGTAGTGGGGTACCACAAGGGTCCATCTTAGGCCCAGTACTCTTCAAAACCTTCATAAATGACTTAGATGAAGGAGTAGAAGGGGGACTTACCAAATGATAGGTTCAAAGTCTAGGTAGACATTGACAGACTTGAACACTAGACCCTATCTAAATGAAATTCAATGCAGAGAAAAAATAAAGTCTTACATTTAGGCAAGAAAAATGAAAAGTACACATATAGAGTGGGTGAAACCAGGCTTAATAGCAGTAACTGTGAGAGGGATCTTGGTGTTGTAGTAGACAACCAATTAAATATGAGCTAATAATGTGCAGTGGCAGCCACAAAAGCCAATGCAATCCTAAGTTGCATTAACAGAGGGACACAAGCAAGATCACAAAGCAAGAGCTGCTAATACCACTCTATGTGGTAAGACCACACCTAGAATACTGCATCCAGTTTTGGTCACCACACTATTAAAAAGATGTTTGATCAGGGGTGTCAAACTCGTGACCCATGGGCCAGATACACAGTTTAGTGAAGGGGGAAAAAGTCATGATACATCACATGATGACATGGGTTTTGACATCCCTGCTCTAGAAAGAGTGCAGAGAAGAGGAACCAAGTCCAAGATGATTAGGGGACTGGAGACTAAAACATGATGAATGTTTGCAAGTATTTGGCATGTCTAATCTAGTGAAGGAAAGACCAGGGGAGACATGATAGCAATGTTCCAATATTTGAGGGCCTGCCACAGAGAGGAGTGGAGTCAAACTATTTTCCAAAGCACCTGAAGGCCAAACAAGGAATGATGGATGGAAACTGATCAAGGAGAGATTCATCCTAGAAATAAGAAATTTTCTGACAGTGAGAATAATCAGCCAATGGAACAGCTTGCCTTCAGAAGTTGTGGGAGCTTCATCACTGGAAGCTTTAAGGAAGAGTCTGGACTGCCCTTTGTGAGAAATGGTGTAGGATCTCCTGCTTAGGTGGGGGGTGCGGTATCTAGTTACAACAGGGGGGATTGGACTAGAAGATCTACAAGGATTGTTAATCTTTTAAGCTAAAATGAATTGACAGCCTAAGCAGGTTATAAATGCTAAAGTTTTACGAAGATGTTTCAAAGTAATGAAAAAGAGGTAATGGCAGGGAAGTCAAAGGTTTCTGTATGCAGTCTTATACAAAGACAGTTTAGGCTTTTAGAATAAAATAATGGGGTTTGGACCAAAATGGATAATTAAATAATTTTTCAGAGACTGGATTAACTGGAGCATGTTCAAAAGCATAGTTGGTGGTTATTTCTAACATCAATAAAAACAGAAGGGCTTTGGAGCACAAAGGGACAACAAAATTTTAACACTTTTTTAAAAAAATATTCATTTTGTCAAAAGCTTACAATACAACAGAAATAAGAATAAACATAAATTTCAGTATAAGAAATAGGAATTAACAATTGGGGACAATAGGACAGGGACGGTAGGCACAATTGTGCACTTATGCATGCCCCTTACAGACCTCTTAGGAATGGGGTGAGTCAGTGGAGGTTAACTTTGAGGGTAAAGGAGTGGAGGTTTGAGCAGATGACAACAGATCAGATAATGAGTTCCAGACATTGACCACTCTGTTGCTGAAATCGTACTTCCTGCAATCAAGTTTGGAGTGGTTTACATTAAGTGTATATCTGTTGTGTGCTTTTGTGTTGTTGAGGTTAAAGCTGAAATATTCATTAACTGGTAAGACGTTGTAACATATTTTATGTACTAGGCTTAAGTCCAGTCTTAGCCAGCGTAGTTCAAGGTTGTCTAAGCCTAGAATCTCAAAACTTCTGCAACACATTGAGCAAAAAAAAAGTATACTGTTCGTTTATAGTTCCTCCTTTTTATAGTTTTTTATAGTTCCTGTTTGTTTGTTTAACCAAATCCTTAATGGTCTTCTTTTGAGATATATTCATGTGTCAAGAGGAAATTTAGGTATGATACAGTTGCAGGATTGAATCTCCCTTTGAGAATGTCCTTGGATTTCATAGGCTAAACAGATGTAAAATTCATTTTGAAAACTGACAACTTCACTAAATTATTCCATACTCAATATGATATAACAATAACTAATGGCATCTAATTCAAGAAAGGTGAAATAGTTGGACCATTAGTTCTCAATTTCAATAAATTCTGATTAGACTGTGAAAGGCTTTCCAATCGACCACATGAAAAATCAATCCATTTATTACTTTTGTGTGATTTCATTTTCCATGTTTAATCACTAGTTTCCTTCTTAAATTAGTCATGACATAGAAGAGTTTCTTAAGTAATACTGCTAGTATAATGGCTCTCTTACATTTTTGCTTTTGGAAAATGTACTTCTCTGTTTTTCCTTTTATGGATATCTTATTTTATTTTAAAAAACAAAGGTTATCCGGTTAAAAAATTACCCAGGCTGTAGATGAATGTTGTAGAGCAGTGGTGGTAATGGTGCTACTGTTTATCAGAAATCTGCTTCAGTCGGTTTGGACCGGTTCAGGTGAACCAGTAGTTATGAATTTGTACTGTTCGGAGAACTGGCAAATCCCACCACTGTCTGGCCCTCCCCACCCCACCCAGTCACTCCTCATCTCGTCCACTCACCTGGCATAGCTGCTGCTGCACTCTGTCTGACTCCCTCACTTGCCTCGACCACACGGTATCTGAGTCTGCCTTCTGCGTGGCTGAATCCCACACAACTGTCTCCGCGCAACCCAGCTGAACTACCCTGATCTGCCTGGCAGCCTGGGTGAGTGACTGCAAGCAGCAAGGCCCGAATCCATCCTAGCTGCCTCCCCTATTGCCCAGACAGCTTGCTTGCCTTCCTTGCTGCCTTCCCTGTTGTCCCCAAGACCAGCTGGCTTGCCTGCCTTCCCCTCTGATGTCCCCATGGCCCCTGA
>BLBF01000022.1:23830117-23920987 GCA_015471245.1 Laticauda colubrina | reverse complement strand
CTGATGTCCCCATGGCCCCTGAGGCCCAGCCTGCTTGCCTGCCTTCCTCACTGCTTTCCCTGTGGTCCCTGAGGCCCAGCCCGCTTGTCTGCTGCTGCTGCTATGGCAAGCAATGGATGCTGCAGAGAGAGATTTCCTGTGTACCATTCTGAAGCCCCACCCCTGGGTTGACAAAAGCCCATCTAAAGATCATAACTGCCTGCCGAGCCTGCCTGGTGCATGCTAGCAAAAGGAGGCGGGGGGGGGGGGGAAGAGAAGGGCTGATGGAAACGCCCCATTTTCTGGCTCCATTGAGCTGTCTGCATCCAATGCTTGTGCAGGGAATCCCAGGCATGTTGCATGCTTTTCACTCCAAACAGCTTGAACTGGAAAACGGATGGCTGGGGTGGAGGAATGGTCCACCTGAACAAGCTCCAAACTGTTGCTCCTACTCCAAGCCTGGCTTCCCTGCACAAGCTCTGGAAGTCTGTTACTACTTCTCCAGCCGGTTAGCCTGTGCTTCCCTCTCGCTACAGGCACTGATTCCCCTGGCACTCCAGGTGTGCAACTCCCAAAATTTTAAAGAATTAGAGCTGTGGAGAGGCAAGGCACACTCATCTCTGTTTCCATCTATGACTGGCCTTGGAAAAGCCCACCCTCACAATCGCATGCTTGCAGCCAGAACCAGGCTTGGAGCAGCAGCAATGGTTTGGAGCTTGTTAAGGTGCTCTGCTCCTATGTCCCAGCCATGTGTTTTCCAATCCGGGCTGCTTGGAGTGAAAAGCATGCAATATGCTGCCGCTCCTGGCATTCCCTGCATGAGCACTGGAAGAAAGGGAGTCTGAGGAGGGTCACCCAAAGGGAAGCCTCCACCACATCTGGTGCTCATTCCTCAGCCAGCCTGGATTTCTCAAAGGAAGAGATAAAAGAAGTAGCTAAGAGCCCCAAGGAGAACTTACTGTCTTGGCCCAGCTGTGGCTTTCAGAGAGAGAGAGAGAGAAAGAGCTTCTTAAAGCCATGGATGGGCACTGCAGGCCCATCCCACTCTCTGTCATCCCGTCCATCTGGAACCCATTCTCAGTCCACCAGCCCTCGTGTTAAGGAGGCCGATATCGATCACAGCCTGGTTGGGCCAGTTTCTTGGGGCGGAGAGCAGGTTGCTCGTCTCCCAAGTGACTGAGGCATGCCCAGCACCAACAAGGGCTGGAAGAAGCTCCAGCAAGAGTGAAATGCCAGAGAATCAGCACCAGCTGCTTCTCCATCCCCCATAATAACCCTTACCTTCTCAGGCCAGGCGAGGGAGGAGAGGGGCAGGGCCGGCCAGTGTTGTGGTTAGTTGGCAGCAGGTATGGACAGCTGAGGAGAGCGAGGACTCAGATGAGGGGCCAAGACCATTAGGAAGTGGACTGCTGCCTTCAGAGATTGTGAAGGCTGGCAGCAGTGAGGAAGTTCCTGAGGAGCTTATGCCATGTGTGCGTGCGTACAGAATTGCTCGGAGGAAAGAGCAGTTACAACAGCACAGGTGACTTGGGAGTAAGACTGCAAGGTAATGAACCCTCCTTCAAGAAGATAAAAGCCAGCTGTGAATGAATATACTTTGCAGAAGGCAAAAATGTTTTGAAACTTCAGCCTCGTGGACATTCCAGTATCCTGAGTTTGTATTTGAAGATTCTTGCATTGCAAATTATTTCTTGTCTGTTATCTTTTGGCAAGTCTTGCACAGTTTGGCAAGGCTTGTGCTTATCACAGCTAATTATTTTGCAAAAGCATTACAAGATTTCTATTCTATTTGGATTGTGTTTGATTTGTTGGAAAAGGGCATGGGTCAGAACAGCCAGTGATGGGACAGAGAGCCACAGCAGAGGGCCCAAAGAGCCACATGCGGCTCTGGAGCCATGGATTGCCGACACCCACACTAGGAGAAATGGTTGTTAAATTATATGAATCCGATCACTGAAGTAACCTATCCATCCTTGCAAATGCTTTAAGCATTATAAGATGTCAATGTCAAGCAAGGTGGAGTTATTCTCCCTTACCATATGTGGAAGTTACCAGCCAATAGTGGTATTGCTGCTAAAGAATATGGAGCAGAAAGCATAGAATTTGAATATAAGATACAGCTAAATTCAGCTTTCTAAAAGTCACAATATAACTGCAATGTGCCATACAATGATTATCTGTGATTTTGCATTTTTTAAAAATATGTACTAATTCCGATAGGTTTAGTAAATGTAGCTGCTGTTTCTATAAGATGTTTTTTCCATGAATTTGTGAGTGAATCACTAAAATGAATTCATTTAAATAATTGTCAGCTAAGAAAACATCTAATTTTTTTCTTGCTTGTTATTGAATGCTGTGAAGCAGCTTAGTACTGACATTTATTATATGACATAATATAACAAAAGTTCTTTCAAAACTGAATGTGAATAATAATTTGCCTTTATTGTTTCTTTACTTCACCATGACAAATAGAATGTGAATTTTATTTTATCTTTAATGCATGGAATTTAGTGTATGATAGAAAAAGGAGAAGGCAGGATATTGCACAATTTGAGAAATAACTTATTGCCCTCACTGAGCTAGCACAGTTGTGAATGCCTTCATTTAAAGTTAATGAGGAAAGCAAATTGCTTTAATGACCTGTGCAGGATATAATATTATAATATCATCTGACTGGCAAATTCAGCATTTTTAATTTGTAGGCTGCAGTTTGTAATGAGTGCATTTTGAAATGCAAACAAGCACTACTTTCAAAATGCAAAAAATTTAATTAATGAAAGAAGGTAAACGATTTTAGAGAATCTTTGTTCTGTTTGAATAGGTTATCATTTTATTTTAAACAGTTCCTCATTTCAACATTTCTATATAAAGTAACATTTTCTCTTAAAATGTGAATTAATAAAATATATTGTGATTGCTCTTTAAGGATGGATTTTTGGTACATCTTGATATATATTTCAAGATTTCTTTTCATTGCCTTTTTTATAAATGGAAAATAACTATTTAGCATTTGAAGAACAGACTTTGGTTATTATATACAAATATTTTTCTTCCCTTTCCTTATATCTGTGATGGCGAACCTATGGCATGCATGCCAGAGGTGGCGCGGAGGGCCCGTTCAGTGGGCATACACACCATCGCCAGCTGCTTTTCTGGTTTCTGGCACGTGCCGGCCAGCTGGTTTTCACAGGCACCAGAATGCTGGAAAATGGTCTGGAAAATGGCCAAAACCCAGGCGATTTTCGAGGCCATTTTTGGTACAAAAAATGGCCAGAAAACAGCCAGAAAAACAGCCTAAAAATGGCTAAAAAACCGGGATGTTTTCCAGCCATTTTGGGGGGAATTTTTCATGCCAAAACCGGCCTGAAAACCAGCCTGAAACCGGCACCAAAAACATCCAAAAATCAGGCATGCGCACACCAGTTAGCCAGTCTTCAGTTTTCTGGCACTCTGGCACACGCACATGCACGCACATTCCAGTTTGGCACGGTGCCAAAAAGGTTCACCATCACTGCCCTATATCATTGTTTCACAACTGAACACATGGGATGGAATTCTAACAGTTTGGACCTGTTTGGGTGAACCAGATGTTAAAGTTACATCTGGTTTGCTGAATGGTATTTCAACTGACCCGCTCACCCTGCCCCTCCCAGTAGTCTCCACGCAGCCCATTTTTGATGGAGGTAAGTGCAGGGTCCACGCGGAGGCTCTGGGAGAGGGAAAAAGTCCAGAAATGGATCTGTTTCTGGCTTCTTAAGGGCTTCCAGAGCCCGGGGAGTCCATTTTCACCCTCCCAGAGGCCCTGGATAAGCCCCCAGACCCTTGGGAAGGCAAAAAAAATGGCCCACCTGGAAAAACTGGAAGTCACAAAATGGGCCTGTTCCTGGCTTCCAGAGGGCATCCAGAGTCTGGGGGAGGCTGTTTTTGCCCTCCCAGTTGAGCTGTTTCTCCAGGCGAGCCTTGTTCCTTTTGTACAGGCATCATGTCTTTGGCTAAATGTCCAAAAGAGCCAGAGCTAATAAACAAGCAGGGAATTCTGGGAATTGAAGTCCAAACATCTTAAATTTGCCAAGACTGAGAAATCCAATAATGCATGTTTCAACATTGTTTTCATCATTTTAACAAAAGCAGCCATATTCTGCAAATATGGGCATTTAGGCAATTGAATGCAACTGTCTGCTTGTTGCAAAAATCTAAATTAAACTATCCACAGCAGATGATTCTTTAGCTTCTGGTAAATGGTATTTTTCTTTCACTGTCTGGAATTGCAATCACCTCTATTCCATTCAGCTTTAAGTAGGAGGTTGGACAAATGAATAACAGAAAGAATAACAGAATAACAGAGTTGGAAAGGGATTTTGGAAGCCTTATAGTCCAACAGTCAGGAGACCCTACACTAGTGTTGGCAAAATGTTTTGGCACCAAGTGCCAAAACAGGAGAGCTCATGCAAACACTCACTCGCCCATGTGCCGGAAACAAAAAGAGTAGATGAACTTCCAGTTTCCGGTGTGCCTGGTCTTCCAGTTTCTGGCACACATGCGCTCGCAAAGATCAGCTGGCCAGCTCCACCTGGCCTTTCGGGGGTCCTCACACCTCCCTGTCCACCCCCTGGTCCCCATTGGGGTGGCAGGACATCCCCACTGACGACCTGGTTCCACAGCCCCAGATAGGGAGAGCCAGAGGTCTTCCGAGATCAGGAAGGGATGTTGTGTTCCCAGGGCTTGGGTTGGGGTACCAGCAGATGGGAGAGCTTCTCCCTAACTCTGGTGGGGAGGAAGCACCCCTCTCCAGCCCACCACCAAGAACAAGCTAGTGGAGCCCCCCCGCCAATTCTGCCAAGGGAGCATGATTGCTTCCCGGCCAGCGTGTCTCTTAACCCTGGCACTGGACAGACGTTCCTCCCATGTGGATTCAGCTCCTGCACAACCCCACAACCCCAGAAGAGCAGCAGCAGCAACCACAACACAGCGAGAGACAGAAGCAAGAACCACCTCTGCCCTTTCACACCCGGTGGCAGCAGGAGCAGCAGATGGGGCAGTTGACCACCCAGCCAACAAACGCTACTCTGCCTGCTGCTCCTGCCAGTGCTGGAGGTGAAAGGGCAATGGTGGTTGTCACTCCTGCCTATCACCCTGTTGTGGCTGCCACTGCTGTTCTTCTGGGGTGGCAGGACTGAGCGTGTGAACCACCGCCACCCCCTCGCCCCCAACGGAAGCAGGAGCAGTAGGCAAGGCAGCATTTGCTGGGTGGGCACTCAACTGCCCCCATGGCTGAGCTGGCTGACATGGTGGAACCTGGAAGAGCAAGGGGAGCAGAGCTGCCAGCCAGGATGGGTGGAACGGGGCTTTTCTTCCTCCCCGCTTGAGTGGCATTCTTGCACGGCCCCAGCTCTCCAGCTCATGGCACCAACACGTGTCCGCAGTCCAGAGCACCTGGCCAGCAGCTCTGTTGGGAAGATGATCTTCTGGTTTCTGGCATGCATGCACACCGGCCAGCAAGTCTTTGTGCACACATGATCTCCAGAAACCGAAAGGCCAGGTGGCCGGCATGCATGTGTGCTCTGGGAACCAGAAGATCATCTTCCCAGCACGCACATGCTCATTGGGTGGCTGCTCTTCTGGTTTTTGGTGGCATGCGATGTGAAGACCAGCTGGCCGGCATGCTGGAACCCGGAAGAGCAATGGGTGATTGCTGGCATGCCTGGAGAAATGGCTCTGCATGCCACTTCTAGCACACGTGCCATAGGTTCACTATTACGGCCCTATACCATTTCAGACAAATGATTGTCCAAACTCTTCTTGAAAGCTTCCAGTTTCACTGATTAACTGTTCTGTCAGGACACTTCGTCTTATTTCTAAGTTGGCTGGAAATATTGGAAATACAAATGGGAGCTGGTTGATAATACTGTGACTGGAATGTCCCACAAACTTTACATCACATTATGATGGAACGCCCCCTCAGAGGGTTCCCTGGAACTCTGCAAGAACTACATCATATTGAGGGTACTGCTGTCCCAATGAGTTAGCAATCTAGCTATCTTAGCCACTCTAGTAACCACTTATACATAATTTAATTTTATTCATAAGTTGTTCATATTATGCAGTTTTAAAATAATTCACTGTACTGGTGTTTTATACTTTGAGACATATTTTATATTCTGTTCTTGTTAATTTTATGCATTAATGCTGTGTTCTGTCACACCATATGAAATAAACACATTTACATTCCATCAATATCCTAAGATTGCACTTGCTTAGGAAGAGCTCAATGTGCAAACTTATAATGCATTTTTAAAAAATAAAATAAGTAATCCAGTGGAAGAAAACTTTTTCATTTGCAAATTAATGCAATTTAAGCACGAGATAGAGATGGTGATGAGGAGGATGAGTTGAATCAGAACTCCTTTTTCAACACTCCTTTTGTCTTCCATTTTCTGCAAAGTTGAATATCATAATATAATCATTGACTTACCCAGTCTAATGATGCTGAGAGATACAGAGAAAAGCTAGGAAGAATAAAAGAATCCAATTTACATGTATCACTGAGGAATTGGCAGGAGAATTCTTAGGGGGAAACATCAATTACATGTAGAAGAAAAAATCTACAATTACTATGTTCACCTCAGTGGAAACTGAGACTTATCTGATGGATAGTTACGGGTTTGTGGAAAATAGCATTATGTGCACTTTCATTTAGAAAGAACTCTTAATTGTTTCCTAATCTTGGAGTGGTTGCATGGAAAAATAGGAAGAAGAATGTTTCTCTAATAAAGGAAAGTGTCTTAAAAGATAAAGAAACCTCACCAAGTAGGTTTTGTGGAAATAATTCAGAAGTATTTTGCTGTTGTCTTTTTCCATCCTGCGTTTGATTTCCCAGTTTAGCCTATAGCTCTGATAATTTTGGTGATGTCCTATCCCACAACACTTGAACTCTGTTTAAACCACAGTTAATGAAATACTGCCTTTAGCTGGACAAAAAATGTCTTACTCTATTTAACTAGGCAGACATTTGTAATGTGGTAATTAATAAGGAGGCATAGGCTCTTGATTTCCAAAGTAAAGTGATGGAAACAAGAGTCTCTTTAAGCTCCATACTGAAGGACATACTACAAGCTGGGCAAACACATTTCACCAACAGGATGGAAATAATGTATTTATAATCACAATATAAATCTGTATTATAATTTAATGCTACCATCTATCTAAATAAATGTTAATATATATGAAATTGAAAAACTATATGTTCCGTCCGGAAAAACGCGAGGTAGACCGGATTCCAACAACAAAGTCTTTATTTCAAGTATAGTTGCAAAAACGGAACATTGGCTCAAGCCGCGACAGCCCTTTTATACTTTTCTGTCTGCCGGCTTGTAGCCAATGACATTCATTTGATTTTGCCGCCTTTGTGCGGCTTCGGGGATTGGTTCCTTTTGAACCTATCCCCATTTGTTTTTAGTAACCAATCAGAATGAGTTATTTGGAGTTTACTATTTTTATACAGAACACTATAAAACAGCATTTAATTATTGTATATAATAAAGTGATAATATTCAACCATCCCAATGAAACGTTTTTAGTTGGATTTGAGTTCCTTCACTCATATTCACTAGAATAATCATATTAGAAGGGAAAAACAAGAATAGCACTATAATACAATAGATCTAGAAGACACTAAGTTAATTAACCATGCTAATTTATTCTTTGTTATTTTATTTCAGTTTATTGAGTCCAAACTTGTTTTTTTTTAATGAAATGAAAATCTGAGTTTAAAAGATCATTTGTTGATATAAATACAACCTGCAGCACAAAATTCAATATAAGATTTTAAAGCTGTTTATTTTTTATTTCAACAACTAATTTGGGTATATTTCTATTAATGACATCAACCTTTGAAGAAAGTTCAAAGGTTTTAAATTTTAAAAAATACTGTTGCTTAATACAAATGTCAAGTTCTTTGATTTAAACATGTTAATTGATTGGAATATGAGGGGGTTTTTAATAGATACTACAGACTTAGAAGAATTTAGGAGAGCAAAGTGATTAAACTCTTGTCTAATGCCAAAAGGAATGATTTTACAAAGACTTACTAGTTTGAGATTGGTGACTATACAAATTGCTGAGTCTTGTCTGCATAGATATATGTCTTGAAATATATACAGTAGGATACAAACCAAACCAAATCAAGTTCCGTGTGTAGTTGATCAAAGCAAAACTTCCATCTTACCAGTTAGCAAAGAGATTCAAAGTTTGTTATTGCTTAACATTTTTATTGGGTATTTATTATATTATGCTTTGGATTATGCAAAATTTTGTACATTGTCTAAGGACAGTTTCTAAATATTAGAAATAAATAAATACAGCAACAGTTTTCAACATTCAGTCTTTAAATTTCTCAACATAAAAATATGCATTTATTTACTGGATTTATATCCTGCTTTTCATTCAGGAGTTCAAAACAACATACACAGCACGCACTCCTCTTGTTTTCTGTATAACACCTTATAAGGCAGGTTAAAGATGTGACTGATCCAGTGAGATTCCATGCTGAGGGGAGATTGAATCTTGACTTTCCTGGTGTAAATTCAGCATCTTAAGTCCTTATATTTAATACCAGGTTCACTAAAATCTGTTTGTCTGACAAGGTGTCTATTGGGTAACTCAGATGAGTGCAGATTTTTTCAATTTAGCAAATTCGACATGATTTAGGACTGTAAATTCAAGTAGCTATGAATGAAAATTGGTAACCTAACACATTATAAGAATATCATATGGGCAAATCTTTAGATAAGAGAATATTTACAGTAATGGAAATGTCCAGCATCTCCTTGTGCTTCCACCACTTAGAAATAGCAATGCTGAAATAAGTTGAAAGGGCCAGAAGACAGAAGCAACCCAAGACATTAATATAGCCATCTGAGCTGACCGAGTTAGCAAGATGCCATGTGACACATGACTATCTTCTACTATCAGCCACAGGGCTCTGACATTAGAAGTACAATGATTAATTCTTCCTTTTTTGTTGTCCCCAAATTCCTATTTATAATCTGTGTTATATTTCAAATGGAATTAGTTGCAAAAACAAAGGTTCCAATGCCTTGTTTTTCCTGATCTTAGGACAGAGGCAGATTTCAATGGAGAAAATTAATTACAGAATTTTGATTATATTGAATTCAATAAATGACCATGCTTCCTTCACAATAAGCAGGAAAAGGAAGAGCATTATTTTGATATTTAAGAAATTACTGGACTCAGTAATTGTGTTGTGATAATGTTTGACATTTTAACTTGGTATTATAAAACATTAAAGTGAAATTGTTCCTATATTTAAATGGATATTGAATTATTTTAATGAAAACAATATGATAAACAGAATGTTTGTTATAGTAATTAAAGTGTTGACCATGAAACGAGTTAAGGTCTCCCTTACGCATGAAAGCCAGTGGTGTGACTTGGGCCAGTCATTATCTCTCAATCCATCGAATTTCATAGGCTTGTTGTTGTGAGAAAAATATGAGGCAGGAGTATTTGGTATGTTAATTTCTCTTGTGTTATATATTTTAAAAGGTGAAGAAGAAAAAAATGAATTGTCTTTACTTAATATTATATAACACAGGTGTCAAACTTGATCAGGTCACAGCATATCACAATGTTTTTTGCCTTTGCAGAATGAGGTATGTGTGGCCTGCACGTGATATATCCGGCTTGTGGGGCACCAGTTTGACAGGGCTGCTATATAAGATAATGTACTGTAACCTCTTTTATTTATATGTTACAATTCCAGGGAGTTTTTACAAGTTTATTTTCTTCCACATAGGAAATTGGACAGAAGTATCACACAGCAAGGTAGTAAATTAAAAATGCAATAAACCTGCTGTCCTAGCTGTGGAGAACTAAGGCATTCTTTTTTTGACTCTGACATCTTTCATAATGGCTTTATTCATTGAAAACTGAAATCACTCTGTCCAGTTATCACTATCAGTAGCCCAAACAGGGCTGATTCAAATTTTTGGCAGCTGGGAAAATGGGAAGGATTTAAAAATCAATTATTTTTGATATTTGGCAATTACAATGTTTACTGAAATACAATAGCACTTAGTACAATAGTACTTAGCACTTAGACTTATATACCACTTCACAGTGTTTCATAGCCCTCTCTAAGCGATTTACAGAGTCAGCATTTTGCCCCCAATCTGGTCCTCATTTTACTGACCTCAGAAGGATGGAAGGCTGAGTTAATCTTGAGGCAGTCAGGATCGAACTCCTGGCAGTCTGCAGAAATTAGATACAGTTTCCTACTAAGATCAGGGCACTTTCCACTATCCTACTGTAGTCCTTATTGTTTAAAAATTATTAAAGTAGTTGATGTGGTATGATGGCTAATGGAAAGCAGTGCTCTGGCTGCTGGTTGATCCAAGCTTGCCTAATATTGCACTGTTTGTCTTTAATCTGAGCATTCAGCCAAGGCCACCTGTTAAGATAGGCATGAACAACAGTTAAGTTTTTGCCTCTATACTCTGGCATCAGGTTCAATTTACCAAGCAAGATAATAGAATGAAACCAGGAAGTAAAACCAGAAATTTTTAAAAATGCTCCCTATTCTCAAAAATGCTGTTATTTCACAGGACCCAAGCCGCCATTTAAACATCAGTGCTCACAGGATAAGCATAATGGTTTTTTAATATTCAGAAAGTGAAGACCCCCTATTTTCCCTTTTAAACAAAACATAAACATCTTCCTGTGTTTGTTTACATTTGGCTTTTGAATCTCCCATTTCTCCCCTGCTACTCTCTGTTTTGAAAGTACAAATGAAACTCCTTGAAAATTAGGAATTTATGGAATATCAACAGGACTTTTTCACATGTCAGTGAATGGATAGGAAAATGAGATCTTTGTTGAAATTATAAATACTTCTTTTCTAAAAGGAGAATGAAGAATGTATTTCACTGTTATCCAAGTAGCCAGTCAGATACTAATTTATAGTAAAAATAACATTTTTGAAGTTTTGTAAGGGGTTTTCATTTGGGCCTCAGCTGAAGAATGGGAGAGTGATCTTTATATTTTAAGTTGTCAGATTAAACACAATCAAATTCCAGCTTTTTTTCTGCTACCCACTTGTGTAAAATCATATATTTTAAATATACTGAACAGTGTTTCCAGGGGACTAAGTTAATTATCATGCTGTTCTACAGTAAATATTGTTCCTCGTGTTATTTGATGAGAAAGCAATGGTTTAAGAAAGAGAACTTATTTATTTATTCATTCAGTCAGTCATCCTGAGCACACAGCTATAGTTATGTTCCCATGAACAAAGGGTTTCAGTTTCACGTTGATGACTGATGAGAGGCTTGATAGTTGATATCAATTGTTTTACAAACTCCAGACTGTTTCTGAATTTATTAATCTGTTATTGCCTGAGTTTATTTCTCATCTTTTATACTAGAGCATTCAGTACAGCTGTCAACGCTATGTAAAGCAGGTACACTTTTAAGTTGTCATGTTCTTGATGATTCTCCTATAGTGAAAGAAAAAAATCAAATTATTGTGAAGCAATTCATTTTGAACAACAAGCTATTCATTTTCAGGGCGCTGCAAATGAATAATAATAAATATTTAATTATTTTCAGTGCAACTATATTAATTGTTTCATAATATCTGCTGTGCTTGGTTTTTAATTGATGACACAGATAATGTTATGTATACTAAATCATTATGGTTAAATAAATGACTGCTTCTTTCTAGTTCAATACCTATCTTTAATAGGTTACTTCATACGTGAACTTTTGTATTGAAGATTTGGCAGGGCACTTTGCATGAAATTATATTTGACAGAGTTTGGCATTCTCAAAGTAATTGGTATAGAAAGGAAGACAATATTTTGGAAGTCTCGAGTGCAATCATTGGGATGCATGTTAAAAAAAGGTATTTTCAATAGAATGCTTAATACATGACACTAAAACAGTAAAGAAAGAAAGCCAAATGAAGTTACTGAGAGATTTAAATTGTTCTATTTGTTCCAGTAAACCAGTATAAAGGATTAAACATAGTTATTAATGTGCTGGTAAAGAATACATTTCTTCCTTTAAAATATAACAAGTGTGTTTAATATAATACTCTCAGCCCAACTTATAGCATTACAGTGTTGTGGGAAAAATAGGAGGAGGAAGAACTATTGGTAAGTTTGCTGCCATGAGCTGTATATGAAAAAAAGGCTGTATAAAAACTTTAAAAAACCTTATTAACTAATGTGAGAAGATTATAATTTCCCAATATTGTTTCTTACTTCTTCAAGTTTATAAACATATACATAGTCCATGTGCCATATAATTCCATGAAATATTCTCCAATGATTTATGCTCATGTTTGAGAATATCTAATGTTTTATTCATAACATTGGCTAATTTTTGTACAACTTTATACAATAAAAAGTTTATGTAGATTAAGCCTCAATCACTTCTGATGTATTAATGATTTAAATCCAATTTTTCTATGCCAAAATAGTTAAAATGTCTTACACATGTAAATCTTGTCATAAGATCTTAAAAAGATATAAAATGCAAGTGCTTTAATTGTAGAAGCGTGGGAAATCAGGAGACAGGAGACAGCGTAACTTCAGCTCTTTATTCAAGGTATAGATCTGTGTAGCCTTTACCGAGCCACGGCAGCTCTTATCGAGCTAGCCAGCGGCTCTCACCCAATGACAGCTTTCTGAATCTCCCATGATCGGTTCATCCAATCACTGGAGATTCCTTACTAACCAATCACCGTCATGCGTCTCGGCCAATCACAGTGCAGCTCGTTTCAGCCAATCAGGTTAGGGTATTCCAAGAATGTTAATATGTAACACCCCTCCCCTCTTGGTATGGTCCATCCTACGTGACGTAGTTGTGGCAGGGCTTTTTACTTGCCTACTTGACCTGCGCAGTTCATTTGCTGCGTGGTCTTCAGCCAGTTCGGAAGGGATCTTCGTTGCTCCCACTCTTCTCCATGGAACCACCTGGAAGGGTGAGTCAGGCCTTTCGCCGCAACTCCCACCCGATCTACTGGGTTCGGTCGAGTTGTCGGCTTCTTTGTTCCTAGCCGGTCTTTCCGGGCTGGTTGAGCTGGCTTGACTGTTCCTTCCAGGTGAGGTTTCGAGTGGGTCGTCTTCCTCTGGTACACTTTGGCTGCCTTCATTCTCCAGTGAATATTGTTGGTTTCTTCTTTTATTTAGCGGTGTTTGTATTTCTGGTTCGGTTTGCGTTGGTTGGGCCCATTCAGTTTGTTGTTGTCTTGTAGTCGTATTTTCTCTTTCTTTTTGATGATTGTTTGGGGTCCCCCCCCCCTAGTTTTTTTATTAGAGTCTGTTTGTGAGTTTTGTGGGTTTTTGGTGCTGTTTAAAATTATTCTTGATCGTGTTTGGTCGACATGCCGTTTCCAGTTTCTTCCATCCTCTGTTTCCAGCTGGTACGACCGGGGCCTGTTACTTGGGTAATTGTAGCAGGTACCCATAGTGGGTCCCCTGAAAATCTTTTAGGGTAGATCGTGTCTCCCGGATTAAATACCCGGTACTGGCTGGATGAGTCTGGTGGTTTTTCTGGATTGTAAGTCGGGTGAAGTCTGTCTAGGTGGGATTGGACTTTTCTTCCCAACAGGAGTTCTGCCGAGCTTTTATTGGTTTTAGCACTTGGTGTTATGTGCTGTATTGTTAATAGTTTATTTATTTTGTCATGTATGTTACCAGAGTCTTTGGTGTATCTGACCATACATTCCGCCCACCCGTTCGCTGCCGGGTGAATGGGCGCTGTCAATGCGTGTCGGATTCCCCATTCTGTGAGGAATTGCTCGAATGCCAATTCTGTAAATTGTGGCCCGTTGTCAGATACTATCAAGTCAGGTAGGCCGTGGGTGGCGAAAAGTCTGTTTAGTTGTTTTGTAACTGCCTCCGTCATGGTAGATCGCATTAGGCTTACTTCCAACCAGTTGGAGTAAGCGCCTACTGCAATCAAGAAAGTGTGCCCTTTCGTGGGTCCTGCAAAATCTATATGGACCCTTGACCATGGGCCCCTTGGTGTTTCCCACTGGAGGGTTGGTGCTTCGGGCGGGTTTGGTCTGGATTGCTGACATTTGTCACATGTAGCCACCCAGGTTTCAAAGGTTCTGTCTATCCCTGGCCACCATACTTAGTTTCTGGCTAGGGATTTCATTTTCACAATGCCCGAGTGTCCCTCATTCAACATGTGTAATATTTTTGTTTGTAAGCTGTCTGGAACTACCACTCTATCGCCCCATAGTATACATCCCTTTTGGGAAGATAATTCAGTTTGCCGGTTTCGGAAGGGTTTAAACTGGTCACTGCTTTCTGTTTCCGGCCACCCTTTTACCACCCAGTTCAAAATTCGTGCCAGTTTGCCGTCTTTGTTTGTCTCTCTCGCAATGTCTGACGCGGTTGTTGGTAGGTTGGGCAATGTCTCTATTTGCAGGGTGGATGTGGTGGGTGCAGGGTCATCTTCATAATCTGTTAAGGGGAAATGGCTTAGTACGTCGGCATATGAGATGCATTTCCCTGGGCAATGTATTAGTTGGTAGGTATAGGCGGCAAGGAATTCAGACCACCTTGTCATCTAGGGAGACAGTATGTTGGGGGTGGCCTTGTTCCCCGCCAGGATCCCCAGTAGTGGTTTATGGTCGGTGATGAGGGTGAAGTCCCTACTGTATAAGTACTCGTGAAACTGCTCCATGCCGGTAACCGCTGCAAGCGCCTCCTTATCGAGCTGGCTATAACTTCTTTCTGCCTTTGATAGTGTTTTCGAGAAGTAAGCAATTGGTGCTTCTCTCCCATCTGGCAGGGTATGGCTTAGTATAACTCTGATGCCAAATGGAGAGGCATCGCAGGTTACCGTTAGTGGTAGGGACTCGCTGTACTGGATGAGGACTGATTGTGATGTGAGGAGATCTTTTATGTTCCGGAAGGCGGAAGGTTGTATATATTATCTTACCCAAAAGGGGAGAATGTTAGGAATATAAGTCACCTAACAGGTATTTGGGTTAGAAATATATAAATCAGGATAAACATTTTAATACTGTCTCTTTAAGGAAATGCAAGAGCATGCAATTGGGTGTGGTTTCTCACAGGGCCATAAGATGGAGCCAGAAACCTGGGTTGTTTTAGTCTGAGTCCCAGAAGAGAAGAAAGTGTATTTTTATTTCCTTCTGTTGGAAAGTATTGCTCCATTTTTCCTAATTGACTGATATTACTGGATTTAATGTAAGTCTGATACTTAACTGTTTTTGACACTGGATTGAAAAACTGACTGATTAACCTGTGAATGATTTTTGGACTGCCTATTTTGAACTTTGCTTAAACCTGTATCTGTGTACTGTGTGTGTATAATTCCAACACTACTCTCGATACATCTCCCTGTATGCACTCATTCTCCTAACGGGGAATTACCTCAACAATTCTGCCTTATTTTGAGGTCTCGGGACTCCCTTTATTGCTTTTATATTTTTGTGGGTAGGGTAGATTCCGTCTTTGTCCACCAGATATCCCAGGAACTCAACCTTTTCAGTGCATAACTGGCACTTTTCTTTTTTAACTTTAAATCCTGCATTTTTAAATTTTTGTTGGACTTCTCTGATTCGGCTTCTTAATTGTCTTTTGTCTTTGGCCGCTACAAACACATCATCAAAATATGGCACGACTCCTTTATTCCTTGGAGTAATCGTTCCATTAAACTCTGGAACCCCTGGTGCCACACTGACTCCGAATTGGAGCCTTTTGCACCGGAAAGCCCCCCTGTGGGTCACGATAGTTTGCGCTTCCACAGTCTTGGCATCGATGGGCAGCTGTTGATATGCTTGCGCCAAGTCGAGCTTCGCAAAGACTTTTCCTCCCCCGAGTGAGTGTAGGAGGTGCTGTACCACTGGGACTGGGTATGCACTTTGTTGTAGTGCATTATTAAGTGTCGCTTTATAGTCCCCACAAATTCTCAGAGTCCCGTCTGGTTTGATTGGGGTGATTATTGGGGTCTCCCAGCATCCATGATCTATTGGTTCCAGGACCCCTTGTCCTTGCTTATCTAACTGTTCGTCTATTTTTGGTTTGAGTGCGAATGGAACTCATCTTGGTTTGAGATGGATTGGGGTAATATTGGGGTTCAAGCTAAATGATATTGGGGACCCCTGGTACTTGCATAATTGTCCGTCGAACACTTCCTGGAATTCCTTCATCAGCTCCTCTTCCCAGTCTGTTTCCTCAACATGGTTGATGCCCATCACCTCGATTCCTAATGGCGCAAACCATTCCAGACCCAGCAGGCTTGGGCGGTCTCTGTTGACAATAGTGAGTGGAAGTACTTTTCCATGTCTTTTGAAGGTTACATGGAAGTGTCCAATTCCTATTACAGGGATTCTGTTCCCCTGATAGCCTTTAATGGTAAGTCTCTGGTTCTCCAGCTCTTGTTTCTGTAAGCTGGGCACTAACCTCTTAATCGTGTCCCAGGACACCATGGAGAGGTATGATCCAGAGTCCACTCCATACTGCATGGCCTGCCTTCGATGCTGACCTGCATGTGTACTTTTCTTGGATCTGAATTGTCTGAATGGCCAATTGTGACCATTTGATGGGTTTCTTCCCGTTGTCCGGTTTCGCTGAGCTGCTTGCTTCAGGTTTCACAGTTCCATCGGTTCTTTGTGAATCTGTCTCGGTTTCTGGGAGGCGTGTTGTCGCATCGTCTTCGGCTGGAGTTCCGTTTGTTGCAGCAGACCTTGGCAATATGCCCCTGTTTTTTACAGTACCGGCAAATGGCGTCTAAAAACCGGCACTCAGAACGGGGATGGTCGCCGCCGCAACCTACACATTGGAAGCCCAACTTACGACTACTCTGCCAGTCTCGATCTGCTTGCAATCTGTGGATCTCCTCTTCCTCATTGTTGGTGTTGGGTGATAGATCAATGTCCTCGTGGTGCACCATTGTTGCTTTGTGACCAGTTTCAGTTCATTTTTCGGGAGATGTGTTGGTCTCCGATGTTGTTAGCTGGTCCCTTGTGTTCATTTGTCGCATCTTGGCCACTGAATTCTTCATGGCTTCGGCTGCGGTGGCTTCAGCAATGCCTTCAGTAACTGTAATGTCTGCCCGAACCATTAGCCTGCTCTGGAGCACGGGATCTCTGAGACCGAGGACCACGCAGTCCCTCAGAGCCTTGTCCATGTCTGAAAAGCCACATGCACTTCCGATGTTCCTCAATGCTGCCACGAAATCCCCAATGCTCTCTCCATCCTTTTGATCCCGACGGTAGAATTCGTGTCACCGGATCAGGTTTGGCACAGCTGGGGCATAGTGGTTCCGAAGTAATCGATTGAGATCTGGCCAAGTCATCTCCTTCACGTCCTCTGGCTTGGCCAACGCTTTGGCCATCTTGAATACAGCTGGCCCGCAATGGGTCAGGAACACAGCTCTCTTTCGGTGGTCGTTTGCATCCTTGAGATTGTTGCTTTCGAGGAACATGAGGAATCTATCGATGTAAGATTCCCAGTCCTCGGTTGCCTGGTCGAATGGTGTGGGTGGCTAGTTGCTGCCGGCCATCTGGTCGGTTGTTCAGCTCAGTTGCCATGTGCCCGACTGGTCTCTTTGTCTCAGAATCCCACCGTCGTCGCCAGTGTAGAAGCACGGGAAATCAGGAGACAGGAGACCAGCGTAACTTCAGCTCTTTATTCAAGTTATAGATCTGTGTAGCCTTTAGCGTGCCACAGCAGCTCTTCTTATAGAGCTAGCCGGTGGCTCTCACCCAATGACAGCTTTCTGAATCTCCCGCGATCAGTTCGTCTAATCACTGGAGATTCCTTACTAATCAATCACCATCGTGCATCTTGGCCGATCACATTGCAGTTCATTTCAGCCAATCAGGTTAGGGTATTACAAGAATGTTAATATGTAACACTAATCAATTCATAGACTGTAATATAAATAATCCACACCGAGTCATGTAGATGTTCCATCTACAGTTCAGTTCAAATAGTTTGGAAAACCACTGTTCCCAGACAATATGATCCCCCCTCCACTTTTCTTCTTCCACTGAAAAAATGACAGATACAAGGATCTGACATGATCATTGGAGAATGGCAAATTACTAAACATATTAATTTGGTGGACACTATATTGGAAATAACTTATTAACACTGATTTTCAAAGGCTTGAGTTAGTGATTATTTTCCAGAGATTCTTTGAACTGAACATGTCATGAATAGAATGCAGGATTTTATTAATGCCTTCTTAAGATAAATGTCTATGAACCATAGCTCATAAGAGTGTTGCCTCTTCTGTCTTCCCTTCTAGTTGATTGATATATCATATATAGCTAGTAAATGTGCTACAATTAGTTTCAAGGTGACAAAGGAATTAATTCATGTTGATTTAAAATCCAGTGAAGATGATATGTCTTTGTAGAGTAGCAGAAGTTCTATTTCAAGTGCTGACTAGTGCATAGTACCTTAATAGTACTGAATAGTACATAGTACTGAATAGTGCATAGTACCTTAAAAATTGATAGGCCTAAAAGTATTCTAATCTAGTAGTTTATTTCTATTAATTGGGTTGCTATGAATATAAAACAATTGGTTGCATTTTAAGAAGTGAAAAATAAATTTAGAAAAAACGTAGAACAGTCTAATCTAATCTAATCTAATCTAATTATTACAAACTATGCTGCTGTGCACAGATAATTCCAGATATTTCAGCACAGTACTTTTTGGAATATTGTAAACATATTTTATGTGCTTGTTTATAAATGAGCAAAATGTGACATCATTGTTCATTGAAATACTAATCTACTTTTTAGCGGAAGCATATTGTAACTTTATCATGCAAACCTTATCATGCAATAAGTGGAAAATAATTTTCCACTTATTTTTAAAACTAATTTTGTTGTATGCAGTGAAAGAAGAAAATAGGAAAGTGGCTGATAACCACTTTTAAATCACTTTACTAAGTATATTTAAGAGCTCAGAGAAAATAATTGAGATAGATTTTATTCCAGTAACAAGATTTTGGGCTCTGTGGCTGCCAAAGCTTTAATTTGCCTGTGTCTGGAAGAACTGAGTGCTTTTTTGCTCCTTTCCCATCTGAAGCAACAATTATTATCTGACCTACTTTCTTACACAAGTAACAAACAGCCTCTGTTAATTCTTGGCCTTTAGAACAATGAATTTTTAGGACAATTCATTTTAAATGCCACATGACTAAGGAAATAGTCTTTAAATTGTGACATAATATCTGGCGTAGTTTTCCCATTCCCTGACTTTCTGCCATAGTGTTTATATAGATTTCATTATACAAGAATATAATAGATTATGTAATATTTAATGGAAGATTAATTATAATAGTTGTCATGAGCTGAATATATTTTTCTTTCATTTTGGAATGCCAGCTGAAAATACCTTTGTGTGGAAACTTTCTGTTATTATTTGGCAATTATATGATTGTGGTTTATGTTTTGGTGAGCTTTTATATTTATTATTGAACAGAAAGTGAGAGGGAAGATAGACTTCAATATAGCTGCACTGTAAAATGAAGAAAATTATTTATTTATTTTGAAAGGAAGATATTCTAAAGCAGTGGTCCCCAACCGTTTTTGTACCAGGGACCAGTTTCACGCAGAAACACTTTTTCAAGGACCGGCAAAATCAATTCTTCCCCAATAGTAAAGGGCTTCTTAGCTTTAGCTAATATAAAATATATATTTTAATCATAATTATTCATTCTTTGCGGCCCAGTATAAAATGATCCACGGACCGGTAGCGGTCTGGGGCCCGGTGGTTGGGGACCTCTGTTCTAAAGCTATACCTGTCTCAAGTGTGCTTTAAATCACTTGGCACAATTGTATAGTGAAATTTATTTAAAAAAAAACTTAGCCGTGATAAGATTCTTTTACGTGTTGTGCTAGCCAAGCACAGAAAAGACCACCAGGGGATACAAATTACATTAAAATTCCTTTAAGATTCTTCCCAGAATGTTAAGAATACAAAGTTTATAACAGCATCAGTTCCAGCAAATCACTGCAAAATCTGGTAGATGCAGCAGCAAAGTTAGGAAGCAAGATGAAAGGTTATGAATCCTATCAACTGGCAATAGGACTGTGTAGTGCAGGGCTGTCAAACTCCCTGCCCACAGGCTGGATGTGTCACGCGCTGGCCACACTCATGCCTGGTTTAGGGGGGGAAGGGGGAAAAGGTCCCGATATGTCATGTGATGCCACTGTGACGACGTGAGTTTGACACCCTTGGTATAATACATCAGATTCAACCTGCAAAAGGTATTTTATAGTGCACCTGTGTTGAATCCAGAATGCTGCACTGTTCTATTTTGCAAATCTGCATGCTCATATAGAAATGGTGGTGTGGAAAGGAGAGAAATGCTTAAAGGCTGCTTGCTATTTCCTTGGCAAGATTTCCTTGGCAGCAGCTTCCCACTGCTTCCTTCCTTGGGCTGAGAGAAAATGATTCAAGATCACCCAAATAGCTTCATGCTAAAAGCAGGACTAGAACTCATGATCTCCTCTCTTGTTTCAACTCCCACAATTCCTCTTTAAACCACAATGACGGGATCTGTGTATAGGAAATGTCAAAAGATTGTTTTCTGTCTGCATATACATGTATATCACAATCATATGAGTCTTCCCTGTATAAAAA
This sequence comes from Laticauda colubrina, assembly GCA_015471245.1. Taxonomy (NCBI): domain Eukaryota; kingdom Metazoa; phylum Chordata; class Lepidosauria; order Squamata; family Elapidae; genus Laticauda; species Laticauda colubrina. The sequence continues at coordinate 23,900,343 of BLBF01000022.1, read as the reverse complement.
CTGGAACATATAAATTAGTAAATACATAAGAGTGAAGAGGAAGCTTATTTCACTAGCTGTAAATCCAGTGGTTCATAATTCTAATTTCTCTAATTTTACCCAGAAAGATGCAGAGCTTTTTTCAAATAGTCACAATTATTGAATTTGCTGGTGCTCTGATATCATTCCCATAAATGTTTGCTAAGAATGACTGAATTACTAGGGATTACTTCTGAGCACATGTACATACAAGTTGTCAGCTTGGAAGCCATTTTTCTCTGAGGCTTCTGAGCTGCCACATCAGTGCGGGAATTCAGAAGGGGGATTTCAAGGAGTGGTGGAAAATTTGCCACAACATTCCTCTCTTAGAAAATCGAGGACATGTTACTCTGCACCTGGATGGGAGTGACTGGAGATAGTCTCCAGTTGGAATGAAGTAATGATTGTACCATGTTATGAACCAGGGGTGGGATTCAAATTTTTTAACAACCAGTTCTGTGGGCATGGCTTAAGTGGTGGGCATGGCTCGGTGGTCATGTTATTGGCTGGGTGTGGCCAACTCAATATCACTCACATTGAGGCACGGATCTCCTCGCCTGGCCTCTCATGACTGTGGGGATGCTGCAACAGTTGTAAGTGTAAATAATGGTCATAAATCACTTTTTTCAGTGCCATTGTAATTTTGTCATTCCACACAAGCAAAGTACCAGCAAAGGAAGGGAAAAAAACTCCAGAGATGTTCCTGAGACAGCAAGTCTAGTCCTACCAAGAATGTAATAGGAGTTAAAGGAGAGGCAGCTTCTGTAAGCAACACCAGAATGTTTCCTTCCTGCCTTCCTTACAGGATTAAGCCAATAATTTCTTCTAACAACCGGTTCTCCAAACTGCTTAGAATGTTAACAACTGGTTCTAGCAAATAGGTGTGAATTGGTAGAATCCCACCCCTGTTATGAACTATTGGGTGTAGGGGTTGGATTTGGGGTTTTCTTTGGGCCAAGGAAATCTGGAACTTTCAGATTTGGGTTTTCCCCAGATGTACCAATATGACATCTCTAATAAAATGGATCTTCGTGAAGATGATATTTTCGAAGTTTTTTTCTCTGGAAGTTGTTGCTTGGAACACTGAAACAAGTCTGTTGAAAATGACTTCCGAAACAAACACTCTGAATTTGTTCTTCCTAAAACACTTCAACTGTTACAAGTGAGGCCCATCTGGTTATAATTTACATATTTATATATTGAACATGACTATATATTATTTTCAGCTGTTTATTCAAACATACTAGTACAATTAATTTCAATTAATGCTCTTATCTTTGATTGCAATATGTTTACATCCTTTATGTGCGATGTAATACACTTCATACTATTAGGGATAGCATGTACTATTAAATTTATTTAAATGAATGATTGTCCAGCATCAAATGATCTTAGGATATTAATGTAAAATATAATAAAATAAAATTGCCAAAATAATATAGAATGTGCTCATTAATATAATTTAGAAAAGTTTATTAATAAAGTATTCTTATGGTTGAATTGAAATGAATGGTTAAATTATTGTTGTAGTTAAGAAATCAGACAAGAAGCGTGGAGATCAGAGTTCTAATCCTACCATAGCATAAAGCCATCTGGGTTACTTTGGGACAATCACACATTCTCAGCCTTAGGAAGCAAAGTTTGCCATTCCTTCTAAGTCTTGCCAAGAAAATTGAGACTCCTCCAAATAGTCAATCATCAACACTGACAAAGGGACAAAAAATAATTTATGTTAAGTCACATTGGCAATATTCTTTTCCTGGAATATGGTAAGAATAGATTATTATAGTAGATGTTTATATTGATTTGCATTTTTCTGTTTAGAAGGCATTGGTATTTTTAAAAGAATTTTTAATATCAGATTAAATCAGCCCATTACATCTGATCAAACAACTATATAATATTCTACTATATTCAAACAACTATAATATTCAAACAACTAATATTCAAACAACTATATAATATAGAAAACAACTATATAATATTCTCATTAATGAGTAAACTTTTGAAACCACTTGACTTATATAGGTCTTGTAGGTATGTCAAATCAACAGTTATTTGACCAGTGGAAGATGTGGACATAGAGGAAATTGAATTGAATTACCTAGTTAATGGGCTGTTATTATATATAATACTATTAATAAAAGGATGTGACAGGAGTCTTTTGGGCTGTTTTATAGCATTTACAAAGTGTTTAGAAAAATATTAGGAATGATATACATCTAGAATTTTAAAAAGAAATAGTTAACAGGATAAGTGGATAAGATCCTTCTCCCTGAGGATGATTATGAAGTGGAGAATCTAGCAGAAACTTAGCCTGTAACTGGGAAGTCAAAAGCTATCAGCTGGCTGGTGAGGATGACTCAGTCTCAGCATAAGTGATAGCTGATTCAGAGGACAAGGAGCTGAATCCTGAGTTTGGAAGACTTCCAAGACTTAAAACATGCCATCAACTAAGCGGGGGTGAGGAGCAGAGATTGGCAACTCTCATTTAGAAGAATGGATTTCAATTCCTCTAATTAGGCAACTAGTCAAACTCCAACCATTCTTTCCCCAGATTCCCTCCCCTTGTTGGATATAACTGTCTGCTTCTGGATCTGCTGCATCCCCCTAGCTTTTCATTCCTGGTTTCTCCCAAGTCTTTGCCCAACAAATGGATCTTTGGTTTATGACTGGTTATTGTGAACTAAATGTTTTAGGTTGTTGGACTGCATCAAGATTCACTCTTTTTGGCTTCAGTCAAGTCACATTTATGAGCTCCAGGCAAGAATTAGGTGACTTTGGGCCAATCACACCCTTTCAGCCCTAGGAAGCAGAATGGCAAATACCTTATTTTCTTGCAAATAAAATTGTAGACACTAGTCCAGGCAGGATTTCTTTGCATCTCTTTCCCTCTAAAATTTACAGCCCATATTATCTGGTTATTAATTTATGATCAAACTAATAAAATATTTGGAAGAGTGAAATAACTCCTGCTTGTTGCCATTTGGTGTAGTGCAAGTTAATAGTAAACACAGTACCTAGCATCTAGGCAAGAGTACTTTTTTCAGGGTTTTGGAATTATTGAGGCATGTGACTATGTGAATAAGTATCTATCTGTACCATTTATCATCTCAAACATTGGGCTACCCTGGTTTTAAGGGATAATGAGATTTGGCCCATTCATGAACTTTAATTTCACTATAGTATCCAGGCATCTTATATATATGGAATTCCATAGACAACTTTTAGGTGTAATAAAATGGCAATAATTTTAGGCCATTGAATTAAAAGACTACACGTCATGGAAATTAACAGCAAATGGGTAATTGGTATGGGTACAGAAGAACATAATGCCAACTTTCAAATTCATATTAGAAATTTGTGTAATTCCATTCACTAAATAGCAAACTATTACAATTAACACAATCACTAAAATAAATCAGGATGTTGTCAGATAACATTGAACAGCTTAATGCTAATTAAAACTTTTATATTGAAGAGTAAAGTTTTGTTCAAATAAAAAATATTGTAAATTATAACTTGACTTGCCTCAATTGTGAGAACTGTACTCTTGCTAAAATCTGCCATCAACTTTTTTCCTGTGACTCTAAAGAATAAACCATGTCTTTCTTTCATATTAAGTTTGATTATGTCCTGTTGGATATCTATAAGTCGTTAATCACTAGGGATGTGTGCAAATGCTTTGTGTGCAGAACAACTGCTTTTGATGATCCATTCATGAAGCCAATTTTGCATATACTGACGGAGAACAGCAGGCTAAGCGGGTTTAAATGTATCATCTGTTTGGAGTCACTGTATTACAAGAGACTCAATTCCAGCCCTCTGTGAATTTGGTTGATGTTTATCTCGGGCCATTTTAGCTTGACTATTTGTTGGCTCTTGTATAGAAGCAGAAATAATGAGCTAGGCTTTAAACTCAACAAATCCTTTTGGTTATTTGTGTCTTTGCTGTGCCCAGAATCTAGAAAGAAGGTAGTCAGCTTCAAACAAAAGCTGTGAGGCTATGGGATAGGAAAATACTTTTTTAATATGCCATTCTTATAAAGGAGAATATTTGTAGCTCAGGTTGAGATGAGGGGTCCTTGTTGCTCTCTGAGCTTGCTTGTTTTCTTGCAGATGTTTCATTACCCAAACTAGGTAACATCATCAGTGTTAGTAAGGAGTACAGTTTGCTGTCAGTTTATATTCTAATGGCTTGCCTGGGAGTGTTGGTGGGGGTAATCTTTGAGATTCTTTGGTTATTTGGTTGGCTTCTTACGCAGTTCAAAAAGATGCTCAGTTTCTCTTCTCATACTCATCCAATCATAACTGAGCCAAACAACTTTCCAGGCACACTTAATAAGCTAAGTGTGCCCCCTCCCTGCATGGTTTTTGCATTTAATCTTGCTGCCTTTGCTTTTGGCTAAGGGAACAATTAACAGATTTCCTCCAATCATCAAATAGAGATGCAATCTACAGATGCACATTAAACAACTTGCACAGACATTCCATTAGCCAACTACATCCATATTTTAACTGTCATAGCATCTACATCTTTTCTATTTTTCATCATTCTCACAACTTTTTTATGATTTTACATCCATTTTTTAATGGAGCAATTTGCCTTTTCAGCAAATCTCTGTGTTGCCAATACAAATCTCTACAATACTCTTCCCAGCATTTCCTCTCTTGGATTTCATCCCAAATCATTTCATCAGTTCTATTTTTTATTCTGTTTCTTCTGTTAGAGTTAGCTCTTTATTTTGCACCTACTTCCAAAACATTTTCATTTCTTTGTTTCTATCAAAATCTATATTTTCTCCTCTCTTCATCTTTGCAGTTTGATCTTTCTCTTTGTTTACGTTCTTTGCAAAAATATTTGCAATTTATAATATGTATCATAAAATATTTCTCATTATTTCTTCATTTTTTACTCCCCTCCATCACATCATTTCTCCACAGTACTGTGAATTTCTTTTACTGTGCTGTTCTTTGGTATAGCAGTTGATTGTTTCTTCTTTTGTCCTATTCTCCTGCCTATTTTCCTATAGCCCTTCAGTGGTTCTGAAAATTTTGTGAACCTTTTTGGATTTTTATTATTTCTGCAAAAATTTGACATAAGATGTTATTTGATGTCCACATGTTTCAGAACTAGATAAAGTGAGAACCCAATTAATTGAATGAGCAAAAACATTATACTTGTTCATTGATTAAAATTGTGCTAACCTACACATTCAGTGTTATCAAGCAAAGAATGATGTAAGATAAGTGATCTATCAAAGCTTGTAGAAAAATATTACTGGATAAACTAGGTCTCTTAGGTCAAATGGCATCTACACATTACAGAGGAAGAACTGAATATCTTTCAATATACTAGTGACATTTATGACATGACAAGATTAAAAATTTTGGGAAGTTTAGTTGCTGATGTTGCCATGCATGAAAAGAAAAACCAAAGATGGGAAGACAGAATTGCAGTGGGAAAATGGAACATAGGAAGTATAAATATGGAAAACCTACATACAGTAAAAGATTAAATCAATTGACATTGACATCTCAGGTGACAGCAAATTGGACTAGAATTGGACCCCTTTTGTCAGCCTTCAAGATTTTCTTCCTTTGTTTTGCATCTTTCGGCTGTCATAAGTAACGGGGGGAGGAGGGGGGAATGGTTATGGGAAGTGAGCTGGAGGTGTTATGAATCAGAGCTGTATAAACTGGGGGGGGGGTACATTCTTGTTTAGGTTTCTATTCTATGCTATGCGCAGCTGCAATTCTTTATCAAACTATGTCAAGGCCAACGGACAGAAGCCTCATCACCACCTGGAGATGTCCACATGATGATATACACAACTTTTAACTGGATGAACCAATTGAACTATTGGGGGTGGGAATGTTGCCATTACTTTGGATATGTGATTTACGCACCCATTTTCTCAGATTCAGAATTGTTTTGTTGCTACCACTTGATTTCCAGTAAAATATATCTTTTCTCTGATTAAGGGAGTCTAAGTATTTCTTTGTTGGAATTTGAATGGAGTACCACCTGACATTTTTACTGAGAAGATCATACCATTTACTAATCAAAACATGAAAAATAAAGAAGAAATTGTTTTATATTTATGAACATACAGCAAGAATAGTCCTTGTCTACAATGCAATAATGATTGAGTAATGTCAGTAAGATTCTCCTATGAGCTGTTCACAGCATCCAGTAGTGGGAGGTGCTTCAGTCTCCGCATTCATAGGCTGAGCTTAATTTGTGGAACGCTTCTCCTCCTCCACGTGACTCCTCCTCAGCGTTCCCCAGTTTTTGCTCAGCCTCTTGCAAGACAGGCAGTGGTTTGGATGCTTCTTTGACCGGAACAGGAATATCAGCAGGTTTGATTGCAATTCGGTTCCCTTTGGGTTTTTTGTCTTTAGCCTTCTCCCAATCCTTTATCAAGTTGAGAGTCCTGTTTAAGGGAAGCGCCGTTTGCGCCCCCCCCAAAAAAAAGAGGTGGCGGGAGGCTTTTGGAGTTGCTCTGCACCACCTCCCCACAGTCAAAATTTCCTTACCTCTGCCAGTTTGATTGGCACTGTGTCTTTAATTCCATTTCCTTGCTAGCGGCTTGATATTTCATTTTTAAAAGTCGTATCACCTTTACCCCCCCTCCGAACGCAGTTTCTTCAGTGGAGAAGTTAATTAGTATTAATTCCTCTTTCTTCTCCGCCATTCTGTTGATTTGAGAGCTCAGGCTTTGTTTGAGCTCCGGCTTCATTTGCAAGGCGGGAAGCTGCTGCTGAGAAGCACGCGAAAAACTTTAACTGCTGGAGGCCATCTTGAGTGCCACCTCATGGTTGCGTACCTTGTCTGTCTTTCCTGAGCTGTGTGAGGTATTTTCTGCTCGAAGCAGCAGAATCCCTTCAGGATTCTGAGAGCAATTTTACCCTCATTTTGGCTACCTGCACTCGATAATTAATTCGTTTAAAAAATTGTTGGCTTAACCCTCACAGCCTTATTCTCAGTGGCACAGCAGCAAGCACCTAGGCCAGTGTCCGCCTCTGCATGGAAGCTGCTGAAGGCCCTTTCAATCATCAATCCGGGCCTTAGGCATTCACTATTTGGCTAATTGGATTACACATTAATCTTGGTTGTTCTTTTATTAATATTGGAATATATATAGATATATATCACTACTCAGGAGCAATTACAAAGCAATTATAGCAATAATATTATAATAATTATTACAATCATAATAATCACTCATGGTAACAAACTATTTGACAGTATAATATTTTAATTTCAATAAAATATTATTACTGAGATACGATTCATTATATATATATAGACACCAGTAAAATAAAAAATAAAAAATAAAAGGGGGCAATAAGAACTTTATCAGGGCAACCGTTCTTGACTGAGATAGGACCCTGGGCATGCCAACCACCTTGTACACAAATTATATTCAATTACTATTGAATATACTATTGAATATTACTAATTTTAATCAAAATGGCAGATAGTAGCACCTCTCAAAATGGCAGATAGTAGCACCTCTCAAGCCCCTTGCTTGAAGGCAAAAGCCAAATCAAAACACAGTGGAAATTCTAAAGCCTCAGAAAGGGAGGCCTTAAGGCACCATAAGGCCTTATAAAAGCAAATAGACAGGCATACTCGAGAGGTCCACGCTGTATCTCAGGGTGCCTCCTCTTCCAGTCCATCAGTTTCTTCACACCCTCCTCCTTCCCTAGATCTCTTCCCTTCATCTAGGCGCAGCTTGACTCCACAAGGACAACAGGTCCAGGTGTCTGGAACACCGACCAGATGGGCCCCTGAAGCCACATTCACTTCGACAGCCGCTGGTCCTCACCAGGGTGACAGTTTCATTGAGGAGGTCCCAGAAAGAATGAAAGCCTGGATGGAGATGGCTATTCGCCAAGGGATTGCAGCGGGGCTCCAAAACGCTGTAATGTCCAGACCTTACCCGATGGCTACCGACCAAGAGCCCCAACCACTGAGGTCACTGACCAGGTCAGAGCAACACCAGACCCAGGTACATTTATAGGGGGAGACCCCCCTCCAAGGGCCGGAGGAGGAAGTAGATCAAATCTTTCAAATGGCCGAGTCTGAAGTGGGATCAATGAACGATAGCAAGCCCCTGTCAGAGGCAGACCCCTTAGAAGGGGAAATGTCTGAGGATGAAGGTCTTATTCCTGACCAGCCTGCTTTTACAGGCTTATTCCGGCCACAGCTTTTCAAATCTCTCTTGTTTCAGGCAAAGAACATTGCAGGCCTAAACAAGCCAAAACCATCTGACACATCTGACCCTTCAGGGGAGGGACCAGAGGACATGATCTTCAACCAACTGGTAGTTGAAGCAGAGGTAATTCCAGTTCCACCCATATTTTTGGACTTGGTGCAGAAGCAGTGGGCTTCTGCAGCGGTATACACCTCCCCAACTGGATATGATAGGAAATATTTTAACTTGGACCCTGATTTTGCAAAATTGCTGGGTACCCCCGAGGTAAACGAGCCTATAGTGGCTTTAGCATCCCCCTCTATTCCCAGTGAAGCGTTGGAGGCCTTAAAGCCGGAGGAAAAATGGGTCGAGCTAGCCCTACGTAGAGCTCATCAGTCTGACACGCAGGCTGTCAGATCAGCCACGGCTGCCTCCTTCTTCACGCGGTTGTCTCTTAGATCGCTTCATCTTTTGAAACAACACGTTCCTTCTTCTAACATCAGGGTGCGCCAAGATATCGCCAAACTTACGGCAGCTGCTGAATTTTCTACCGATGCTACCTATCATGCAGTCAAGTTTTCAGCAAGGGCCATTACCTCACATGTCACAGCACATTGCTTGCTATGTTTAAGACACTGGCAAGCCGACTTCAAACACAAATCCAAGCTGGCCTCAGCCCCCATTGCAGGAGATAGATTGTTTGGCCCTTCCTTGGATCCACTACTAATTGAAACATGCAACAGGAAGAAAATTCTCCTTTCCCTTTTTTGGAAGTCAAATCCCAGAAACCCCCAGTCCTTTCGGAGGGGATCCTTTAGATCTTTCTATTAGGGATCCTTCTCTTCTAGATACCAGAGACTCCCAGCAGTTAGACCAGGACAACAACCAGATAGGTCCGACTCAGTGGATAGAAGTAGAAGGGGTGGTCAATCCAAAAGATCCTTACAGGGAACAGGCCCTTCCATCGACCAAGATAACTCCCGGGACCCAATTCCCATTGGCGGATGTCTTAAGTTATTCGCTGACCAATGGGACTCCTCTACCTCTGACGCCTGGGTCAGAGGTACGGTTAGATTTGGACTTGCGCTGGAGTTTAGATCCACTCCCCAGATTCCTTCATGTCATACCCTTCTTCCAGAGACCTGGTCAAGCGTAATCTCATGGTTTCCACTATCCAATATCGACTGAATATACGAGCCATCCAACCAGTAATGACGAACCAACAAGGGCAAGGTTTTTATTCACATCTTTTCATTGTGCCAAAAAATTCAGGGGGGTGGAGAGCGATATTAGATTTGAAACGTCTCAACCGTTTCTTAGTGTATCGCAAATTTAAAATGCATACCCTCCAATCAATATTACTGGGCATCAGGAAAGGGGACGTGCTCACATCCATAGGTTTGACGGAGGCGTACCTGCACATTGCTATTCGGCCCTCCCATTGTAGGTTTCTGAGATTCTGCTACAATAGCCACCATTTTGAATATGTGGCCCTTCCATTTGGATTAGCCTCTGCCCCCAGGACCTTCACCAAGGTCCTCGCAGCGCTAGCTGGTACACCTCCAGTGTTATCTTAATGATATTTTGATTTTATCTCCTTCTGCCCATCAGGCAGTCATAGACATTCAGAACACATTATTATCCCAACAAGAGCATGGCTTCTGAATAAATTGGAAGATGAGTCAATTAACACCTTTGACTCGGTTATTTCATTTAGGGGCGGTCATAGATACAGTGGAAGGCAAGGTTTATCTGTCACCAGAGAGACTAAATAGCATTCAAAAATTGGTTAAGGAAATCAGGGCATTTAAGAGGGTGTTGTTGGCCCCCGGGACTCCTGTATGCATTCCCTCCACTTCAACTGGTTCCCAAAGTCATCCAGAAGTTACTAGATGAGAGACCGGAATTACTTCTAGTAGCACCTTATTGGCCCAGACAGCCGTGGTTTGCAGACCTCCGCAGTCTCTCAGTAGCACCCCCCCTGGAGAATCCCGTCAGACAGAATCTCATTAACTCAGGGGCCTCTTCAACATCCGGACCCTCAGTGGTTACAATTGACCATCTGGAGGTTGAGCGGAGTGGTTTGAAGAGCAAAAAGCTTTCCAACAAGAGTTATCAACACTATCCTAGCTGCCAGATGCCCCTCAACAATTCACATTTACAATGCCACATGGTCCACCTTCTGCAAAAGGGTGTAGTAAGTTTCAAATTGATCCTGCCTTCTCCCTCTGTCGCCCAGATTCTAGAGTTTTTACAGGAGGGACTTGATAAGGGGTTGTCACCTAAAACGTTAAAAAGGCAGGTGGCAGCCTTGGCATCAGTTCTCACTCACGAGGGCCTCAGTTCTCTTTCACATCACCCACGCATAAAATCTTTCCTTCGAGGAGCCACCAATTTACGCCCTCCAGCAGTGCACCGTTATCCTACCTGGGACCTTAACAAGGTCCTTGTCGCTCTCACTAAAGGTCCTTTCGAACCTTTGAATATGTCAAGTCTCCAATTTCTCATGTACAAAGTAGTTTTCCTGGTAGCGGTCACCTCTGCTTGTTGTATCTTAGAATTGCAGCCTTGATTGTCATACAAGATCTCTGTGTTTTTCATGCTGATCGTGTGGTCCTTCGTCCCGATCCCACATTTATGCCCAAGGTCAGTTTGGTTTTTCATAGAGCACAAGAACTTATTCTTCCAAATTTTTTCCCCAGACCATCACAGAGGATGGAAAGACAATGGCATAAGCTTGATGTGAGGCATGCTCTGCGAATCTATATCAAGCGTACAGTGGCTTTCAGGAAATCAGAGGCTTTATTTGTGTCCTTTCAGCCCAATTCTCAAGGTTACAAGGTTTCACCATCTATGATAGGCCGTTGGATATGGGCGGCAATAGCAAAAACATACCAGACCTAATATCTGCAGGTGCCTAGGGGCATAACAGCTCATTCAACAAGGAGTGCAGCTACTTCGGCAGCATGGGCCACACAGGCATCAATAACTGAAATCTGTCAGACCGTGGCTTGGGCTTCCCCATCGCCCTTCATTAGACACTACAAAATTTATGTGTTTGCTTCTGCTGAGGCTTCCTTTGGCAGGAGAGTTCTGCAACGGGTCCACAGAGACCAGGAGGAGATTCCAGACCAGACGGAGTCCCTCCTATAGGACAGGCCAAGCTTTGGTATGTCCCACTACTGGATGCTCTGAACAGCTCATAGAAGAAAGGGCGTTGGTACTTACCTGACACGCCCGTTTTCTTTGAACTGTGAAGAGCATCCAGCCCCACCCTTTTTTCCATCTGGTGGGGTCCTATTTCGGCCAATGAACTTTTTTGAACGTGAGGATGAGAGCGCTTATTTCTCTCATCTGGGGAACCAAAACTGGGGAACACTGAGGAGGAGTCACGTGGAGGAGGAGGAGCGTTCCACAAATCAAGCTCAGCCTATGAATGCGGAGATTGAAGCACCTCCCTCTACTGGATGCTCTTCACAGGTCAAAGAGAACAGGTGTGTCAGGTAAGTACCAACGCCCTATTTCTAAGCAATCCTTCAATATGATGATGATCCAAATTTATGATCCAATCACAGAAGAAGAGGACTTGGTGAGTTTTATGGACAAGTTGAATTTAAAATTCACAGAACATGCAAGCAAGATTTGCTGCTTATGATTAAAGGCTAGACTTCCAAAGTTGGAAATCACCAGGAGGAAAATGTAACTGAACTTTATGGATTAGGAAATACCTTTTCAATTTTTGTGAATCCAATAAAAGTAGTCCTCATTTCGTGACAGTTTGCAGTTATGATGATGAAAATGTAACTTTGTGACCAATCCTTGTATTTATGATCTTCACAGATCTGAAAAGCAAAGGAAAACTGAAGAAAAATTGCAAGTCGTTACAGTTTCCTTTAACAATGCCTTCACTTAATGACCAGGTTGCTGGTCCCAATTGTGACTGTTGAACAAAAAATTGCTGATAAAAAAACTGTATTTTTCACTGCTCACACAGCCATAAATCAAAATGGTGCTTATATGTGTGAACTTCACAAGATGGAGTGCACAGAAATAAAATTGACTGTATTGTTCAAGAATGAGGTAGAAGAGTTTAGCTATAACAGCAAAGATATGGGAAAGGTCTGACTTCAGAATATGTTACAAAATGCTTATGTGCAAGTTCCAAATTCAGCTAAACCAGAAGAAGAAAGTCAATCAATCGCCACAATATGATTAGTACATACCCTATTGTCAAGGAGATTATTAGCAATCACTTTGAAGTCCTAAACCTTCTTGATGAGAAACTGTGGATTGAATTCAAGACTTTTAAAGAAATGACTGTGAAAAGAGACTGCCAAAGACCAAGAAACAAAAGAAAGAAAACTAGATGTCAGAACAGATGGAGGAAATTGCTAGTAGGAGAACAGAAATGAAAGACATGAAAAACAATTCCCAGGAAGAAACTTAACAAAGACCTGTTAAAAGAAACAAGAAGTAACATTCCAATGGCATATGTAAAGACATTGAAGATTGAAAAAGATATAAAAAAACAAAGAAAGTTTTCCTGAAGATATTTGAACTCAGAAGTAGATTGCAACCTCATATTGGATATGTTAAAGGATATTATTGAAATTTTATGGTAGAAATGCATAGTAGAAATTTCCAGGATACTCTAAAATTTCCCAAAATGTTTCCCCTTGTGTATTTGAGCATGCAACAAAGGAGAAAGGGAAAGACATCGAAAAGGAAAGATGGGAATAGAGCAAGGAGGGAAAAATAAGGAAAGAGGGGAAGAAGAAAGGAGAAGGAAGAGAGAAGGAAAAAGAAGAAAAGGAAGGAAGGAGATTATAATGAGAGTGAGGTAGGGTCTCAGGGAAGTCTTACCTTAGCTCTTGGCCACCACAGGTGCTCCCGATGCAAGTTCCATGTCATGCCTACCATGGCCTTGCCCACTCCTGGCCACATCCACCTTGGTCATGCCCACCCCCATCCCTCCAAGGTCAAACACAACCCTGATGTGGCCCTCAATAAACTTGAGTTTGACTCTGCTGTTCTAGAACATTCATCCTATCAGTTGTATCAGATGCATAGGATGCACTGTGGATGTATCTCCTAAACAAACACAAATCTGATTTTGTGATGAATTTTAAGTGTAAAGTAATGAATTATGAAACATAGTATTTAAGAGGAGAGTCTTAATGGGTATGGATAAATAGATACAACATGAACTGAAATTCTGAGAAATTAAAAACAGAATGAGAAGCTGTATTACACCAGATATTCCAATCTTCTAACATGCTGGATGATTTTGGCCCATTCTCTTTTGACCCAAGTCACCTCACAAGGTTTTTGTTTTGGGGAAAATAGAATGTGGGGAGCATTAGATATGTACACTACTGCCCCTGGCTGACCACAATAAAGGCAGGACAGAAACAGAAAGGTTGAAGGTATGGGAACAGCTCTGTTCTATATAGGTTATTGTAGATATTTTATATTTTGAGCAAAATCATACTATTCCCATTTCTTTTAAATATTTTCCCATTTTAGATCTGAGATAAATGAATCAGCCCAGAAGCTTTATATTTCATATCAATATTTTACTGCTCACTTTATAATGGTAACAAGAATTACTTTAGTTTTTAGCACTAATTGCACTTGTGATAATAGGGAAGTCAACATTGAATCACTCTTGTGGGTACTTTAAAAATGCAGCAGAATATAATTTGCTGAATTGGGCATTTATTCTATCTAATGGAAGGTGTACTATAAATTAAAACAATTCCTTATAAGAAGGGCAGTAAATATGAGTATGTTTTCTGTTTCATTTATTTCCCTTTTACTGCCTGTCAATTTATCTGAGTAGTTAATATTCAGGTAGAACAGTGGCTTAAGAAATAACTTAGTATAAAGCTAAGTACAAAAAGCCCAACTTTTTGTAGTATTTTATATATTTTTTAAAATCATCTGAATAGAAGCATCTTTTTGGTGGAAAGAAGGTAAAGTAGATACTGTCAAAAAATCAACGACTTAAGAAAAGCATGGAATGCAAGAATCATGAAGGAGAACTTTACAAGCAGGATTTATACAAATGTAGGATTGGGGACTGATAATCTTAAAAGTGCATTAAGAACGAAATCCTTAGGGGTACCAGTTCTAATTACAATAATAATTAAGGAATATAAATATTATCTTGATACCAGTAGATTAATACAAGATATGTAATAAAATGTTCTGATATAAAAACTGGCTAAACTCCGAGTAAGGATAGTTTTGGAGTTGATTATTTAAAAACAATTGATAATCTTGCTTTAATTGATTAGATTATATTAAATGGAAAAACACACATTTCATTACTTCTACCAAAAAAAACAACCCATTGTTTAGATTAGAGGGTAGTTCCCAGTTTGATTTTTAGTGTTAGTGCCAGGATTGATTAGAAATATTAATACAGATTAATATTTGCAGTAAATACTGTGTTTCTCACAAAATAGGGCCGGTCCTTATTTTATATTTCTCACAAAATAAGGCCGAGCCTTATTGAATTAATTTCTTCCCCCCATGTGCATCAGCGCCATCTCCAACAACAGCATCTGAGTCGCTCACGCTTTTCACCATCCCGTAACAACAGGAAAAAAAGAACATTTTGAGGTACCTGGGAGCTCTGCGTGCTGTGATTTGGTTTAACCCCGAGTGGCTGGGTGGGCGTGAGAAGAGCCGAGTGAGTGTCTCTGCTGCTGCTACGCTTGGCACTCCAGCCTCGGGCTCTACAAGTTAGCAAAAGTCCCAGTGCGCAGCCCGTTCCTGCATTCCAAGCGCCCAGGCCGAGCTGCAGCTATCCCTCTCTCACCAACACTGTTATCTCAATAACAGCGGCAGCAGCAGTGGGAACTGTGGAAGTTACGGAGGTGGCTCCCCCACCCGAGAAGTGGCTGAAATGCTTCTACAGTTCCTGCCGCTGCTGCCGCTGTTATTGGAGATGGCGCTGGCGAGAGAGGGATAGCTGCAGCTCAGCCTGGGTGTTTGGAATGCAGAAACGTGCTGCACACTGGGACTTTTGCAAACTTGCAGAACCCGAAGCTGGAGCACCAAGCATAACAGCAGCAGAGACGCTTGCTCGGCTCTTCTCACGTCCACCCAGACGCTTGGGATTAAACCAAAATGCAGTGCACAGCGCTCCCAGGTAGCTCAAAATGTTTTTTTTTCCTGTTGTTACGGGGACTGGGGAAAAGTGGGAGCTGTTGTTGGACACGGTGCTGGTGAGAGAGGTGCCAGCACCGGTGGGAACCATGGAAGCTACAGAGGCCTGAGAAGCAATTGAAATGCTGCCGGACATCCACACCGACGTCACCCGCCTGCTGACCCGGGTAAGGGGGCTCTCTGTGCTCCACCATGGTGTTAGGACTGATGGTGAGGTGTAGCTGCCCGCTGGGCACTCCTAATGGCAAGTTCCCCCCCACCTTCTCCTCCAATTTTGCATGTTTTAAACTAGGCCTAAATTGTGGGCGGAGGGGCTTAATTTCATTTTATGCCTAGAAAACATTCTGGGTCTTCCTATTGGGGCGGGCATATTGTTGGAGAAACATGGTAGATTGGAATAATTAATCCATCATAAGCACTGGATGAAGTAATAATATTATTAGGTTAGATAGTTTTTCCAAATAAGTAGGGTTACCTACAAACAACTGCTTAGTTTAATCTTACTGTAGAAATTTTACTACATTCATTAATAAGAATATATAGAATTTTAATATAAAAAGAGAATATACGATAACGTATTTGTTTACATATAATAAGCATATTTTTTTTCATTACTCTATTATACATTTTGCTTGTTATTCAAGTATATAACTGTTATGTAGTAGCATATTACAATTTTGATAAAATTCTATTATACGAATTTTGCTGGAGTCTCACAGAAACACACCCTAGAAGTTATTAAACTTGATATCAATTTTGGGCATTTAGGGGTAATTATTACAAAGACTTGGAAACTTTTTTAAAAATGCAATTATAACCTATAATATATTCCAGTTAAATTAAACTGGAACTTAACTTATAGCAACATCATTTATTATTACTGTTTGATAAAATAGCTGCAGTTAAAATAAATAGTCTGATTAAAATCCTGTTTTTATTGTAAATGCTGCCATTTTCACTGCCCCCTACATTCATTTATTTATTTTTTATTTGTCAATTGCTTACAAGACAATAGTATAAGTAAAAACATAGTTATGAACACATGGATACATATAAGAAAAAATAAAAAAATGTAAAAGAAACAATAGGACAGGGACAGTAGGCATGTTGATGCGCTTTTGCACGCCCCCTACACACCTCTTAGGAAAGGGATGAGGTCAATAGTAGACAGTCTAAGGTTAAAGTTTTTGGGGTTTGGGGAAAAAACCACAGAGTCAGGTAGAGTATTCCAGACATTGACCACTCTGTTGCTGATTCGTATTTTCTGCAATCAAGTTTGTTGCGATTAACCTTGAGTTTGTATCTACTGTTTGCTCTTTTGTTGTTATGGTTGAAGCTGAAGTATTCATTGACAGATAGGACAGTGCAATGTATGATTTTATATCCTGTACTTAGATCGGACTGAAGGCGGTGTAGTCCTAGGTTTTCTAGGTCTAGAATTTCGAGTCTGGTGGCATAAGGTATTCTGCAATTATTAGAGGAGTGGAGAACTCTTCTTGTGAAATATTTCTGGACTTTCTCAACTGTGTTAATATCAGATACATAATATGGGTTCCAGACTGATGAGCTGTATTCGAGTATTGGTCGAGCAAATGTTTTGTATGCTCTAGTTATTAGTGTAATATAACCAGAGAAAAAGCTATGTAAGATTAGGTTAACAACTCTTAACACCTTTTTGGCTATGTAGTTACGATGGGCTCTAGCACTTAGGTCATTTGAGGTGAGTACTCCAAGATCCTTGACAGAGTTTGGATCATCAACAAGTTCTTGACTATTCAGCCTGTATTTTATTTTCTGATTTTTTTTTGCCAATATGCAGGACAGAGCATTTATTTGTTGAGATTTGAAGTTGCCATTTGTTTGACCATTCTGATACATAGTCAAGGTCTTTTTGAAAGATAGTAGTATTTTCTGTGGTGTTGAATCGCTTTACATAATCAGCGAAGAGAACACAGTTGCTCTTGATATGATCACAGAGGTCATTTATGTAGAATATGAAAAGAATTGGCTCTAGAACACTGCCTTGGTGGACACCATTGTTGACAGGTACAGAATTTGATAGGACACTCCCAGTTTTGACCATTAGTTGTCTGTTTGACAAGAATGCTTCTGTCCAGTTATGCAAGTATTCAGAGATACCGTTAGATTTTAGTTTTAGGAGTAGTTTGCTGCGTACCACTGAATCAAAGGCTTTACAGAAGTATATGTAGATTGCATCTATTGCTTTGCCCTGATCGAGTTGTGTAGTCCATATGTTTTTGCAGTATAAGAGTTGCAGATTCCATGATAGTTTTTTTCCGAAAACCAAATTGTTTATTAGAGAGTAGGTTGTTTGTTTCAAAGTGGAGGATGATGGATTGGTTAATAATTGATTCCATGACTTTACAGGTGACACAGCATAAGGAGATTGGTCTGAAATTTTCTACTAGATTGGGGTCTCCCTTTTTGAAGATGGGGATGACCGTGGTTTTTGATCATAGTTTTGGCAAGGCGTTGGACCTGAAATTTTTTTCAAAGATTATGCTCAAAGGTTCGGCTATGGCAGTGGATAGCTTTTTTAAGAAGTAAGCACATACTCCATCCGGTCCAATAGATAGAGATGGTTTTTAGATTGTGTAGTGCTTTTTCAACATTGTCTTCTGTAAAATTGGTATGTATTAGATCACTGTAGGGGTCTGTGGTCCGACTAGGAAATATTGGGCATGATCCATTGCTGTTTACAAATACTGACCCAAAGTATATGTTAAAGAGGTTGGCTTAAATTTTGTCATCATATATTACTGATATTTACAATATATTTCAAAATACACATTTTGAAATATATAAATTTTGTTTTTGATTTACATTCAGAACATGAATAAATTTTTTCTCAAAACAATGTGTTATAGTTCTATCCCCTTTCAGTTATATTTTATACTGGATTTTCTTTAGATACCATAGTGTATAGTTACTCTACATTTTTTATTTGAATTTACTTTTTAAGCAAGAAGTGGTTGTACCGATTTGAACTACTGTAAATAGTAGGCTTTATAAACTTTAAGTTAAAAGGCAGTATCTTTATTAGGTAAAAGCATGAGATATTCCAAGCAATATTATTCATAGTCATACAAACTATTGGATTTGATATTGTATAGCACTTTCTGATTTTGCCTGTATAATTCAAAATAACCAGTGTTAGAAGCAGTTTAGCTGCTTTGAATTTCTAACAAAAGCAGTCAAAATTCTGATAGCTCTGCAAGCTTATTTCAGAATTACAAATTTCTCGATTTCTTGAACTGAAGCCAAAATTATAATAGCTCAATGAAGTTCCTAAATACTGCAATATCAGTAATAATTAATAATTGGAATAATAACACAAGTTGTTATGTTTGAAGCACCAAATGTAGCCAGTGATACATAACACAGCACATAAAGAAAGCAATATTGTCTGTCAAAATATATTTTGATTTTCATTTTTCACCAGACATCAGTAGGCTTTTAAAGAAGTTCTCTTCCTGTGGTGTTTTTGCCCATACATTTTCTAGTTCTTCAAAACATTACTTATCAGGATAAGAAATAATTGCAGTTTATTGCAAATCATCAGACAGACGTAACATAATTAATTGCAGCAGCAAAGAATCTGCTTTCACAGGAAGGATTCTTTTCATAGGCTAATGTCCAAATAATCTCATAAGACTTTAGTAAACAATATCAAGTATGTCATCTAACTAGCCCCCACGTCACTCCTTAATGTCTCTAGAGAAAAGCCTGCCTGTCCCTTAACAGCCTCTCTGATGTTTTTTTTGCTTTCTAACACCTGAGACCAAAGACAACGGGGAAGGGAGGTGGTGTTTGTCTTAAACCTCCTTGAATTACTTATTACATTTTTTCAGAGGTGATTTAACATTTATAACACCATTTCTTAATTAGAATGTTTAGACTTTTCATTTTCTGGTATTAAGGATTTTTTCTTGATGGGCAAGTGTGAGAGGCATCATAGTCTATGCAGAAATAGGCAGGGGTCCTAAGAGTCACTGATTTTTAAGCATTAATAAAGACTACAGGCAGCAGCTTATTTATAGCAGTTTGTGTCATGCCAGATAAGGAGGTTAGCCACATTTCTTAGAAAATTGAATTCTCTTGGGCAAAGCTATTTAATACTTCCTTTTTCTATAGTTCATACATTTAAGTTCATTTTAGAAGATAAATAAAATTAAGGAAAAAGAGAAGAATAATTAGCCAAGAGTTTGCAAATAAGGAGTCAGGTTAGATAAAACACACTTGCATTGGATCAAAATGAAAAAGGAAAATAGCAGACATTTTACTTTTATAAATTAGAATAGAATTTTTTATTGGCCAGGTGTGATTGGACAAATAAGGAATTTGACTTTGTGTAAATGCTTTCAGTGTACATAAAAGAAAAGATACATTCATCAAGAGTCAAGAATCATAAGGTACAATACTTAATGATAGTCATAGGGTACAATAAGCAATCAAATCATACTAGGAAACAGTCAATATAAATAATTATAAATCAATATAAATAAAGCAAGAAATTTACAGTCATATAGTCACAAGTGGGAGGGGATGGGCGATAAGGAGTGTTGAGAAGATTAATAGTAATAGTAATGCAGACTTTGTAAATAGTTCGACAGTGTTGAGGGAATTATTCGTTTAGCAAAGTGATGGCGTTCAAGAAAAAACTGTCCTTGTGTCTAGTTGTTCTGGTGTGCAGTGCTCTATAAGATTGTTTTGAGGGTTGAAACAGCTTATGTCCAAGATATGAGGGGGTCTGTTACTTTTATAGGATGAGGTATCTAAATATACGACTTTACAAATGCATTTGAAAAACTGGGGATTCAACTGAATTTTTAGAATATTTCAATTCTAGTGCCTCTAAAATTAGGAAAAATTAGGAAAAAAAGGATAATGCTCTTCAAAAACTTTGCAATGTAAAAATCATATATTATACATTCTTAGCCTAGCTAATGTACCTAACTTCTTTGACTAGTTGTCATCTCCCTGTTAAAGAAGAATATGACAGAGGAGTAAACCAAATTGGTTTTAGCTCTTGGCTCTAGTACAAGCAACTGTAATGAATTTGCTGCTGCTTCCATGCTAAAACCACACAATATAGTTTGAACTTCTGTGAAGGTGTAAATGCTGAAAGAGTTATGAGAACCTCATTTATCAATTAATGAACAGACACCAGGGGTGGGATTCAAATATTTTAACAACCGGTTCTGTGGGCGTGGCTTAGTTGGTGGGCATGGTTTGGTGGTCATGTTATTGCCTGGGCATGGCCAACTCAATATCACTCACATCGAGGCACACATCTCCTCACCTGGCCTCCCATGACTGTGGGGATGCTGCAAGAATTGTGTGAAAAATGGTCATAAGTCACTTTTTTTCAGTGCCATTGTAACTTTGGTCACTCCACACAAGCAAAGTACCAGCAAAGGAAGGGAAAAGAACTCCAGAGATGTTCGAGACAGGAAATCTAGTCCTGCCAAGAATGTAATAGGAGTTAATGGAAAGGCAGTTTCTGTAACCAACACCAGAATGTTTCCTTCCTGCCTTCCTTACAGGATGAGGCCAGTAATTTCTTCTAACAACCGGTTCTCTGAACTGCTTAGAATGTTAACAACTGGTTCTAGCGAATAGGTGTGAACTGGTAGAATCCCACCCCTGACAGAAACATATAAAGCCTGTGAAAATCAAACCTTTAAAGAGTCAAACATAAGCATAGATTTTCATCTCTTGTCAGCCTTTGTTAGGTATACACAAGAAATACTGCCAGATCAACTAATTCTACTTTCTAAGTCTGAAAGTAAATTTAGAATAGAAGGGAATATTTAGAACTCAGGCTTGAAGTGTGGGGTCTGAGCTTGGTTGCTTTCTTGCAAATGTTTCATTATCTAGCACTTGATGTTACCTAGCTAGCTAAAGAAATGTCTGCAAGAAAACAAAAATTGCCTTTTATCTGACATTTTCCTTGGTTAACTATGTCTCTGCACTGTCACCAAGGTCATTCCCATATACTGTTACACCTCTCAGTTGAGCTTTTAAAAACAGAAGCAGACCAGTTCCACTTTGTTTTTCTCTTTTATCCTACTTGAACTTTTAAATACTTATATAGCAGAGGTGGTATTCAGCAGGTTCTGACCAGTTCTGGAGAACTGGTTGCGGAAATTTTGTGTAGATCAGACAATTGGCAAATACCACCTTTGACTGGCCCCGCCCCATCTATTCTCTGCTTCCTGAGTTCCAGCTGATCGGTTGGGTCTTCTTTTGTTGCCCTGCACAGGAGAATGGAGCTGGAAAGTAGGTTAGTGGGGTTGGGAGGGAATGGGATTTTACAGTAATCTTCCCCCAGGAGTGGGGAGGGAATAGAGATTTTACAGTATCCTTATCCTGCCACGCCCACTAAGCCATGCCCACAGAACTGGTAGTAAAATTTTCTGAATCCCACCATTGTTATATGGTGAATCCCACCTTTCTTCTAACCAACTCTGGGCGGGTCCCAATCAGGAGCTAAAACAACACATAAAGCCATGTTAAAACTATAAAGCTAAACAGATACAGGCAGGGGTGGGTTTCAAATTTTGTAACAACCAGTTCTGTAGGCATGGCTTAATTTGCGGGTGTGGCTTGGTCATATGATTGGGTGGCCATGGCTTGGTCACATGACCAGTTTGGTGATCATGTAACCAGTTTGGTGGTCATGTAACTGGATGGGCATGGATTGGTGGGCATGTGACTGGGTGGGCATGGCCAGGTCTCCATATGACTCGCAAACCAAGTAGTCCTCACTTAATGGCTGGTTGCTTAGCAAGTGTTCTAATTTATAACTGATTTCCCCAGAGCTACTAGACTAGTTTTTGGAGTTTTGACAGCTATGTGTGTGTGCATGTGCACACACACACACACTCCCTTCTAACCCTACTATTATTTGATTTTGTAAGGATCTCCTGCTGGAGCAGGGGGGTGGATTAGATGACCTCCAAGATCCTTTGCAGGCTAGCTCTAGATTGCTGTGCTGCTTCAAAGAGTCTTCTGAAGCCAAGTGTCATGCCCCTGGTGGAGACTGACTCTGAGGAAGAGGAGGAACAGCCAACAGGGAGTGGGAGTGTGGATCCAGAGGTGGTGGAGGAGGCTCGGGAAGGGCAGAGACCGGCTGAGCAGTCAGAGGAGGATCCAGGCCCATCCCCAATCCATCCTAGGTCATGCAGGGAGGAGAAGGATCAGGGAAAAGCGAGGTGTACTCAAGAGGAGATTACCATGATCCTTCTCATGGCTTGCAGCCGGGAGCTATGTATATAAGCTTGTAACTATGCAGTGAGAATTGCTGGAGTCAGAGTTAAGTGTTTACTTTGAAAGAGGTTTATCTTTGCTGGTGTTCTTCTCATGGACTCTCCTTAGTTATTTTCCTGGAGTTTATAATTAGTTATCTTGACTTGCTTCGGAACTCTCATCAATGCGGTTTGTATTGGTTTTCTTTTTGCCTCATAATTTGCTTTTGTGACTTTAAACTGTGCCTAATAAAACAGTGAAGTTAAGTTACCGGACTTTAATGTATGTTTTGGGTTTTGGATTATTTTGAGAGACTACCAGTCATCACATTTTGACTCCAGCCACCCCTTCAACTTATTTTTGCTTTTTGTGCGGTGACCATGGATCAGCTCAGAGCAGAGATTACCCAGTTAACCCAGCAAGTGGCTCTTTTGACTTCACAGGTGGCACACATGCAAACTGCCCAGCCACACCGAAATTGCCCAGCGGCAGTGCCAGATAAATTTGATGGTTTGCTGACCCAATTTCCATCATTGTTTGGGCAGTGCCAAAAAATGAGCCTTTGGCCTGAGGACTTTCCCACTGACCGGGATAAGATGGGGCTCTTGATTAATTTGTTGTCAGGCTCTGCAGCATATTGGGCGATACCTCTGCTGACCCAGCCCAACCAGGTGTTGGACAATTACACCGAGTTTTGCCGTCAGT
Organism: Laticauda colubrina; assembly: GCA_015471245.1. Classification (NCBI taxonomy): domain Eukaryota; kingdom Metazoa; phylum Chordata; class Lepidosauria; order Squamata; family Elapidae; genus Laticauda; species Laticauda colubrina. The sequence goes on along the minus strand of BLBF01000022.1, from coordinate 23,876,968 downwards.
TTCAGGCCATGTTTGAGGACCCTGTTCGAAGCCAAACAGCAAAGAGACATTTGAGAGAGTTGAAGCAGGTGCGTGGCTCACTCATGGATTATATTGCTAGTTTTCAGATGGTTGCTCAGGATATATAGTGGAATGAGGTAGCACTATTAGACCAGTTCCAGGAGGGTTTGTGGTCGGAGCTTCTGGATGAGTTGGCATGCACTGAATACCTTCACACCCTTCAGAAGCTCATGCATCTGTGTATTCGCATCGATGCTAGACTTCAGCAGCGATGGGTGCAACAACAGACAGAGATTGTATCTGTTTCCAGCAAGACGGCGCCCTTGGTGGAAGTGCCTTTGGAAGAACCTATGCAGTTGGGGGCTGGCCGCCTTCGCCTGACTCAAGTAGAAAAGGAGAGATGTTGTGGTGATGGTTTATGCCTCTATTGTGGCAATCAAGGGCATTTTGTGGCCAAGTGTCCTGTTAAGACATCCACAGCAGTGACGTCTGTGGTGGTGAGAAATGAGCATCTCTCAGCCTATGGGGGTCTGTAGGGCAGGGTGTAAAGTTCTTAGGCCTGCCATCTTTACCAACCTTGCCATCCTCACCACCTTTGACATCTCCACCACAATTGTTATTGGTGAAGCATCTTGTGCTGCCAGCAAGTGTGTTCGTGCCTAGTGTGGGAGTGGTGGAGATCCAAGCCTTGGTCAACTTAGGAGCCACAGCCAATTTCATGGATACTCGTTTTGTCAAGCAGTGGTTCATTCCCAGAAACATGTATCCCCACCAGTAATGGTGGAGATAATTGATGGTCGGCCTCTTCGTTTGGGACCTGTGGTTGCTGCAACCAAACCCCTTTGCATGCGTATTGGGCAGCATTTGGAGAAAACCATGTTCTACATTACTGCAGTGCCTCATTTTCCAATGGTGCTGGGTTTGGAGTGGTTACAGGCCCATGATCCACAGATTGTCTGGTAGTCTGGAGCTGTGCAGTTCCTTGATAGGAAGTGTGCCAACCATTGCTTGCGCTCCTGTGCAGGGAGTGTGGCTATGCCTGTGGATCTGGATCTACCTGCATAGTTGGTGGACTTTGCTGATGTGTTTGGGGAGAAGGAGGTGGATCAGTTGCCTCCACATAGGGCATATGACTGTCCAATCAATTTGTTGCCCAATGCAAAGTTGCCAGTGGGTTGGATATATTCCCTGTCGGAACGGAGTTGGCCGCATTGCAGGATTTTATTGACAAGAACCTCCAGAAAGAGTTTATCTGGCCTTCTACCTCCCCATTGGCTGCACCAGTGCTTTTTGTAAAAAAGAAATTGGGGGAGAGCTATATTTATGTTGTGATTACTGCAAGTTGAATGCAATCACAGTGAGGAATCGGTACCCACTTCCCCTCATCCCTGAACTGATTGAGCGGCTTCATCAAGCAAAGATCTTTACAAAATTGGACTTGCATGGAGCCTACAATCTGGTTCACATTCGTGCAGGGGACAAGTGGAAAACAGCTTTCCAGATGAGGTATGGGCATTTTGAGTATACCGTGATGCCTTTTGGATTAACCAATGCCCCAGCTGTGTTCATGCATTTCATACACGATGTTTTACGTGATTTGTTGGATCAATTCATGGTCATTTATTTAGATGACATTTTAATTTACTCAGAATCCCTGCAGGAACACTGGCAACAAGTGCTGCTGCGGCTGCAATGGTTTGCATGATAACCACCTGTTTGCTAAGCATGAGAAGTGTCAGTTTGCACAAACCATGATTGACTTCCTGGGACATTGTATTTCACCTGCTGGGGTGCAAATGGACCCGGAAAAAGTACAATCATTGCAGCCGTGGGAACCTCCACAGTGGGTTAAGAATGTGCAATGACTGTTGGAGTTTGTGAACTACTACCACATATTTATTCCCCACTTTGCTGCCTTGACTGCTCCCCTTTCTAATCTGCTCAAGAAGGGGAGAAGTTCCATTGGGGTGCTGAGGAACAGGCAGCTTTCAAGGTGTTGAAAGTCACCTTTGCTTCTGAACCTATCCTCAAACACCCTGATCCAGGCCAGCCATTTGAGGTGGAAACAGATGCTTCCAGTGTGACTGTTGGTGCGGTGCTCCTCCAGGCTTCAGGCACCTTGTTTCCATGTGCTTATTATTCCCGGAAGTTGCCGGCTCCAGAGCACAACTATACGATTTGGGACAAGGAGCTATTGGCGGTTAAGATCGCTTTTGAAACATGGCGACACCACCTGGAGGGGGCTTGTCACAAATCGAGGTTTGGACAGATCATCGCAATTTGGAACACCTACGTACAGCTCGGATATTAAACCAGCGTCAGCTGAAATGATCCTCATTCTTTGCTTGATTTGATTTCCGGGTGACCTATGTTCCAAGTGGAGGGAATCAACGCGCCGATGCCCTATCTTGGAAGCCCAAATATACCCAAAGGGAGGATTCCTTGGTTTATGGCCACCAAGGAACCTGTGGACCTCTGAGTGAGGATTCATGAGGCGCAGTGGCAGGACCCATTTGTGGCAGCTCGACGTTGAAAATCGGATGAGAATGGGAGATAAGAGACTCCTTGGGCATATATTGGGGACCTATTGCGGTTCCGTGATTGCATTTGCATGCCTGGAGGTCCTCTTCGTGGCCTTATCCTACATCAATGTCATGATAGTCTAGCGGTGTTCAAAACACTGGACCTCATCTCTAGGACATTTTGGTGGCCGAGACTTAAAAATGATGTGGCAGGATATGTGGCGTCCTGTGGGATCTGTTGGCAAGCCAAGTATGCTCCTGGTGTACCCCCTGGTTTCTTTCAGCCCTTGCCCACGCCAGAACAACCATGGGGGGCCAGTTTAATTGGATTTCATTGTTGAGTTACCACCATTGAATGGTGCCACAATCATTTTGGTGGTGGTGGATATGTTGACTAAAATGGCCCACTTTATTCCATTTGCGGATCTTCCATTGGCCAAGATAACGGCTCAATTTTTTATCTCCCATGTTTTCTGGTTGCATGAGTTTCCAGACCACATGGTATCACATCGGGGGGTACAATTTATGGCACAATTCTGGCAGACCCTACTCACAAAACTGCAGGTTCCGGCATGTCTGTCGTCTGCTCATCACCCTGAAACTGATGGGGGGACAGAGAGAGTGAATGCTATTTTGGAGCAGTACCTCCGCTATTTCAGCAATACTCAACAAGACAATTGGGTGGAAGTGCTGCAGATGGCAGAACTTGCTTATAACAATGCTCAGCATGCATCCACCCATGTGTCCCCTTTCTTTGCTAACTGTGGGTTTCATCCACAACTTTTCCCTTCAGCCCCATCTGATTCCCCAGTTCCAGCAGTGGATACATTCTTGCAGGAGTTAAAAGTCGTGCACCACATGGTCTGTGATCAACTAGAGAGATCCAAGGAAGATTATAAACGGTTTGCAGACCGACATCATTGCGATGTTCCACCTTTAGCGGTTGATGATCGGGTTTGGCTCTCTATTTGATACTTACCAATGATGTGACCATCGAAAAAGCTCGATCACCGTTACTTGAGACCTTTTCTGGTTGAGGTGGTGATCAATCCTGTGGCTTATCGTCTCTCCCTGCCACGGACCATGTGTATCCATCCTATTTTTCATCGTTCCCTGTTAGTCCTTTCCTCGGCCGACAGTCTGCATAGAACGGCTCCATCACAGCCAGCTCCAGTAGCCCCTCTGGGAGAGGAGTATGAAATGGATAACATCCAAGATTCATGCCAGTTGCAAGGCCAATTTCAGTATTTGGTGGCATGGAAATGTTATGGACCAGAGGACCTTCACCTGGGTCAATGCCACTGATGTTCATGCTCCTCATTTGATCCAGGACTTCCATGCTCTGTTTCCTCAACATCCTCGTTCTCCTGGTCCCGGGGGAGGGGGCCCTGTGGTGGGGGAGAGTGTCCTGCCCCTGGTGGAGACTGACTCTGAGGGAGAGGGGGATGGAGGTGGAGTGTGGCTCCAGAGGGAAGCCACACTCATGGCTTCCATTCCCATTCCAACAGGGAATGGGAGTGTGGCTCCAGAGTGGTGGAAGAGGCTGGAGAAGGGCAGAGGCCGGATGATCAATCAGAGGAGCATCCAGGCCCATCCTCTATCCATCCTAGGTCATGCAGAGAGGAGAGGATTAGGGAAAAGCTAGGTCTACTCAAGAGGAGATTACCATGATCCTCCTCACAGCTGGGAGCTATGTATATAAGTTTGTAACTACTCAGTTAGAATTGCTGGAGTCAAAGTTAAGTGTTTACTTTGAAAGAGGTTTATCTTTGCTGGCGTCCTGGACTCTCCTCGGTTATTTTCCTGGAGGTTATGATTAGTTATCTTGGTTTGCTTCGGAACTCTCATCAATGCAGTTTGTTTTGGGGTTTTTTTTTCCTCATTATTTACTTTTGTGACTTTAAACTGTACCTTATAAAACAGTGAAGTTAAGTTGAAGGCTTTACCTGACTTTAAGGCTAGGTCCCACTGGACGACGGACACAAAACGTATGCATAAAGGACACAGCGGATGAGCAAAATTTCAGGGGTGGCTCCATCCATTGTCATCCACTCCAAAAAGTGGTGAAAAATTGCATAAACAGAATGGAAAAGAACGGACGTGGGTAGTATGTAGCGGGGATGTTAAATGGATGTTCATAGGAAACCTAGTGGATGACAGCAGATGGAAGCGGATGACACCTCCGAAGGGGTTCCGGGAGAGAATTGCGAAGTGGACGCATAGCAGAAGGGGCGGATGCATAGCGGATAACGCGGATGCATCATGGACACCTATAGGAAGCAAAGCGGATGCTGTACAGATGTATATCGGATGCAAAGCGTTCACAGATGCAAAGCGCATATAAGAATTGCTTCAACTCGGCGGATATAAAAGGATGCATCACGCATGCAGTCAGCATTCAGGGGAAAGATGTGCTGCCACACACATCTAGGAGGAACACCATGGTTCGTCAGTCAGGCAAGAAGAGGAAGCCCATGCCTACTCGTTCCAGCCCTGGCAAGAAGGCCAGAACCAGCATCCCACCCCCTGGCACTGACTCTGAAGCTGCTGGTGCTGCTGCTGCTGCTGCTGCTGCTGCTGCTGCTGCTGCTGCTGCTGTGGTGGACCAGCCCCAATGCCCTCAAAGCCCTGCTGCTGAAGGCCCTGCTGCTCCAGCCCCTGAAGGCCCTGCTGCTCCAGCCCCTGAAGGCCCTGCTGCTCCAGCCCCTGAAGGCCCTGCTGCTCAAGCCCCTGAAGGCCCTGCTGCTCAAGCCCCTGAAGGCCCTGCCGCTCAAGCCCCTGAAGGCCCTGCTGAATCCCCTGTTAGAGGGAAGAAGAGGCAAGGGAAGGAGAAGGGAGAGAGGAAACAGTACACCGTTTCTGAGGAGCATGAGGATGAAGTGCTGGAATGGCTGAGGGAGAACGAGTACCTCTGGAGAAAGGGCCACAGACTCTATCGTGACACCAAGAAGAAGCAGGCAGCTTGGAGAGACAAGGCAGAGAGCCTGGGCTACACTGCAGATATACTCCTGGGATGGTGGAAGCATATGCACACCTGGTATGGCAAGCTACACCTCAAAAAAATCCGGGCAGGCTGCTGTCAAGCTCACTGACCGGGAGATGGACGTCATGGCCAAGTGCAGTTTCCTGGAGGGTGAGGTCTACCACTGAGGAGCAGCCCCTCTGACACCCCTCTCCCTCAGACAGCCCACTGATAGCCAGTCCTCTTCCAGCCAGGAGCCAACTACCCTGTCCAGGCAGGTGTCTTCAGAGGGCCCCATGGCAGAGACCCCCCCGACAGCTGCACTCCCCATGCCGATCGACTTGGAGGATCACCTGTCAGAAATGGAGGAAGAAGCAGTAGCCACCAGAGGCCAACCCACCCCCACCCCCCCAGCTCCAGAGGATGCAGGCAGAGAGGCAGACTGGAGGGACAGAACCACAGTGTCCTGTTGGAGATCAGGGACACAATGAAGACCAGCACAGAACTTCTCTCTCAGCTGGTCCACTTGGACAGAGGATCCTCGGGCGGCCACACCTTCATCACCTATGTGAGCCACACCCTCAGGGACCTGCCCGAGGCCCAGTACCAGGTGATGAAGGGGAAGATAACAGCACTTCTGCACAACCCTCAAGGCCCAGCTGAAGCTGCTCCTACCCAGTCCAGGTCTGCTCCTCCACCCCAGGCGATGTCACAGCCCTTCCACGGCTTTCAACAGCCCCTCTCCTACCAAGGCTACGACTACCAGGACTTCCCACAGCAGAAGCAGAACTTCCCAGTCCAGGCCCAGGTTCATTGGACACCACAGACTCCAGTCCTCACCCAGCTGCAGACCAGACAGCCCCACTACACTCCTCCTTCCTCCATCCCACAGCCAAGCCTGTCAACGGACAATCTGTTATCAGTCTTGGGCCACACATCTCAGGTCCTTGATGAAGGGTCTCTCAACCTCATGGGACTGAGTCAGCTCTCTGAGAGCTTCCTGAACACACCATCTCCTGTTGTACTCTCAGGGCCAGGCACCCCAATGGCACCTCAGACCAGCACTCAAGCCACAGCCATCTCCACAGTCCCTGCCCGCTTAACAGCTGAGACCATGCACATGACTCAGAGTGACTAAGAATAGTGTCAGAGACTGAGTTGTTTACTTGTTCACTTTATCTTTGCTTAAGACACTTTACTTGGTTCATTTTGCTTTTTTAATAAAGTCATAAAGTTTACCTAAGACAGTTAATAAAGGTTATCTTTGCTTAACACACTTAATTCAGTTTACTTGGTTATTTTGCTTTTTTAATAAAGTCATAAGTTTACCAAAGACAGTTAATAAAGGTTATCTTTGCTTAACACACTTAATTCAGTTCATTTGGTTCATTTTGCTTTTTTAATAAAGTCATAAAGTTTACTTAAGACAGTAAATAAAGGTTATCTTTGCTTAACACACTTAATTCAGTTTACTTGGTTCATTTTGCTTTTTTAATGAAGTTATAAAATTTACCAAAGAAAGTTAATAAAGGGTATCTTTGCTTAAGACACTTGGTTCATTTTTTTACCTTAGTAAAGTGTTGGTGAAAACTTTGAAAAAATGGTTAAGCCTTTGCATGCTTGTGGGATAGATAAACCTCCAATGCAAGCATAGTGGGACTGTATGGTCCACCAACTCAGCTGCCACACATATGGACCTTTATTATCAATAACAATTTATTCATTGATCAACACATTTTAAAATAAACAAAGCTCTTTATTAATGCCCTATTCATTGTAGGACCACTCAACATACATGGCACAATCTCATCAGTGTGATGAGACAGGCTCAAGGAAGCATCCATTAATCAACTATCATCCTGTATTGCCACTCCACTGCTCCAGCTGGGGAGTTGCACCAGTGTCTCAGTAGGTTGCGCTGCTTCTTCCCTTCACATGAAGCTCTGTTGGGGCCTTGAACATCCACAGTGTCTATCAGGTTACGTCCTTGCCTCCTTTCACCAGGCTCCATGTCCCCATTTCCTTGTTGACGGTCCACAAGTCTGTTCTGCAACACTGGGTAGCGGAGGCACATGAGATTGTGCAGGATGCAGCAAGCTTCCATGATGCTCCTCACAGTCTGTGGCTTATGCTGCATGGTGGTGAGAAGTATCTAGAACCTGTTGGCCAGGATGCCAAAGGCGTTCTCCACCACCCATCTTGCCCTGGACAGCCTGTAGTTGAAGATCCTCTCTTTACGGGTGAGGTATCTTGAACTGTACGTCTTCATGAGGTAGGTTCTGAGGGAGAAGGTGTCATCACCAATGATGAAGTAGGGCACATCTTGTATGTCATTGGGTAGGGGGTCTGGATCTTGGAAAACCCATGATGAGGTTGCGTTCCAGCCAATCCTTGAGGTCACTAGCATTGTATACCTGTACATCTGAAGCTGACCTGTTGCCTGAAGCATCGATGTAGATGAACTTGTAGTCAGCATCAACCATGGCAAAGAGAATGATACTGAAGAAGCCCTTGTAGTTGAAATAAGTGGACCCTGAGTTGAGTGGAGCTTTGCAGGCCACGTGCTTTCCCATCTATGGCTCCAACTGTATGGGGAAAGTTCCACCTCTGATACCACTCTTCTGCAAGTTTCCTCCAGCCTTGTTCAGTGGTGGGGCACTTGAGGAGCTCCTCCACGTATTCTTTGATAATGGCCTGTACCACTTCTCTGACCACTTTGCTGATGCTGTTGTGTAGCACCCTCCATGCATACTGCATATTTCTGTATGTGGTTCCAGGAGCCAGGTGGCACAGAGTCAGTGCCACCTTTAGTCCAGGGTCCAGGTTGGTCCAGAAGTTGGTGCTAGGCTTGGTCAACCTGGGTCTCAGACGCTCTACAACTTCGTCAAACATGTCTGGTGGCATCCTCATGAAGTGATGGAATGCATGAGGGTCTTCATTCCTCAGCTCCACCATCAACTGGTCATAGAGTCCAAACTCCATTCTTCTCACAATCCATCCTTGGACCCACGCAGCTCTTGGACGTCTCCTTCTTCTTCTGTATAAAAGGTGAAACAGTCTGAACAGGGTTTGGTTCTGGTGATGAATGATCGCAGCTACCATAAGGACTGTGTCATGATCCATGGTGGAGAACAATTGATGATGTTGAAGACCAAGACCAAGGGTGAAGAGGTCTGTTTACCATGGCTGCTAGACTCACACTGAGATCCAGATGATTTTCTCCCCCTTTTTATAGGAAATATCGGTTGTCCTTCTACATACTCTAGACATACTGCAGACATCCTATATACGAGATACATCCCAGATACAAACATTTTGTCCGTTTTAATGCTTTATATACGAGATGCATACGCTTACATCCTTTCTATTTCCGTGCTACTAATGCTGTGTAGACGTTCCGTGCACCTTTCGTTTCCTCCCTCTTTCTGTTTTCAGCTGCAGCGGATGTGAGTTGAGGGGATGGCCATAGGATGCAGAGAGTATACAGCAGACGTTTTACAGATGATAATGGACATAGAACGTTTGTTGCCCGTATATATCGCGGATGTACATCATACACGGCAGAATGTTCATCCGTTCACAAAGTTTTGTGCAGCTCAAAACTTCTTGCGCGGATGAAATCGCAGTGGATGGATGCTCGAGGGATATAGCGTATGAAACACGTATGTTGTGAGTACACAACGGATGCATAGCATTTTCCAACGGATGGCAAGTTTTTTTTTTAACGTTTTACATCCTCTTTGCATCCGTAAGTGCAGTGGGACAGGGGCTTTAATTTATGTTTTGAGTTTTGGATTATTTTGAGAGACTACAGGTCATCACACAGAGTTGGTCTTTCCTCCCTCCCCTTTTTTTCTCTCTCTCCTTCCTCCCTTCTATGTATTTATCTATCCATTCCTATATTTCCTCTCTCCCTCTCTTTCTCTCTCTTTCTTTTGTTTTCTTTCTCTCCCTTTCTTTCTTTCTCCCTCTTTCTTTCTCTCCCTTTCTCTTACTTTTTCTTGCTTTCTTCTCTCTCTCTCTCTCTCTCTCTCTCTCTCTCTCTCTCTCACACACACACACACACACACACACACACACACACACACACATGCACACACATGCGTACACACTCACACACCTGGTCTGGGATGAACTGCATGATCCTGTGAGCTCCAGATAATAGTGGGCAGCAAGAAAAGGAAGAAGAGGCATGTAGTGCTAGACGTGGAGACTCCACAAGCTCTCTCTTGCAGGTGGTGGTGGTGGTTTGACTGATGGTGGAACAACTCATGATCCTATGGCTGCTGACTGCCTTCACATACTTTGGTGTTTCCTTTGCATTTACGCGCCCTGCTTCAGATGATTGGGGCGAAGAGCAGCTGGGTGAAAATAGCCCAATACACTATGTGTTTGTGTCAGTTTACATCTAAACTGAAGCAGGTGGAGAGAGGCAGGTCCACCAGAGGCCCGATTTACCAGTTCTCCAAACTATGGAGAATAATAACCAGTTCTACAGAACCAGTCCAAACCGGTAGAATCCCACCCCTGGATACAGGGCCACTGAAGGGCAACTTAAAAAAAGAAGACTAAATTTATAGAAATCCAGATTGGAAGTCAACATATTGAAAGCCAGCAGAAATTTAAGTAGTATAGATTTTTGTATGGATTTTGATCTATGCTGTGATACTTTGTTTCATTGAGAGACATCCTGGACTGACAGAGCATTTTGTGGTGGATTCTTTGGAAAAATGATATATAGTATAAAAAAAGTAGTGTCAACTTTCCTGTGTTTCCAAGAAGGCTTTTATTGTACAAATTCGATTCATAAACATAAATTTTAATTTATCACTTAACTGTTATTATGCATAGATAGGTCTATTCCTTTATGTTGTGTATCTAAATCCTCAAGATTTCTATGTAGTCCTTTGCTCCTTTAACTCAGAAGTGTGCTTGCTTGATTTATGATTAATTCTTTAACACAACTTAGCCACCTTGGAGTTAATTGGCTTTTGTTGCTTACTAGCCTTTTGGAATTATCAACTCAGCACTGCTGGCTGCAGCTTTGAATTTCTGCCAAATATTGGCTTTGCAAAGTCTTCCAATCTGTGTGGGGAGGTCAGGAGCTGCTGACTGGCTGTCAGCTGTCAGTGTCTCTCCTGCAACGGAGTGGCTGCCAGGTTTTGCTTCACCTTTCAGCTCTTCTGCTGTTGGGTTGCTGGAATCCATGCTCACTCCTCCCTTTCCTTCAGCCACTTTCTGTACTGTACTTCATTCTGGTGTTTGCTTCCAAATTTCTTTCCTTTTCTCCTACACAATAATGATCTTCCACCTTACTCAGATGCTAATGATATCTTCCTTTTGTATTTGGTACCCTAGGTGTAGTCCAGAGGTCCTTAAACTCTGGGAGAGGAGACAATGAACAAAGTTGCCCAGAGTCACTTGACAGTGAAATTGATGGCATATAAATTGAATAAACAAATAAATAAAAGGAAGGCCTTGCACTAGCCACTGAAGGTTTTCCTTCCATATTACCAGCAGAGATCAGTGTCTTCCGAAGCACTTGTTCTAACCTTAACCCTGTTGTCCTTTTTTCTCTTATGCTTTTCAACTCCTTTCTGGTTCTTTCTATATGTAATAGATTAGTCTTCATAAATCCCAATGCTTATTCTGTAGAAAAGGACTTTGGAACATGTACTCTTGTCATGTCAAGTTCCTGAAGGAATGAGTAATACTGCTTGCCTCCTTCTGAGTCAACCAGAACAGACAGGTATTCGTTGGGAAGGAAAGTAGCTTGTGTCAGCGTTCCTTGATCGTTAAGGCCCTGTCACACTGCCCAATGGATGCAAAACGGACACAACAGATGAGCAAAATGTTCCATCCGTTGTTATCCACTCTCAAAAGGGGCAAAAATTTGCATAACTGGAACGGATAACACGGACGCAGGGAGGACGCAGAGCGGATGGAAAGCGGATGCGGAACGGAAGCTCAGCGGATGGAAGCGGATGGGAGTGGATGGCACATCCACCAGGCTTCTGGGGGGCATCAGCAAAGCGGACGCGGAACAGAAAGAGTGGATGCACAGCAGATGCACAGCGGATGCACAGCGGATGAAGCAGATGCAGAGCGGAAGCCTAGCGGATGCAGAGTGGAAGCCTAACGGATGCCTGGCGTTAATTGCACATGCAGGGGGGATGCATTGCGTAAGCCACGCGGATATAAAGGGAAGCAGCTCGCAGGTGGCCAGCATTTGGAGGAAAGACCTGCTGCAGGATACATCGAGTCCTTGCCTGCCCTGCCTGCATGCCTGCCTGCAAGCCTTGCTGCCAGCCTTCCTGCCAGCCTGCCTCCAAGCCTCCTGGCCAGCCTCCCTGCCAGCCTTGCTCTCTGCCTGCCTGCCAGCCTTGCTGCCAGCCTGCCTTCCAGCCTCCCTGCCAGCCAGTCTGCCTGCCAGTCTTGGTGCCTGCCTGCCTGCAAGCCTTCCTGCCAGGCTTCCTGCCAGCCTTGGTGCCAGCCTTCCTGCAAGCCTTGGTGCCAGCCTCCCTGCCAGCCAGCAACCCCACAACCATGGGGAAGAAGCGAAAGTCTCAGCAACCTGCCGCCATCCCTGGCAAGAGGGACAGGGCCACCCTCCCGCCCCCTGTCCCTGACTCTGCTTCTGCTGGGGCTTCTGCTGCTCGGGCTCGCTCTTCTGGTGCTGGAGCTTCTGCTGAAGCTGGTCCTGGCGGTGGTGCTTCTGCTGCTGCGTACTCTGCTGAAGCTGCTCCTGGCGGTGGTGCTTCTGCTGCTGCGTACTCTGCTGAAGCTGCTCCTGGTCCTGCTCGTCCTGCTCGTCCTGCTCGTGCTCCTGGACTTGCTCATCCTGCTTGTGCTCGTGCTCCTGGTCCTGCTCGTGCTTCCGGTCCTGCTGGTGCTGCTGCTGCTGGTGCTGCTGGGGCTCCTGGTGCTTACTCTGCTGCTACTAATCCTGGTTCTGCTGATCCTGCTGCAGCTGCTGATGATGATGATGATTCTGCTGCTGCTGCTGCTGCTGATGATGATGATTATGATCCTGTTGGTGATGATGATGATGATGATGATGATGATGATGATGATCCTGCTGGTGCTGCTTCTGGTGGTGGTGTGGAGGAGCAGCCCCTACCACCTGGGAGCCCCTCTGATGAGGGCCCATCTGGTCCTGCCAAAGGGAGGAAGAGGCATATGCGGGGACAGGAGAGGAGGCAATACTTCATCGAGGAGGAACACGAGGATGAGGTGCTGGAGTGGCTGAGAGAGAATGACTATCTTTGGCGGAAGGGACACTGGCTTTACAGGGACACCAAAAGGAAACAGGCTGCTTGGAGAGAGAGGGCGGAGAGTATGGGTTACACTTTGGAGGTGCTCCTCGGCTGGTGGAAGCACATGCACACCTGGTACGGGAAGCTGCACCTGAAGAAATCTGGCCAGGCCACGGTTAAGCTGACGGACAAAGAGACCTACGTCATGGCCAGGTGCAGCTTCCTGGAGGGTGAGATCCGCCACCAAGGAGCACCAGAAGCCCCTCTGTCTATCCTCTCTCTCCGGCAGCCTGCTGAGAGCCAGTCCTCTTCCAGCCGAGAGTCAGTCCCTTTCTCCAGGCAGGTTTCTGTGGAGCGTGCCACGGTGGAGAACCCGCGGACAGGTGTTGTAACTGTGGTGGAGCACGTGGAGGACTCCCTGGTGTGGTGGGAGAAAGGAGACATCGAGTCCACCACAGTCCTAGCCGCATCCACCCCCCCCCAGCTCCGCCTCCACAGAAAGGCAAAGAGCCAGACAGCAGGAGGGGCAGAGCTACACTGTCCTGCTGGAGATCAGGGACACCATCCGCACCAGTATAGATCTCCTCTCTCAGCTGGTCAGCACCGACTCCTCATCCTCCAACCGCAAGCCCTTCCTCACCTATGTCAACCAGACCCTCAAGAACATGGAGGAACCCCAGTACCAGGTGGTGAAGGACCGGATCACTGAGCTGCTTCACAACCCTCCAGATCCAGAGGAACCTGCTCCCACCCAGTCCAGGTCTGCTCCTCCACCCCAGGTGATGTCCCTCCCATTCCAAGGCTTCCCACAGCCCCTCACCTACCAGGGCTATGGCTACCAGGAGGTCCAGCAGCCCAGGCAGCAGCCCTTCCCAGTCCAGGCAGAGTCATCGGACGACACCGTTGCCACCGGTTCCACTGATGCCACCAATGCCACCCACGCCAATGATGCTACCGACAACAGCAATGCCACCCACGCCAGTCCTCACCCAGCTGCAGACCAGACAGCCCCACTACACTACTACTTCCTCCACCCCACAGCCAAGCCCGGACTCAGTACATCTCTCATCAGTACTGGGGCTGACACCCCATGGCATGGAGGAAGGACCTCTCAGCATCGCGGGTCTGAGCCAGCTGTCTGAGAGCTTCCTCAACACACCGTCCCCTGTTGTCCTCTCGGGGCCAGGCACCCCAATGACGATACAGACCAGCACTCCAGCACCACCCACCTCTACAGCACCTGGACCCTTCACCCCTGAGACTGGGCACACCTCCGAGTGACCAATAAGAGTGCCAGAGACTGGGTAGCTGGCTACCTGTGGACTTTATTCAGACACTTGACTTGGGTCATTTTTTTTTTACAGCTTGTTGTTCAATAAAGTTTATCTTTGATTCACACACTTGCTTCATTTCTTTTTTTGTAATAAAGTCTTGGTGGAAACTTTTAGAATTGGTTTAAGCCTTTGCATGCTTGTGGGATGGGTTAAGATAGCAGTGGGGTGGCAGGGATACCTTTGGGATGGGTTAAGATAGCTGTGGGATAGATAAACCTCCAGTGCAAGCATAGTGGGACTGTATGGTCCACCCTCCCAGGTGCCACACCTTTGGCTCTTCATTAGTAAGCATTGATCCACACATTTGAACATAAACACAACTCTTTATTAAATGCCCTGTTCATTGTAGGCCCACCCAATCTCATGGCCCAATACATGGCCCAATCTCATCCGTGTGATGAGACAGGCTGAAGGAAGCACCCATTAATCATCTATCATCCTGTCTTGCCACTCCACTGCTCCAGCTGGGGAGTTGCACCAGTGTCTCAGGAGGTTGCGCTGCTTCTTCCCTTCATGTGAGGCTCTGTTGGGGCCTTGCACATCCTGAGTGTCTTATCAGGTTTCGCCCTTGCTTCCATTCCCCAGGCTCCATGTCCCCATTGCCTTGCTGGAGGTCCACGAGCCTGTTCTGCAAGACTGGGTAGTGGGTGCGCATGAGATTGTGCAGGATGCAGCAAGTTCCCACAATCCTCCTCATGGTCTCTGGGCGATGCTGCATGGTGGTAAGAAGTACCTGGAACCTGTTGGCCAAGATGCCAAATGCGTTCTCCACCACCCGCCTTGCCCTGGACAGCCTGTAGTTGAAGATCCTCCCTTCACGGGTGAGGAGTCTGGAAGTGTAGGGCTTCATGAGGTAGGTTCTGAGGGAGAAGGCATCATCTCCCACGATGAAGTAGGGCACATCTTGCGTGTCGTTGGGCAGGGGGTCTGGATCTGGGAAGCCCATAATGAGGTTGCCTTCCAGCCCCTCCTTGAGGTCACTGGTGTTGTATACCTGGGCATCTGAACATGAGCCGCTGCCTGAAGCATCGATGTACATGAACTTGTAGTCAGCATTGACCATGGCAAAGAGGATGATGCTGAAGAAGCCCTTGTAGTTGAAATAAGTGGAGCCCGACTTGGGTGGTGCTTTGCAGGCCACGTGCTTGCCATCTATGGCTCCAACGGTGTGTGGGAAGTTCCACCTCTGATACCACTGCTCTGCAACTTTCTTCCATCCTTCATCAGTGGAGTGGCACTGGAGGAGCTCCTGCAGGTATTCTTCGATGATGGCCTGCACCACTTCTCTGACCACAATGCTGATGGTGTTGTGTGGCACCCTCCAGCCGTACTGCATGCTGCTATAGGTGGTCCCTGTAGGTGGCCAGATGGCGCAGAGTGAGTGCCACCTTGAGCCCAGGTTCCAGGCTGGGCCGGAAGTTGGTGTTTGCCTTGGTCAACCTGGGTGTAAGGCGCTGCACAACTTCGTCAAACATGGCTGGAGGCATCCTCATGAAGTTCTGGAATGCCCGAGTGTCTTTATTCCTGAGCTCCACCATCAGCTTGTTGTACAGTCCATACTCTGCTCTTCTCCCGATCCATCTTTGGACCCAGATGCTTCTTGGCCGCCTCCTTTTCTTCCCATAGTAGAGTTCACAGAGCCTGTAGATGGCTTCGCACTGTTGCAGAACAATGGTGGCTGCCAAAAGGACTATGTTACGATCCACGGTGGACATGACTGGATGCTGTGGAAGAGCAAGAGTCAGATGAAGGCTGCAGAGGTCTGCACAGCTAGGCTGCTGATCTGAAAGCGAGATGCAGGTGAGTTGCTCCCCCTTTTTATAGGCAGTATAGGTGTCCCTTTGCATCCTCTAGGCATCCTCTAGGCATCCTCTAGACATCCTTAATATCTGAGATAGGTCCCCTCTGCGAACGTTTTTTCCGTTTTAAACGCTTTGTTTCCATGCTGCATCCGTTCTGTGTCCGTTCCGCTTCCTCCCTGCGTCCGAGCGGATGTGAGTTGCGCGGATGCGGAACGGATGCCTAGCGGATATAGCGGATGCGTAACGGATGCAGAACGGATGCCGAGCAGAGAGAGTGGATGCGTAACGGATGCAGAACGGATGCCTAGCGGATGCCTAGCGGATGCCTAGCGGATGCAGAACGGACGAATTGGATACATTTTCCGCGCAAAAGTTTTGAGCAGCTCAAAACTCTCTGAGCAGATGAAACGTCAATAAACGGATGCTGGACGGATAGAGAGGAAGCAAAATGGAGGCAGTGAGTACATCGTGTTTTCCAACGGATGGCAAGCTTTTTTGTCCGTTTTACATCCTCTTTGCATCCGTTGGTGCAGTGTGACAGGGGCTTTACTTTTCAGAAATACCTGGGAGACTGTAATAGGGTTATGAGTAGAGAGAATTTAAAGAGCCCCTCAGATCTTGCTTGGGGCAGCTGATCACAACAAGTGCATGAGTGTATTGCACCCCATTAATGCAATAATGAAGAAAATTAAGGTTGTTCGGGAAATAAGTAGAAATTGCCAGGATGAGTAGATTTAAAGTCCTAAAAAGGTTGTAAAGGCTTCTTTATTTGTTCAGGCTTTTTCATGATCATCTTTTTCCTTAGAGGTAAGAATCTGTAGCTTCCCAGATTGTTAAATCACAATCTCTAACAGACTCATAATTCTAAAAAACATTGGAAATTACACTTTATAATTTTCATGAAAAATTGATTTGTACTGTACTTTTTGTACTTTTTCTTCAGTGCCTTACATTTTTGTTTGCTGATTTTTGAAAGTTCACAGTTTATGCTTCAAAAAATATAAACAGCAGTAAATAAGCTCTTTCTATTTAGCAAAGGGTAAAGATCACTTGGCACCTCAATTACAATTCTGAGCACCTCCAGATTTCATATACATGTAAAATAGGTATCCATTTACAACAGGTAGACTCCACAGATTCTGTGGCTGAGAATAATATATCCATAATTTTCAGTTTTACATTAAAGATTAACAAAATTGTATTCCTACTTCTCTCCTGCCAGAGGTCATCCATTAAAGTGCCAGGCATATATAATTATAGTATGTGGAAAGCCTGTAGCTTACCTAAAAACTTGAAATAAAAAACTTAAAAACTTGAAATATAAATGAAAATATTTTAATTGTTATAGAAATCAACTGGGAAATACCTATGTTTAGAAAATATATCAACTACAAATGGTGAATTTTGTGGAAACCACAAATTGAAAACAGACTTAAATCACAATCAGTTTAAAACTATGACAAGGCAACTCTCAGTATTAATTTTTGAAAGGGACAAAAACAATATTGTAAAGAGATTATACTGAAACTAAACAATGATGTTTTTACTGCAATAAATTCATACTCTAAAAGTCAAATCATCCAGAAGCTGGATAAGAATTTCATGCTGTGTTTAATTGGTCAGTAACTTATTAACTTCAGGTTTCTGGAACTTAGTGATTATAACAAGTATGTCAGCTTTCAGCAAGTATTCAGAGACAGATTGTCTTTACTGCTCCACACTGTGCATCAACTGACAGGAACTGAAGCTATTCCACCCACCACCCGCCCCCCAAACAACATATTGAAGGTTTAAGATCTAGATTACAATGCTATATTTTCAGCAAAATATGTACCTTGCAAAATTCCCTTGAAGGAGAGGAATACATTCTACAACTAGCAATAGCAGCAGGTTATTTAACAAGTTTGTCCACACTCAAGGAAGCCCTACCTATTTTGAACAAAGCACAGAAACACATTTTCTACAAACTACATAGTGACTTGTAACTATGTATTGGAAAGTTTTAGCTGTATATCCCTTTTCCTGTAGACTTATTTTCTACCTATGTGCTTTTTCTGAACCCATTATTTCATCTTACATAGAGAGAGTTGGAAGGGACGTTATAGGTCATCTAGTCCAACCCCCCACCCAAGCAGGAGACCCTATACCATTTCTGACAGATGGCAGTCCAGTCTCTTCTTGAAAGCCTCCAATGATGAAGCTTCCACAACTTCTGAAGGCAACCTGTTTCATTGGTTGATTGTTCTCATTGTCAGATAAATTTTCCTTATTTCTAGGTTGAATCACACTTTGATCACTTTCCATCTATTATTCCTTGTTTGGCCTTCAGGTGCTTTGGAAAATAGTTTGCCCCCCCTCGTCTCTCCAGTAGCCCCTCAAATATTAGAACACTGCTATCATGTTGTCTTTCTTTCTTTTTAGCCATGCGAAGTACTTGCAAACGTTCATCATATGTTTTAGTCTCCAGTCCCCTAATCATCTTGGACTTGGTTCCTCTTCTCTGCACTCTGTCTAGAGCAGGAATGCCAAAACATCATGTGACGTATCATGACTTTTTCCCCCTTCGCTAAACTTGGTTATGGGTGTATCTGGCCCATGGGCCACGAGTTTGACACCCCTGATCAAACACCTTTTTTATAGTGACCAAAACTGGATGCAGTATTGTAGGTGTGGTATTACTAAGGCTTTATAAAGTGGTATTAGCACCTCATTTGATCTTGCTTGTATCCCTCTGTTAATGCAACTTAGGATTGCATTAGCTTTTTTGGCTGCCGCTGCACATTATTATCTCATGTTTAAACAGGTTGACCTCTTCCTCTCTAATAATAGAATACTGTTATCATGTCTCCCCTGGTTCTTGTCTTCACTAGACTAGCCATGCCCAGTTCCTGTAACTATTCTTTATACGTTTTAGCCTCCAATTCCCCAATCATCTTCCAGGCCAGAGGTGATATTCAGCAAGTTCTGACCAGTTCTGGAGAAATGGAAATTTTGAGTAGTTCTGAGAACCGGCAAATACCACCTCTGACTGGAGATTTTACAGTATCCTTCCCCTGCCATGCCCACAGAACCAGTAGTTTAAAAAAATTGAATCCCAGGCCTGTTTCAGGCCTCCAGATTTCTTCCATTAAATCACTACTTCCCAGGCTTCAATTTACCTTTGTATAACTTATGTTTAGCCAAACTGACTATTTTGCTCTAGCACAGAGAAATTAGCTTCATACTGTTCGCTATGAAGTATCGCCAGCAAAGCCAAACTGCAGCTGTGCATGCAAAGGCCAGCTAACAAAGTCTTTGAAGCAGCCATGTTGAGCTTCAAGTAAATGAACTACTCCAGTGGTTTGAGAGGGGTGCCTCTTTCATGTCAGGGTTCTTTGTGAAGAATCCTTTTTAGTGCATTGCACAAATGACTTTGCTCCTGGAATAAACAATTCAATGATGAAAACAAATAGAAAAATGGAAAGCCAGCATTAGAGGAGAGAACTACCAGCTATTATTTTTATCTATGTTTATTGCACATAAATAAAATAAGCAAAACTTATTTGATGGACCAGACTTTCACTGTTCTGGAAAAACAAAAAGGTGATTCTTAGTCTGATAAAGGAGAAAATTATATTTTAAAGTCCTGTTCCTTAAATGATGGAGGTTTTTTTTTCATGTTGCAAGCCTGCCTCTAAGGATGAAGTTTTATAGTGGACAATGTTATCACTGGAACAGCTTTATGAAAAACATGGTCAATATATATATCTTGAGCAACAGAAGTCACAAAGAAAATGAGATGAGGGAAGAGGTAATTCAAACTAGCTTAATTTCTATTCTGGAAAAGTTGGTACAAAGAATTATTAAAGATAAATGATCAAGTACATTCAGTGTAGATTGATAACATAAACAAACACAATCATTAGATACTGCTAATTTTTTTGAAAAGCATTTTGAAAAAATCCCTGACCAAAAACTCAAGCCATCTTAATCATTATATTACAAGAGAAAAATACCATCAAATGACTAAACAGAAAGAAAACACCTTTAAGCATGTTTATAAATGATCATGAATTTGATAATATTAGCAATAAGGTTTATAATAGGGCTTATATTAAGGTTTATAATGCAGTAATAGCAATTATTTAAAATATATTTTAAATTTCATTTGTCAGCCTTGCCTGATCTTGTCTTCAGAATATAACAGATAAGTCTGGGAACAGATAAAAATTACTTTACTTATTCCTAATCAAATTCATGCTCAGTTATGATTCAGATGATAATATTACCTCCTATGTTTAATATATTAATATTTTAATATATCAATATTCATGCTGGAAGGGCAATAATATTGTTTTAAGTTTGGCACACAAGGAAGGAGAGGCAAAGGCTGGCAGAAAAGGTTAACAGGCTTTATTGGCCACAATGTAACCCAGCCAGGCATACCACCGCTAACTCAGCAGCTGGCTGACAGGCAACAGCTGAGCCTGTTTGACAGCTCCCTTTTATAGCAAGCTGTCAAGAGGGCTCAGCCAATCAGCGATGGCTCTGGTTCCCGCTTAAGCAGCAGACCAGAGTGAAGACTGTCGCTGGATATAAAACTCCTACCCTCTGGAATCGTGCATGCATAGTGCTCCAGGTAGGCAGGGCGATGCCTCACTCTCTTGGATCAGTCTGGCCAGAAACACTGATGGGGGATGATCAGCTGTGGTGCTGGCGTCTTCCATCGGGGCCGATGTCAGCTGTCTTCCCTGGGTGGCCTCCGTGGGTGACTGGTCAGTTTCACTGGGCAGCAGGCAAGCTTCAGCCATTGGTGGTGCATCTGGCTCTGGTAGGTTCCTTGCACACGACCCTGTCCTCCTTGGTTGAGTCTTTGATCACCGTGGCCTCAGTGTTATCTTGGGGTGGACCTGCAGGAGTACTCCAATCACTCCTTAGCTGGTCCACATGTCGGCGCCATAGTCTCCCATCGGTCATTCACAACCTATAGGACTTTGGGCCTGTTATTTTCTCCACCCAGCCTGGCAACCATAGGGATTTCCCACATAGTTGCGGGTGTAGATGGGGTCCCTTAGTCTGAATTCCCGTGTTTTGCTATTGGAATCCAGAGGTGTACTAGAAGCATAGGCTGGGTGGAGTCTCTCCAGGGTCGTTCTCAACCTCCTGCCCATTAGTAGTTCAGCTAGGGATAGGTTAGTCTGGGCATTTGGAGTCGTGTGCTGTGTTAGATGGTATAAGGCAATTTTAGAAAGCCAATTCCCACCAGTCATCCTCCCCAGGGCTTCCTTGGCTGATCTCACAGTTCTCTCAGCCCTCCCATTAGCAGCGGGGTGGAAAGGGAAGATTAAGGCATGCCTGATGCCCCTTTGAGCCAGGAATAGTTCGAAGGGAGAGGAGGTAAACTGTGGGCCATTGTCTAATACCAGGCTGTCAGGATAACCATGGGTCCCAAATAGAGCGTCCAGAACACCAGACACTTCCTTCATCATGATGGACTTAAGGAGGGCTAGCTCGACCCATTTGGAGTAAGAGTCCACTACCACTAAAATGATTTTTCCCTGCATCGGGCATGCTATGTCAATGTGGACTCTAGACCATGGAGACTTTGTGTCTTCCCATTCGCTGGTGGCAGCAGCAGGAGGTGCTTGATTACTGACATGCCCGACAGCCCTGCACCTTCCTGGCAACAGACCCTGCCACCTTCCGGCAACAGACCCTCATCAAGACCCGGCCACCAGACATAACTTCGTGCTAGGGCCTTCATCCTAGTGATGCCCAGGTGCCCTTCATGTAATACAGATACAATTCGGGGCCTCAGGTCTTTAGGAATGACCACCCTTTTTCCCCACAACAAACAACCTTTTAGTACACTGAGTTCCAGGTGACGTGCTTTGAAAGGGCGGAGCTCCACTGGGACAGGGTCTCTGGACCAACCCCTTCTGACCCAGTCCAAAACTTTATTCAATTGAGGGTCTTTGGAGGGCAATATCATTGGCATTCAAAGGTAATTGCAGATCTTCAATTAGAAAGGTGGCCGTTGTAGGTTCAGGGTCATCAACCAAAATGGGTAAGGGGCATCTGCTTAAAGCATCAGCATGGACTACTTGCTTCCCAGGTCTGTAAAGCAATTTGTAATTAAAAGCAGACAGTAAAATAGTCCATCTTGTCATTCTGGGTGACATAATTTGGGGCTGGGTTTGTCACCAGTCAGTATACCTAGGAGAGGCTGATGGTCAGTAATGAGCTCGAAATGGTGGCCATATAAGTACTCATGGAATTTTTTGACTGAAGTCACAGCAAGGACCTCTGTGACTTAAGACTGCCCCAATGCTGAAAGGAGAAGCATCACAAACAAGCACTAAGGGAAGGGCTTTGTTAAAATGCATTAATACAGAATCTGAAGTGAGTAGGGCTTTAATAGCCTTGAAAGAGGCCTGTTCATTTGGTCCCCAAGTCCAAGTAGCAGTAGAGTCCAAAAGCCTATATAATGGTTCAGCTATAGTGGCCTTGTGAGGCAAGAATGAACTGTAAAAGTTAAGTAAACCCAAAAAAGCTTGCAGCTCTGTCCTATTTATAGGAGCTGGAGCATCCTGGATGGCTTTAACTTTGGATTCAATGGGGTGAATCCCTGCAGAATTAATATGATAGCCTAAAAAGATGATTTGGGAAGTGGCAAAAATGCATTTTTTTCTGTTTAGTTTGAGTCCAGTATCTTTAAAACATTGCAGAACTCTTTGTAAGTGCTGTAAATGTTCTTGTGCACTATCTGACGCAATGAGAATGTCATCAAAATAAGGGATGACTCCTGGTATGTTGTAAAGTAAGTGCTCCATTATTGATTGGAAAATGCAAAGGGCAACACTAACTCCAATCTGGAGACGTTTACATTTAAAAGCGTCCCTGTGAGTTATGATGGTTTGCGCTTCTGCAGGCTGGTCATCTACAGGGAACTGTTGGTAAGCCTGTGTCATATCAAGCTTTGTAAAAATGGAGCTTTTGCCCAAGTTGTGTAGTAGGTGTTGTATGATGGGCACAGGGTATGCATTGGGTTGTTGACTTTTGTTTATGGTCAATTTATAGTCTGAACAAAGGTGAACTGAACCATCTTGTTTCAGAGGTATTACTGTGGGTGTTTCCCATTTGGAAAAATCAATGGGTTCTAGAACCCCTTGGGCTAATAGTTTGTCCAGCTGGGCATCCACTTTTGCACGTAGGGTTAATGGGATTCTTCGTGGCTTGAGCCTTATTGGAGCCACCTGTGGGTCTAAATTTAGGGTAATGGGTGTGCCATGATAGCAGCCAAGCTTATCGTGGAAAACTTCTGAAAAGTTTGTAAGTAGTTGTTCTAAATTGGAAGTATTGATGGAATTTATGCCAGTTACTTACAATCCTAGAGAATTGAACCAATTTAGCCCGAATAAGCTTGGCAGGCACCCATTAACTATTACGAGAGGTAAAAATCCATTAAAATGATGGAATTGAATGTGGAACTTGCCTGTCCCAATGATTGGAATAGTCTGGCCCTGGTAGTTCCTCAAGGCCAACTTGCAGGGTGTCAGCTGTTGCTTGGTGATGTCTGGAACCAGCTGCTTCAGAGTGTCCCAGGACAGCATGGAGAGGGAGGTCCACCAGTGTTCACCTCCATGTGGCATAGCTTTCCTTCTAAAAGAAGATCAACATTAATCTTATTAATATTGAAGCATTGAGGTAGTGACTCAGCTCTGGGATATGCTTTGGCAATTGCAAAGCAATCCGCTTTGGGTCTGAAAACTTTTGTCTGTGTTTGGTTGGGAGGGTGGCTGATTCAAATTTCTGGCAGCTTGGCAAATTCTTGCCCCTTCCTTTGGCACTTCAAGCAGATCATGTTTCTGAAACGACAGGTGGCTCTTGGATGGTTTTCCGCACAGCTGAGGCAGATGATTTGTGGCGTGCTTGTTCTTCTCTCAGCGAGGTTCCTTTTTCTTTGGGGTATCATAGGCATTCTTAGATGGTTCACTTCTTCTTCCCTCTTGAAGTACTTGGCTTCGAACGTGTCTTCGTAGTAGACTGCTGCATTTGCCTTGACACCTGGGAGGCTGCCTGAGTTTTGGAATTCAGCCACAGATAGATGTGACAGTTGCGCAGCTTGAGCATCTTTGATCACTTGCTTCAGGTTGAGATGTGCTTTTGCTATGAGGTGCCTCTGTAATCAGAGGTCTCTTACCCCACAGGCCAGCTGATCCAGTAGCATGTCATTGAGTTGATCTCTGAATCCGCAGTGAAGGGCAGCCGATCTGAGTGCCACCATGTACTCGCTGACGGATTCTCCCTCTGCTTGGGTCTCCTCCAAAACACATGGTGGCGGGCGATGCGGGATGGTCTGGGAGCATAGTGATTGCTGAGGACCTCCTGCAGCTCTTCCCATGTTACAGCTTTCACCATCTGTGGAGCCAGTAGGGCAGTGGTGATGGAGCTCCGCAGAAACTTAAGAAATAAGCTTTCGTTCTGTTCGTGGGGATATCTGTCAGGTTGGTGGCATCCATCATGCACCCGAAATGATTGATATAAGAGGTCCATGTTTCTGAAGCCGGGTGGAATGGTGGGAAGTTGGGAGGGGCAACATCATCTGGGATTAGTTTAGTGGCAGCCTTGTTAACCTTATTAGTGCTTCAGCTCTGTGACTTTTCAGCTCTCTTTATTGCCTCAGAAAATGCCTCACTTTGCTAACATCCCATCCTCGTCAGCAGTTTTAAATTTGGTGCGCAAGAAAGGAGAGGCAGAGGCTGGTGGAAAAGGTTAACAGGCTTTATTGGCCACAATGCAACCCAGCTGGGCTGGGGTTAATGTAATGTAACCCCAGCAGGGCTAACTTGGCAGCCGTCTGACAGGCGACAGCTGAGCCTGTTTGACAGCTCCCTTTTATAGCGAGCTGTCAAGAAGGCCCAGCCAATCAGCGATGGCTCTGGTTCCTGCTTAAGCAGTGGCCCAGAGTGAAGACTGTCACTGGATATAACATATTGATTCATGTATTAATTTAGGGAAAATCCTGGCACAATTATTTCTACTCTGTTTTTCCAAAATTAGCACTAAAGCTGTTGTTCCACTTGTATGTTGTATAGAGCATTTGTGAGCCTTCCATTTATAATTGTGTCTGTCAAAGGAACTTGTCTCAGGCAAATCACTCTAAGTTGTTACGAAAGGTAGCATGTGACATTCTAATTTTCTCAGTTTCTAGAATTAATAACTTTTTGTTATATGCTCAATTCCTTGGGTTTCATGGAAACATCCATGGAGTTTTCTCCTCAACAAATTAAAAATGATTTTTTTCCCTTGTTCCAGGATATTTTTTCAGCTTCCTAGTCCAGCCCACAATTTTTTAATTTCCTGTAGTCTTTCATTTAAGTACTGCTCATGTCACTTCTTGCTTAGTTGAGAAAATTCAAGAATTTTCAGCTATAGCTATGTTAGCTAAAAAATCTGGGAATTGAAGTCCACATATCTGGAGGGCACTTAAAATATTGTCAGTGTGCATAAGCATATAATCCCACCTTCCACCATGAGAAATGAGTTAAACACATTCTCAGTTTCCCCATAACTATTTTTCTTTGTTTGCACATGTCATACACAGATGTGATCCTGAAGCTAAACAATGTCTAAGCAGACCCTAAACAATACAGCTCAGCAGTATGATTGAATAGATGACTACTTGGAGTTCTTACTTAAGTTCTTACATAATCTCTGTTGACATATGATTTAAAAAGCCCTTTGTAATATCGATTCAGTGTGCACAAATCCCCTGAGAAACCCAAACTATTTATTTCATCTTATACATTCAGTAGGTTGTGCATGTCAAATTGGCATTGTGAATTACTTTTACATGTCATGACTAATACTACCCTTTTCTTACCAAATAAAAGTATAGTGACATAGAGAGAAGGAAAATAATGGTTGGTGTGGAACACAGGCAGGTGCAGTTACAGATACACTTTGCATGTAAGTTAAATGTTTTTTCACTGGCTAGATTTGCCAGGTTGTGTCTCAAGCAGCCCACCAGCAGAACTTGAATATGGATTTCTTTCAGGACAAGACTTCAAAACTATTAAGTGGTTCAGGATTCTTCCAGTTTTATTGACATTCCAAAATGTATGATACATTCTCCTTTGTAACAGAAACTAAAAGCAGAAACAATCCTGTAACAATTCTGAGGCTAAAGCCCATGTCACACTGGCCAACGGATGCAAAAAGGACACAGCGGACGAGCAAAATGTTCCATCTGTTGTTATCCGCTCTCAAAAGGGGCGAAAATTTGCATAACCGGAGCGGATAACACGGACGCGGGGAGGACGCAGGGCGGATGGAAAGCGGATGCGGAACGGAAGCCCAGCGGATGGAAGCGGATGGGAGCGGATGGTGCAACCGCAGGGTTTCCGGGGGGCATCAGCGAAGCGGACGCGGAATGGAAAGAGCGGAAGCAGAGCGGATGCCGAACGGATGAAGCGGATGCAGAGCGGAAGCCCAGCGGATGCACAGCGGAAGCCTAATGGATGCCTGGCATTAATTGCGCATGCGGGGAGGATGCATTGCGTCAGCAAAGCGGATATAACGGAAGCAGCTCGGAAGCAGGTCGCCATTCAGAGGAAAGACCTGCTGCCGGACACATCGACTGCCTTGCTACCAGCCTTGCTGCCAGCCTTGCTACCAGCCTCGCTGCCAGCCTTGCTGCCAGCCTCCCTGCCAGCCTTGCTGCCAGCCGGTCTGCCTGCCTGCCAGCCTTGGTTCATGTCTGCCTGCCAGCCTTGGTGCCTGCCAGCCTGCATGCCAGGCTCCCTGCCAGCCTTTCTGTCAGCCTTGGTTCCTGCCAGCCTCCCTGCCAGCCAGCAACCCCACAACCATGCGGAAGCACAGCAAGCCTCAGCCATCTGCTGCCAGCCCTGGCAAGAGGGACAGGGCTACCATCCCGCCCCCTGGCCCTCACTCTGGTTCTGCTGGGGCTTCTGCAGCACGGGCTCGCTCTTCTGGGGCTGGCGCTTCTGCTGCTTCTGCTTCTGGAGGAGCTGATGACAAGCACTCCAGCACCAGCCACCTCCACAGCACCTGCACCCTTCACCCCTGGGACTGAGCGACCAAGAGGAGTGCCAGAGACTCATTTTTGTCTTATAGCTTGTTGTTAATAAAGTCTATTTATGATTCACACACTTGCTTCATTTCTTTTTTTTTCATAAAGTCTTGCTGGAAACTGTTAGAAATGGTTTAAGCCTTTGCATGCTTGTGGGATGGGTAAGGATAGCTTAGGTTAGGATACCTGTGGGATGGGTAATAGCTGTGAGATGGGTTAGGATAGCAGTGGGATAGATAAACCTCCAGTGCAAGCATAGTGGGACTGTATGGTCCACCCTCCCAGGTGCCATACCTACGGCCCTTTATTATCAATAATAATGTAATAATTATCCACACATGTCAACATAAACACAACTCTTTATTAAATGCCCTGTTCATTGTAGGCCAACCAAACATACATGGCCCAATCTCATCTGTGTGATGAGACAGGCTGAAGGAAGCATCCATTAAGCATCTACCATCCTGTCTTGCCATTCCACTGCTCCAGCTGGGGAGTTGCACCATTGTCTCGGGAGGTTGCGCTGCTTCTTCGCTTCATTTGAGGCTCTGTTGGGGCCTTGCACATCCTCAGTGTCGATCAGGTTTCGCCCTTGCCTCCATTCCCCAGGCTCCATGACCCCATTGGCTTGTTGGAGGTCCATGAGCCTGTTCTGCAAGACTGGGTAGCGGGTGCGCATGAGATTGTGCAGGATGCAGCAAGCTTCCATGATCCTCCTCACGGTCTCTGGGTGATGCTGCATGGTGGTGAGAAGTACCTGGAACCTGTTGGCCAGGATGCCAAAGGCGTTCTCCACCACCCGCCTTGCCCTGGACAGCCTGTAGTTGAAGATCCTCTCTTCACGGGTGAGGAGTCTGGAAGTGTAGGGCTTCATGAGGTAGGTTGTGAGGGAGGAAGTAGGGCACATCTTGTGTGTCGTTGGGCAGGGGTTCTGGATCTGGGAAGCCCACAATGAGGTTGCATTCCAGCCCCTCTTTGAGGTGACTGGCGTTGTATACCTGGGCATCCAAAGATGAGCCGTTGCCTGAAGCATCGATGTACATGAACTTGTAGTCAGCATCGACCATGGCAAAGAGGATGATGCTGAAGAAGCCCTTGGAGTTGAAATAAGTCGACCCCGACTTGGCTGGAGATTTGCAGGCCACGTGCTTGCCATCTATGGCTCCAACGGTGTGTAGTAAGTTCCACTTCTGATACCACTGCTCTTCAACCTTCTTCCATCCTTCTTCAGTGGAGGGGTACTGGAGGAGCTCCTCCTTGTATTCTTCGATGATGGCCTGCACCACTTCTCTGACCACAATGCTGATGGTGTTGGATGGCACCCTCAAGCCATTCTGCATGCTCCTGTAGGAGGTCCCTGAGGCCAGGTGGCACAGAGTGAGTGCCACCTTGAGCCCAGGTTCCAGACTGGGCCGGAAGCTGGTGTTTGCCTTGGTCAACCTGGGTGTCAGGTGCTGCACAACTTCGTCAAACATGGCTGGAGGCATCCTCATGAAGTTCTGGAACGCCCAAGTGTCTTCACTCCTGAGCTCCACCATCAGCTTGTTGTACAGTCCGTCCTCCACTCTACTGGCGAACCATCTTCGGACTCAGACTCTTTTTGGGTGGCTCCTTTCCTTCTCGCAGTAGTGTTCACAGAGCCTGCAGATGGCTTCGCACTGTTGCAGAACGATGGTGGCTGCCGAAAGGACTTTGTTACAATCCATGGTGGACATGACTGGATGCTGTGGAAGAGGAAGAGGCAGAATAAGGCTGCAGAGGTCTGCACCGCTGGGCTGCTGTTCTGAAAGTGCGATGCAGGCGAGTTGCTCCCCCTTTTTATTGGCAGTATAGGTTTTCCGCTTGGCATCCTCTAGGCATCCTCTAGGCATCCTGTAGACATCCTTAATATCTGAGATAGGTCCCCTCTGCGAACGTTTTTTCTGTTTTAAATGCTTTGTTTCCGTGCTGCATCCGCTAGGCATCCGTTCTGTGTCCGTTCCGCTTCCTCCCTGCGTCCGTTTACCACTGGAGTGGATGGAGTTGTGCGGATGCGTAGCGGACACCTAGCGGATATAGCGGATGCGTAGCGGATACGTAGCGGATGCGTAGCGGATGCGTAGCGGATGCGTAGTGGATGCAGAACGGACGAACTGGATACATTTTCCGCGCAAAAGTTTTAGGCAGCCCAAAACTTTTGGAGCAGATGAAACGTCCATAAACGGATGCTGGACGGATAGAGAGGAAGCAAAACGGAGGCAGTGAGTACAGAACGGATACATCGCGTTAACCAACGGATAGCAAGCTTTTTTGTCCATTTTACATCCTCTTTGCATCCGTTGGTTCAGTGTGACATGGGCTTAATGTTATACTCTTAAAAGTTTGGTTGAACTTAAATTACCTTAATCAATTAGGCAAAAAAGATGTATTTATTTATATTATATGTACAATATAATATAACCAATAAGTAAAATAATGTGAAAAATTAACATTAACATTAAAAATTAAATTAGTGTTAACATTTTAATATTATAGAATACTGTAATGATGATTAAACATCAAAAGAGTAAAACGTCTTAAAAAGGCCATTAACATTGGATTATTACAAGCCGGGGGGAGGGGGGGCTGTCAAGAATTAGCTAGCTTTATGGTTGCTTGGTCCTCTATGCCTCCAACCCAGCTACCTGGCAGAACCAAGTTTTGACCCCTTGGAAGAAAGCCAAGAGATTGGGGAACCTGCTCACCTCTGGAGACAGGATGTTCCAAAGAGCAGACCATTAATACTCAAGATTAATACTCAGTATCAATTTACAACTAAGACTTCACAAAGGTAAGCTAATGCAACTTACAAAAAAAATTAGTTTCTTCAAATTTTTTTCCATAAATATGACTGACATAATGTCATTTGTAATTTGTTGTCAAATGACAACAATGTATGTCATTTGTAACACATAATTGGTTTCTCTCTGTCCTGCATTCCTTTTAGAAAGTAGCAATAATATTTTGCTTTAAATTTCTGCTACTTAATATTTTTCTGGGAATAAATAACTTTGTCTACCAGAAATAAATCCGACTGAATTTAATGATGCTTAATCCCAGATTAGTGAGACCATGACCATGAAAGAGATAATAGTAAAGCCATAAATGCAAATTTCTTCAATAGGAAAGAGTAGCTTTTATTAAATCTGCGGAGAGATGAATACTGTTGACTGTTGGTTTGAGCATGCTGCCCTCTGTCTACAAAACTATATACTTTTTTAAAAAAACACCTGTGTTATGTATTTTATTCCCCATCCACCATGTTTCAGTTGTTTCAAAATTCCTGCTTCCCCCTCATTATAAAAATATTTCATAAGGTTTTTTTATAAGGTTTGGAATTCCATTGGAAAGCGTTCATTTTTTTTGGTTTTCAGAATATTAATTCTAAAATGTTAATGCTATAGTGCAATAATATAAAATTTGACTTCAATAATTTATGCTTTAAAGCGATAACTTTATAATATTGTTAAAATGGCAACCAATGTTTTAATCGTATCTCTTACATTTCCAATGGAATCTGAAAAAAACACTTCTAGGTAAGCTAAAGAAGTTAGGATATGGCATGGTTTTCTGATTTAGGTCAATTCTGTACAACAGCCTAAGCTGCTGCTTTTCCATGCAGCTCTTGGTTTTTCCTGAAGCTGATTTTTAAAATATTCAGTTAAGATTGCAGTGACTAGTGCTGAATCTAGATTGGTTGTTATAGGTTCTAATTCTCTTGCTTCTTGTTCTTTCCATCCAATGTGGGAAGGCAGGACTTGCTTACTGGTCCCTGTGTGTGTGGTGGTTGGTAGGTGGGTGTCTCCCATGTGCTTCCCCTTTTCTTTTAGGGATTATTTCCTCCTTAGTAGTCTCTGTTCTTTTCTTTTTCTTTCCTAGACTAGTTTTACATACATGGATGCCTTCAACTCCCTTTCTTATTCCCATAAGAATGGGATGTGTCTTCACTTCCCCTTTGACACCAATGCAAATATTTTGATCCCCCTTTCCTTTTATTAGATACAGTAATGATTAAAATGCAATGAAGAGATTGCTCCTTCATTACTAGGATCATAAGAAGCAAAGTAAAATTCTTTGGAACTTTATACAGGCAATTCTTGACTTACAACAGTTCATTTAGTGACCGTTCAAAGTTACAATGGCACTGAAAAAAGTGACTTATGAACATTTTTCACAATTAACAATCTTTGCAACATCCCCATGATCATGTGAACAAAATTCAGATGCTTCAGGTGCTTGGCAACTGGTTCATACTTATGACTCCAGTGTCCCGGGGTCATGTGATCTCCTTTAGTGACTTTCTGACAATCTCCTTTAGTGACTTTCTTGACTTTCAGTCAAGGTGGGGAAGCCAGATTGACTTAACAACCAGGTTACTAACAACTGCAGTGATTCACTTAATAATTGTGACAAGAAATATCATAAAATGGGGTAAAATTCACTTAACAAATGTCTCACTCAACAACAGAAATTTTGGGCTCAGTTGTGTTTGTAAGTTGAGGACTACCTGTAGCTCCATTTCAACGTGTGTACATTGCAATTTAAATATTTGGGTAGGAAGAAAAAGGGAAGGGAAACATTAAGGTATAGTAGGTGGGGATGAGAAGCAAGGGAAATATACTTTACTCAGAAAACAAAATGGTATTGCCCTGTTTCAGGTTTCAGACATAAGCATAAAGTTACTAGGTGATACATTGTTACTCATGGCTGAATAAATAAACAGCAGATGAGGAAAAGAATGTAAATCCAAATCCTGGAAAGAAAGTTTGCCTGCTTAATTTCACTTTCAACAAGAACATTTTTTAATTTTATTTATTTTGTCAAGCATGCATTTGATAATATATATAAGTATAAACATGGATTATTAATACATGAAATAAATATGAATAAAAGGGAACATTAAGACAGGGACGGTACGCATGTTGGTGCGCTTATGCACACCCCTTACAGACCTCTTAGGAATAGAGTGAGGTCAACAGTAGACAGCTTGAGGTTGAAGTGTTTGGGATTAGTGGAAGAAACCACAGAGTCATGTCAAGGAGAAGTCAAAATCCAACCTGTAGTTCAGAAAGCTGATTCAGATTTATCAGCCAGTCCAGTGGTCAGACATTCTTTTTTTTTTTTTAACACTGGCAGAATATACAACAACTACACCTCAGAACAGGAGATCAAACCATATTTTTCAACGAAGAACAGCCCAGGATGAATTAGCTGCATGAGGAGGGGGGTGCCAGACTCTATAGCTAGTTAGAAGTTAGGACTGTCACTAAATGAAAAGGAAGCTCCATGGGCTTAGTTGTCTTCAGAGGGACAGCAACACTTAACAATGATCTGGGACAAAGTGGATGACAAAAATCATCCATTCCTGTACTCCGAAGCAGTGGATAGTCCCTCTTGATAAACCAAGCAGCAAATGCAGATCTTAATTGCATATTTGTTTGATTTATATCATATTCCTAGAATTTGGTCTAATGGTTAAGGTGCCAGGCTAGAAAGTGGGAGACAGTGAAAGACCGTGAAAGTGGGAATCCCACCTTAGCCATGAAAGCCAGCCGAGTGACTTTGGACCAGTCACTCTCTCTCAGCCCAACCTATATCACAGAATTGTTTTGTGGGGAGGAGAAAGATGTGCTGGATATATTTTTGCCTTAAGTTGTTTGTAAAAATAGTAAAGGTGGGATTAAAAATAAATAAATAAAATATTGAAAAGCAGCAAGTGGATCTGGTAAAAACATCAGAGGATGGCTGGGAGAGTGCCACTGAAGCTGTGTCCTCCTTTGATCATGCCATTTCAACTACCTTCTTGATATGTTTTAATCATAACTGCAGTCATCCTTGTAAATTATCCTGACAGGATAGCCCATGTCTGTTTAAAAAATGAGTACTTTTACATAATGTCATCTTATTTGTAAACATAAATATGATAATTTGACCATTTAGTTATTTCAGAATTTATGAATGGAATTTTGGCGATTTGAAGATATAAACACAAACAATATGCTAGATTATAAGTAACTATTGTGTCTAATCTTTTGAAGAATTCAATTTTTCTAAAGACATTTTCCTTCCTGGATTTCTGCTATGCTTCACAGAGGGAGAAGACCTTCCCTTCAATTAAAAAGAAATTTTCTAATTACTTCGAGCAATTCAAATTAACTATAGTTTTCTAAAATACATATAATACAGGGGATGAAGCAAATCCATTTTATTTTATGTTTTTAATTAAAATAATGTTTAGGCTAAATCAATCCTTTACCACACTCATAGATCAGAATAAGAAGGATAGAATACAAATAGTTAATAATTTTAAGAGCTAAAAAAATATACAAAATTAAAAAAACTAATACATGCACACACACAAATTTAAAAAGCTTACATCTAAAAAAAAAGATGTGTGGGTATGTGTAAATAAACTTTTATGCTTGTTTTCATGGATTGTATGTTTTTAACCCAATATCCTCTTTATTAGCAGATAATATGTATGAAGACAAAACCAATGCCTTATGCATGAACCTCAGCATACAAATGTCATTAAAATGAGCTATGAAATTGCTTCTCCAATTTATTACCAAATGCCAAGGGCAGATCCTTTCGGTAATGAAATCACAGCCTAGAATTCTAGCTGTATTCACATAACATCTTAGTAGATATGTTCAAGTACAGTTTGCTACTTTTAATTCTTTTGCATTCAAATGCCTTTTGAAGTTTCTTAGAAAAAAAAGAACATTACTTATTTGTTTATATTTGAAATTAACAAAAATCAGAGATAAATTCTAATTTTTCATGATGAAATATTTTTGTTTCTACCTGTAGAGGGAGTGTAGGAACACCAATTTAGCTTTTGCAAGCATAATTTTAAAAGAACCTCTTTGATTTATAGATGTCTATGTTAGATGAAATATAATATTTTTCATAATTTTGGGATTTAAAATATTTTGCTAACATTTTCTAAATGTAGATCAATTTATAATGACTGTGTTCTCTATCTGTGTAAGTACAATGTGTTTAATTTTATGATGATCTTGACATGGTATAAGGCTGCTTTCCTAATGGTGTTCTTCTTGTAGTGTCATTTAATATATTGTCATCTATTTTTGCCCTCTGAATTTTTAGTATTGCATCACCTAACACATAACAGATTACAGTGTTAGATTACACAGATCATTTAATTCACATGTCAGATATAATATGCAATCAGCAAGAAAACATGAGTTGATGAAACGCATGGTAACTCAGGCTGATCAAAAGAGAATAAAAGAAGGGCATTCAAATTTAATTTTAGGGCTATCCTCCTAAACAACTGGGAAATTCATGAATTTCAAATTATTTTAGTAAAAATTGCCAAAAATTAGAACCCTGCAAGTAGTTTAGTGTCATGTAACAACTGAAGGCAGTATAATTGCTGTTCTCTGAATAGCACAGAAATACAACCATTGTTTAATATAGAATCTTAATATTAAAAGAGTCCTCATAGCCATCAAATGCAACCCTCTCCTTAGTGCAGTAATCAAAATCCATATGAAAACAAGCTCAGCAGATAAACGTGTAGCGTCTCTGAACACAGTGATAGTGAGCCAACCATCTCTCTCTAACTCATTAACCATCAAACTCTTTCAGTTAATATAAACTTTCAATTAAAATTCAATTAAAAGCTGCCTTCCTGTAACTTACATCCCTTATTCATAGTCATGTGCTCTTAAAGGAGAAAGAATATGGTTTGCCTGCTTTTACGTGAGATCTTGAAGTCTGGTGTCATATATCCCCACTCCATCATCTTTCCTTGAAATTAAGCACATTGAATGCCTTCATTTTCTCTTTATGGGACTTAATTTTTAGCTTCAATGCCCTTCGCTGAGTCAATTTAATGTCTCTGAGTCAGTTTTTGGGTATGGTACTCATCCTGATGAAAGCAAGCATTCTCCTTTGGATGCCTATGTGTCCATGATATGCTTGAAGTCTTCCAGTGTTAATTATTAGAGCAAGATAGAATCCTAGATATTTCTATCCCAAGATAGTTTGTGGATTTTTGTAATATCTGTAGAAGCATCAAGCAGTGAGTGCTACTCTAGTAAGCCTTGGGGAAGCTCAAGTAATGGCCATATATTCTTGTTCTGCTTAGAATAGACAACATCTGTTTATTTAAAATATTATTATCCTACTTCTGTATTAAAAATGTTGGATGAACCTCATCTGAAAAGAACCAATTTTACCCTGTTAATAAATGTTCTGTGGGCATTGCACTCAAGTTGACATTAAAAACGGCTCGAAACATTCAGTTGCTTCAGAGTACAGAATTTCAGTATTGATGGGATTTTAGTCAGGTACCTAAGAGTTGGTTCACTTAACTTTATTTCCATTTTGTTACCTTTTTAGATATATGAATTACCGGCCAAAACACACGTTGATAATTATTAAAGACAATGACTCCTTAATCATTTATATAATGTAATCTTATTGAATCATTCTGAAAAACAGAATTGTAAACCTGAAATGAGAATGCAAAATGTAGTTATTAACAACTTTTATGTAAGGGTTTGGAAAGCAAGTACTTAAGAATGAATGATATAAGCCTACAGTATTTTTATTATGCAGTAAGTATGATCAGAGTTGTTCATAACTGAATCTCTGTAACAAAAAAAAACTGCATTTAAAACAAATTTACTGCTTTTGCAACTTAATGTCCATCATTAATATTGCAAGATACTCTGTGGAAATAATCTTTTATCACTTATACTAACGTATCATGAAATAAATTTATGTCATATTATATTTCTTGCCTAAGGTATCAAAAAGCTCTTATTTTTTTCTGCTGTGAAAACATAACAAAGCTAAGCTTCAAGTAAATACAAAAGTATTTTAAAAAGCATACAAATATTACATGTCTCCAGCTTCTTGAAAAAATAAGTTTTTCTAAAATAACGCTGAAGGTTAATGTATGATTATTATATAAGTTGTTCTCTAATTTGTAATTCATTTTGAAAATGGATACAATGGCCACTGACTGGACTCAGCTCTGTGTTTTGTGATCAAATGGCAAAATTGTATTTCATTCCAGATTAATACTGTTCCCCTAAAATAATGTTTCTCATCTTTGACATCTTTAAGTTGCGTAGACTTCACTGGAATTTAGGAAGTCAATAAATTTAAAATAACAACAATGTAACTCCCAGAATTCCCCAGTGAGAATTCTGGGAATTGAAGTTCACACATCTTAAAGCTGACATGGTTGAGAAACAGTTCTAAACTAATAATTTATCTGGCAGTCCATTATATAATTAGTGTAATTTCTACATCTATCTGAATTAATAATTTGTATAACCACCCACCTCAAACCAGTGACTCTAGAGGGTGAACAATCATAAAAACAATTAAAAGTGTTAAAATACATTACAAAAAATAAATTACATAACAAATAGCAGCCAAGAGATATTATAATCTATTGGTATCAACATAGCTAGGAAATGGGATTCTTCGCACATCTCAGGGAGGGCACATAACCAGATCATCAAGACTATATGGAAGATGAACAGAGCCAGGGTTATCCCAATTTCAGGAGGGAGAGGTTCCAGAAGGCAGGTACTATGACAGAAAAAGAATGTTTTCTTGTCCCCAACAGCCAATATTCCTTGGTTGATAGACCTGGAACAATATACAGCACATTTCTAACAATGAAGAAAATATGACATGCTAAAAAATTGTAATGGAAAATGCTTTCTCATTTTTAAACACTTATTCTGAAAATCTGGAAATAAGGACCTATCTTAAAAATTGAAATACTATTTTAAAAAAGGCTTCTAAAGCATGAGAGCAGATAAACATGCTTTATCTAGGACAGAGAAGACTACAGTAAAAGGAATTTTTAAAGCAGGCCATTTAGAAAATGTGTGTGAATTGAAATGTGTCCTTCTCTTACTGTTAGGTCAGAATGTTATTGATCAAACATGCGTCTTTTTTTTGGGGGGGGGGCGAGATTCATTAATCTTTATGAAATGATAATTATGTCTTCTATTCCACTCTGTTTAAGATTTTGAAAAGGCAATTAATGTGTATTATGGTGTATCTTTCTCATTGTAACTTTTAATTGAGGTTGTCTTTATGGCCCCAGAACTTATTGCCATCTTGTAAGTCATTTCTTTATAATTGGATACATACTGTTTTTGAAATGCAATTTTCTCTGGGCTTGTAAAATGCACACAGCAACCAATTTACATGTTTCCTTTTTTAGGAATATGTGTCTCACTAAAAAATAAGATGCCTTAAATTGTTGCCCTCAGGATAAAATTTTATTCAATAAGCAAAGAATAAGTAGGAAAAGGTGTTTCTAAGCAATGGTGTGTTAAAAATGCAAGAGATCAAATTTTGGCATGACATATTGGTGAAAGTTATTAGAACTGAAAATTAATAATATGGATCCTCTCAAAATCAAAATAAAATCTTCCACTATCATTTTATTTCAGGTTTCATGTCAACTTTAATTTAAACTAGGTAAGTTTGTTCTTAGAAATGATGGGATTTTTTAAAAAATCCAAGTCCAGTTATAAAGAAAATGTTCTTCTAGATTAAGCTATAGGAATGTATCTGTCATTTAAAAATGTCCTTGGAAGTGAAATAAATGGAGATGTTGCATTTGTCAGCAGTTATAAATCTATTATTTTGATTACCATAATTGCAATGACAGGAGACTGTCACTATGATGGTCATTTAATTGTTTTTTAAATTAGCTATTTTTATTTCACAAAATCTCACAACAAAAGGGATTAAATTTCACCTAAGTGATATAAAGCTACAATAAACCACAATAGGAAGGAACATTGGATGACTATATTAAATCTAAACAACATGCATACACACAAAACTAATAAATTTACAAATAAAAATTATATACTAAGTTGTATTCTTTTCCTCTGCCATCTTATTAGAAATGTTGAGGGTCAGCAAGGTTGGATTATTTCTCTCTTTAAGTTTTTATTTCAGGCAAAGAGCTTGTAGTCTTTTAGATATTACTGAATAAACAACAGTCAACATCCTTTACTATTATGCTGGACTTCAGTGCCCACCACCTTCAACTAGCAGCATCCCTTGTGTAGTTGGAGCCCACTGGTAGGCCATGAGACAATTTTGGTGGGCCGCAGAGAAATCTCACCCCAGAGCACCCCCACAAAGCAATTAATCCAGGCTGTGCAGAAACACAAGGCTGCACTGTCCACATGGACCACAGGAACGCTCCCCGCCCATTCACTCCTTACTTGGTAAACTTGCCTGCTAAATTGTTATTTTTCCTTTTTCTGACCATCATCTGTTCTGCTGTTCTGGGAGATTTAGATTAGCTAGGAAGCAGGAAGTCATTGCATTTCTTGCTTTCTAGCTAGTCTTTAGATCTTCGTCTTTGCTTTTAAGCACAGCTGAACCTCCCTTCGGACTGAAGTTTCTGTTAATCAGTGCAGACTCACACAAGCAATTTTTTTTTACAAAGTTTTTATTTTTTACAACAAACATACAACGAACATACAAACAAAACAAAAACATAAAGCCCTCTTTCAATTATATACATACAGTGTATATAACTGTATTACTATATACAGTGTACATAACTTGGTTATAATCTTTTGTGCTATCCTTTTTTTACCATTATTCACAAGTTATATAAATTCACCTTATCTGTCTAGCTTGTGCTTACATAATATCAGTTATTAAACATTCATTTGACTATTTTTCCATCATTTTATACGAGATATTCTAATTTTCATTATGATTTAATGTTATACATTCATTCAATGGTTATATATTTATATTGTATTCTTTATCAGTCTATTAACTTTTATTGTAAGGCTCACTAGTCTATTTCTTTACTATGTCTTTTTATCTAACCATTGATAAAATAAATCCCATATCATATAAAATTGTTTATCCTCTTGTTCTCTAATTTCAAATGTCAATTTACTCATTTCAGCACAGTCCATGATTTTCTTAATAATTTCCTCCTGCATAGGTATTTTTTCGTTTTTCCAATTCTTAGCAAATACAATTCTAGCCGCTATTAAAACATTTACAATCAAATATTTCAATTCTTTACAATATATTTCTGGTATAATTCCCAATAAAAATATCTCAGGTATAAAGTCTGTGTGTTGTTTCATCATTTTTTCCAACCATGTGTTGATTATAGTCCAATATCTTTTTGCATTCGAGCATGTCCATCGTATGTGGTAATATGAACCAGGTATCTGATGACATTTCCAACATTTATCCAATTTATTCTTGAACATCCTCGCAATTCTCATTGGAGGTAAGTGCCACCTGTAAAACATATACAAATTTTCTTTATATGCAGTTGACATTGCCATTTTATAATTTTGAGACCACAATTTTTGCCATTTATCTAAATCAATCCCATATCCGAAATTTTCCCCCCACACAATCATTTTACAAGTATGTAAAATGATTTACAATCATTTATTTTACTTGTTCTTCCTCTAATTTAAACTCTAGCAAATGTCCATAAAGTTTTTTTTATTACTTTTTCATCAGGACCTGTCAAAATTTTATCTAAATCAGTCAACTTATCATAGATATCTTCTGTTTTAACAACTTTATCAAATCTAGATTGTATTTGCAA
The DNA here is from genome assembly GCA_015471245.1 of Laticauda colubrina. Taxonomy (NCBI): domain Eukaryota; kingdom Metazoa; phylum Chordata; class Lepidosauria; order Squamata; family Elapidae; genus Laticauda; species Laticauda colubrina. The sequence goes on along the minus strand of BLBF01000022.1, from coordinate 23,837,384 downwards.
ATATGAAAACCAATTCATTTTTATACCTTGTTCTTCCAACGCTTGCATAGATTTAAGTTCACCCTTTTCATTCAATATCTCACCATATCTAACTGTTTGTTCCTTTTTATATATTACTGATAGGAAAAAGCTTCAATAGTAGATTTTTAAAACAATATTGTTTTTTATTTTCTCCCAGTTTAGAAACAATGCTTCTCGAATATGTCTTCTAAAATACCCCTGCGTTTTAGTTCCCTTATACCAGAGGAAGGCATGCCACCCCAACAGTAGATCATATCCTTCTAAATTCAAAAGTCTGGTATTCCTGAGTGTTAACCACTCCTTTACCCACATCAGACTCGTCGCTTGTTAGTATAATTCCCAATTGGGCAAAGCAAATCCTCCTCTTATTCTTGCATCTTGTAACAATTGAAGTTTTATTCTCGCTTTCTTCCCTTGCCAAATATATTTTAGCACTATTTTGTTTAAATCTTCAAAAATTCTTTCCCTAATCTGATTGGAATTGTCTGGAATAAGTATAAGATTCTAGGCAATACATTCATCTTAGTTCTAGGTATTCTCCCAATCAGTGATAATTATAAATTTTCCCATTTTATCAAATCTATCACAATCTGTTGTTTAAATTTGAGATAACTGTCCTCCTTAAGTGTGCTACATCTTGGTGTTATATGTATCCCTAAATACTTAACCTTGTTTGTGACCTGGATCCCCAAAACTTCCTCCAATTCTTTCTTTCGTCTTACTAACATGTCCTTTGCTAAAATCTTTGTTTTATCTTTATTTTGAAACCTGCTACTTTCCCATAGTCTTCTATCTTTTCTATCAGTTTAGGTGCAGACTCCAAGGCATCCTCTAATATAAATACCAAGTCATCTGCAAAGGCTTGTAATTTATACTCTTCTTTTTAAATTTTCATTCCTTTTATTTCCTTTTCTTCTCTGATGTTCCTGTTCAGCACTTCCAGTGTTAACACAAACAACAGAGGTGACAGTGGACAGCCTTGTCTGGTCCCTTTTCTTATATCTATAAAGTCTGTTAACTCTCCATTTATCATAACCTTTGCAGTTTGTTTATGATATATCGTTCCGATGGCCTGAGTAAATTTTTTACCGAAGTCCATTTGGTCCAATTGTAACAGCATAAAACGCCAATTCACATTATCAAAGGCTTTTTGTGCATCTATAAACATCAGAGCCATTTGTTTTTCATACTATTTGCTTAATAGTATTCCAGTGTATCTAAAATTATTCTCATATTATCTTTAATCTGTCTCTTCGGCAAAAATTCATTTTGATCAGGATCAATAAAATTGTTTAAGTATCTTTTCAGTCTTTCTGCCAGAATTGAAGCAAAAATTTTATAATCTGAATTTAATAATGATATAGGTCTGTAATTTTTAACTTGCTGTGGGTCTGTGTCCTCCTTCAGTACAAGTGTGATATATGTTCTGACCATGTTTTGGGTATTCTCTTCTTTGTCTTAACTTCATTCATAATTTCTAATAAGTAAAGATTCAATGTTTCCTGGAATGTCTTATAAAATTCCACTGGCAAACCGTCCGGACCTGGTGCTTTCCCAATGTTTTACTTTTCTAAAGCTTTTGTTAATTCCATCATTGTTATATTACTTTCTAACATTGTTTCAATATCTTTGAGTATCTGGGGCAAATTTGCTTCCTGTAAGTAAATGTTGAATTCTTTCTTCCTGAACATTCTCTTGATGGTACAGTTTTCCATAGTAATCTTGAATATTTTTTTTCTTCTCTGCATTTCCATAGCATACATGTCCTTGTTCATTTATCAGTTGATTTATTCTTCTTGAGTCTCTTTCCTTTCTCAATTTATATGCTAACTATCTGCCTGGTTTGTTTGCATCTTCAAAATAGTTCTGCATCTTCAAAATAGTTAGCATTTTTAATTTTTTTGTTCTATTTCTTCTTTTTCCATTAGCCCCATTTTATGCTTAATTATGTCCATTTTAATTTTAATGTCCTTTTTTGTGGTGATTTTTGTAGTTCTTTTTCCAACTTCTTGTAGTCATCTTCCAATATTTTAAGGAGTTTTTTCTGTTTCTTTTCCTTGTATAGTCCATTATCAAATCTCTTGTATAAGCCTTCATCGTGTCCCAGAGGCTCTGTAATGATGTATCCTCTTTTGTATTTTATTTAAAGAAAAAAGTCAATTCTCTCTCAATTTTCCGTCTTTTTCCTTTAATATCGTATTATTTAAAATCCATCTAGATCTCCTTTTTTGTCCTTTCCATACAAGTGTTATTGGATTGTGATCTGCCCAGGTGCTTCTTCTATTTCAATGTCTTGTATGTTAGAAAGAAATTCTGTTGATATCCATATCGTATCTATTCTAAACCATGATGCATGTCTATTTGAACAAAAGATATACTGTTTATTTTCCGCATTTTTCTCTCTCCATGCATCTTTTAAGTTTATCTCATCTATCATTCGAAAGAAGGATTTTGGCAATGTCTTTCTAGTTTTCTTTGCTGTTTTTTGTGTTTTATAATCCAATTTGTCATTTATTATTACATTGAAATCTCCCATCAGACAGATATTAGCATAGTTTAGTTCAATTATTTTTTTATGTAATTTCCTGTAAAAATCTTCTTGATTATCATTTGGGGCATAAATTGCTATTAAAAGGGTCTTTAGATTATTGTCCGTTATCTCCACCATCAAAATTCTTCCATCATTGTCTGTATCTCTTTGTTCCACAGGGATTGTATCTCTAATGTATAACACCACTCTACAGTGTGTCAGCGCTGCAAATAATTTACCTAATTTTTGTTGTTTCAGTATATAATCATGTTGTTTTCTAATATGTACTTCTTGTAGGCAGATTATATCAAATTTTAATTTCTCTAATTTATGAAATACTTATATTCTTTTAATAGCTGAATTAAGCCCATTAATATTAATTGTAATCAGTTTTCTCTCATCCGTTTTAGACTTTATAAGATGGATTTGTTGCTCTAGTAGATCTTGATTCTCATTGTTCTCTGGGTACACCACCTACAACTCCTTCTTGTTCAATTATTGCTGTACATTCCTCTTGAAATTCAATTAACGACTCTTCTTTTCTTGTATCTTCCTCCCTTCCTCTAAAATATTCCAGATAGAATAACTCAGCTTTTTCAACTGTATCAATTCTGTGTCTTTATTCCTGCCAGATAAACATGAGACCTATCAGCCATCTGTAATTTATTCCTCTCTTAAGTAACTCTTTGGTCAAAAATAAACATTATCTTCTTATCTCTCTCACTCTTCTCGGTACCTGTTTCAGTACCACTATTTCTTTATCTTTGTACTTTCGTGTTTTTTCTCTTGCCACCTGCAGTATTTGTGATTTAATTATTTTCTTAGTAAATCTGATATGAACTTCTCTTGGCAGTTTATTTCTCATTGCATATCTTGTATAAACACAAAAAACCTCATCATCTATCCATCATCTTCTCTTTAGTTACCTCTAATGCTTCTGCCAGGATTTCTGTCATCATTTCAGCAAGGTTTTCCCCTTCTCTTCTTCTATATTTTGAAATCTAAGATAGAATTCTGATCTATCAATTTCCTATCCCAATGATTGCAGAGATCTGCCCTTGTCTCTTTCCATTTCACTCAATCAGGTATCCATATCTCCAATCTTCTTACTTCTTTGTACATCTTGCTTTTCAATTTTCTTGATTCTTTCCTCATATTGCATCATTACCTGTTGAATATTTTCAATTTTCTCATTGTCTTTTCAGTTCTTTGCTCAACATTCTCCATTCCCTTTTCAATATTATCTGTTTTTACTTGTATCTTTTGAATTCCTTGCATAATCATCTGCAGTGTCACTTCTTTCTCATTCTCTTGTTGTAACATCACCTGTATTGATTATTGTCCTCCAGATGGTGAGGAGGAAGAAGTCGGGGTTGAAGAAGCTGAGGCTTGTATCTTTCTGCTCATCTTAGAATACTTAATAGGAAAATTGAGAAGAAAAAGTAAGAGCAGCCAACTGCCGCTCCACAAAAAATAAAAAATAAAAGCAAAAGATAAAAATAAAAAAGAGAAGGGGAAAAATCTTCAGGCACTTGAATACCTTAATCCAATTGGTTCCAATTATGTAGGAAAAAAGGAAAAAGAAATATAAAATGGAAAAAGGATGAAAAAATAAAAAAATAGAAAAAAAATTAAAAAAGAGAGAAATCTGTATATTCTCCTTGCTAAAAAGGTAGAACAAAGGGGGGAGGGAGGGGAAAAAAGTAGTCTTATTCTTGCATCAAAGGACTCAAGTCCAAATATAAAAATCCAACTGGGGGGGGGATCTTATGTGATAGACTGAGCTAGCCAATGGCAGATAGATAGATCTCTGAATGAATCTGTGATTCTGTGATCAACTCAATCTGCCTGACTGCGTTGCCTGATTTTGGGTAAAAGTTGCTCTTTTTTATAAAAAAATCAATATTTATATAAATATTTATAATATTTACATACAAGCCATTCACAGCCAGTCACATGACCACCAAGCCACACCCACAAATTAGGCCATACTCACAGAACCGGTTAGTGGTCTCTGGGATTTAAATTATGTGTTTGGTGGTCCCTGAGGTCCAAAAGGTTGGCTACCCCTGGGCTAATGCATCTTGGGTCTGACACATCTAGAGATCATCATATTGAAGAATGCTATCAGATAATATATGGTGTATAATTTTTTGCCTGCACTCAGCCTCATTGTAAACCAAAATGATATTTATGAATCCATCCATTGTAAGGGATATTTTATGGATTTTCATGTTTTGTGAGCCAAACAATTGAGGAACTCTCCTTCTCCGTTTCTAGGTCTTGGGGGCATTGGATGCCAGTAGAGATAACATTTGTATTCATCAGCTTTTTTTAAGCGTTAAAAAACTAATTAAATAAGTATTCATGAATCTTTGTTGACAAGTATTAAGAACCCTTCACATGTGAAAAGTTTCCTTCAGGGACTATGGCAGACAGAATGCATGAGGCTTGTTCACTGTTCAAAATATTTTCAGAAGGTATACTTTTATCAACAGAACTGCATTGTATCATTTCTAGCATTGTCTTTTAATCAGCTTTAATGCAAAAGGTATTTATCAATCTGCATAATATTTGGACAATGTTCAAATATTTGAACATCTGGACAATTTTTTTTGAATAACTGCTCATACTAAGAAGGTTTTAGGTTCCTGGAGTTGGTCCAGCACTGAACAAATGCACTATCGGCAGGATACATGCCAGTTTCAAAAACCTCTCATGGTCCTTGCTATTGATGGCCTCCCATGGGTTCCCACACTGCCCTGAAAAGCAAATTTCTTCCATGCCATCACAGCTGTCACATTCATGCTGAAGACGTTAAACAACACAAGTCTTCTCACAAGACTTCTATCCTCCAGTGAATTACTATCTTGAGACAATTTTGCGATGTTTTAAATAGGGATAAAAAATTTCCATTGTAATTTTATGTACATCTTTTGCCCACCTGATAGGCAATCTTAAAATGCAGAAGAGTAATGTTTAAGTCTCAACAGCAAAAGATGGGATATGAAAACCAAAATACAGAGTAGCTGTGCCAGTATTTGATTCTGATATGTTTTCAAATGAAAAATTTAACTTGCTTCTAAAAAATCTTCAAGATTACATTGCACATCCAACTCTCTGAATAAAAATACATTATGAACTATGTATCCTCTATTCACAGATAGACTTTGATCAAATATGGAGTGAGAATGAAAAGCTTTTTGCAAAGGAGCTATGAGCATATAGTAGAGATACACACTAGAAAATTGGGAATGACTCTTTTGTGGGAATAAAAAATAATTCAACCAGTTACAAATCTAAAGTTTTGTTGCCTACATATAAAGTAGAGGCATGGCAAAATAAAAGGAAAAAATTGTAACTATTTGACTATTTACTTACCTTAACCCCTAACAGAAAGAGAGAAAGAGGTTAATGTTTCTGAAATCAATGAAGGGAAGTACAATAAAAACAGTAAACACAATTTTGGAAGGGACAGTATCAAACAACTGACCAGAGTCCAACAATATTTCTACACTAGTATAAGATGAGTCTATGTAATATTGAAACAGATAATCGCAAGTTTGTATCTTGTTTCTTCTGCTCCTCCATGCATACTTGTCCATTTTGGACACAATACTGGAGTATGACAGTGGAAGATTTGAATGACATAAAATTTGGCTAGCATTCTCTATTGTCTATGCTATTCTTTTGTTTTATATAAAACTCCCAATTGTTCTTTCCAGCCTATCAAATAATTCATTGTATTTTATTCCATGTTGCAAAGCCTTGTAACAGAGCCTTCTTACCATCATCTGTGTCTCATTTATACAACTGTTTTAACCTACTGTCAGCAAGTTGAGCTAAAGAACTTGCCACTTAGAGTGAATTGTTTTTTGCTTCAGGTGTTCAATCCTTATTTTTACTTATTTGAAATGTGTCTTTAGCTTTCTCAGATTTTTAAGTGATAGCGATACTTGTATATATTCATAAACATTTATTACACTGTTTTTACCATGACCCTCAAGAAGAAGAAAAAATCAGTTTAGAATAAAATGACATCCATATGTTTTGTATATAGGTAATCATGGCCCTGCATATTAAGTGATATTGCAACAAAAATTTTGTCTGAAAAATAATAATTAAAAGGCAGGACATTGATTTTAATCGGAGGCAGCCAGATGACAGTTTATTTGATGAATGGAATTGCTCGTACAAGATCATTTAAAATTTTCATTCTTTTATCCAACAGTAGGACTACTTATAACCAAATATTGCTCAGGAAATCTAGGGGAGAGAAAACATCCTCCCTGTTAAAGGATCCATAGGCATTGACCCTTGCATTAATTAGAGATTTAATTCCCTGGCATTCCTTTTCTTTTCCTGTGTATAATATGCACTTCTATATTTGTGAATTCCAAACAGCAGCTAGAAAGCATCTTTATCATTTTAACAGTTTTATAGTGCTTTTCCAAAAAATACTAAATTTTAAAGCTTGGTGCAATGCATTAGCATATGGATTCTGCAAAGAAACACATCTTTTGTTGCGGTATCTGCTATCCCGCATCAGATGGGCGTCTCATGATAGGGAGCGAAGGAGAAAGAAACGACAGGAGACGAAGTTCCTCGGGATGAGTGCGCCCAGAATGTCTGGGTACACGCTCTTTTATTATGCTCCTTCAAAAGGGGGGGGGTCACTATCATTGTTTATTCAGAGCCTAGGTCAAGCCCAGGTCA